>OX467714.1:732500-1087500 GCA_950111635.1 Agelastica alni
AGTTAAACAGCCATGGCGAAGCCACACAACACTGACTCACACCCTTTTCGATGTTAAACCAATCCGTGCAAGCTCCGGTTACCCTGACACAAGCAGTGGAATCCTCGTAATTAAACTACCGTTTACCCCATACATAGACAATGTCGACCACAATTCACTCCTTACTACTCTGTCATAGGCCTTTTTCAAGTCTATAAAAGGGCAATAGACCTTCTGACTTTAAGCCAAGAATTTTTCGACTATATCTCGTAATAAAAAGACATGATCCATACATCTCCTTCCTCTTCTAAATCCTGCTTGCACATCCCATATCATCTTCTAATTTTCATTCGTCACTCTTTTAAACAACATCTTTGCATACAGTTTGCCGACTATGCTGAGTAAACTAATACCTCTGTAGTTCTTACTATATGAATGTATGTAAAAACAATAGGTTAGTGTAAATTGTATGCGTCTTTACAGTATATGCTTGCAAATTTTAGTTAAATCACATTTAGAGCTGTCACGATTTTAAAAATGATTTAAATTTTAAAAAAAATATTTCTGGCCAAAAGTCTAAGAGTCTACTGTGCTTTGTAAACTTGTAAAAGGTATATGAAAGAGTGACAAGGAATGAATCGTGGTCGACATATGTATGGGGTGAGCGGTAGTGTAATACGAGCAATGAAATTACTTAACAAGGATTACACTGCTTGTGTGAGGATAAACGGAACTTACACGGACTAGTTTAACATTTAAAAAGACAGGAAAACGAAAATATAGAACAAAAGAACCGGCATACAAAACAACTAAATCATCAAATTAAACGAGCGTGCAGATATGATAAAAATAACCATGTTAAGGATATATGTACGGAGGCTGAACACCATGCTAAATACAATGAGTCCCATGAATTATTGGATAAAATCCGATATTTAGCCAGATAATTCAAACCACAGACACAAATAATAAAGAATGAAAAGGAAAAAATTATAACAGATAAAGATGGGATCGCGAAAGTCTGGAGACAGTACTGCCAGAAACTGTTCCAATACCGTGCAATTTCCAAGGTGTACACCAACCTACTGAAAAGGAGCCAAACATTCTAAGATCAAAAGTGGTAAAGGCGATTAAAAAACTAAATAACCGGAAAGCTTCTGGCACGGATAATGTAATATCAGAAATCATCAAGTCCATGGGAGAAAAAGGAGTAGACGTAATACAGATTTTTACTCCTGATCAACCATTGACGATATACAAGGCTCAAATCTGACCTCTACTGGAGTATTGCTCGCACATTTGGGGTTCAGCACCTAGGCATTCTCTTCGTCTTCTAGATTCCATTTAGAACAGGTTAGGTTGATAAACAGCTCAACTTTCACAGATACCCTTCACCCACTAGAACATAGAAGAAGAGTTGCAGACCAGAGATTACTCTACAGATATTTCCATGGCAAATGCTCTAGAGAAATAAAAACTCTTATACCACCACTGTCACATTCGGCTAAAGAACTCGGCACGCTGATCAGTATTACCCATTTACTCTCAAGATTAACACTACAAGGACCAATCTCCATCAAGAGTCCTTCATTTACAGGGCTGCTACGGAATGGAACGAGCTTCCAAAATCAAAAGTAGTCTCTGCCTACTCCTGCGGGAAAAAGTCGTGTCTATATGTATGTATGCATGTTAAATCATCTGAAAATGATTTGAGTCGCAGCTTTCAAAAATATTTAATAATTAAATTTCTTGTAAAAAAGAATTATTAATTTTATATTCTTATTGAGATTATGTAGCAGGTTATTGGTTAAATACAAATAATTCTAAATACTATTTGCCAAAGTTTTATATTATGATTAGTGTATAGTCTTTAAAATTAAGCGACATTTTTTATGTGTAAAATTCTTTTTACAATATTATGGGATATGATCTTAAAGCATAATTATTTTTTAAATTTACAGGTAATTCGTGTTTAATAAAAAAATTTTTATAAATAAAATATGGTGAATATAGTTACCTTAAATATATTTGTTTGAAATCTCATTTTAGAAAATTGTAATTCTTTGAGTACATTTGATATTCTGTAAATGAAAGCTTGTACTTTTTAAACATCTGCTGTAGGAATGTATATATCCTTTATTTTATCACTACGAACACCATATAATTAATCCATCAAATGAACTTACCTGAAGTTAGATCGTAATTATGTAATGGTCCAGTCCTCAATATAACATGATTTTTCAGTGTAGTATATGCTTCGGGTCTTTCTAATCATTATCATCATCCAGCCACTTTTGCCCATTGTTGCTTTTCCATGCCTTCCGATCCTAAGCTTCAGTAATCTAGTTGGATATTCTTTTTATATCATCTGTGCAGCGTGTCGGTGGTCTTCCTCTGCTTTTTTTGTCGGCTCTAGGTCTTCATTCCAGAATCTTTTTTGTCCATCTTTCGACCTTCAACCTTGCAATGTGTCCTGCCCATCGCCATTTTGCCCTAGTAATGTGCTCAATAATACCATCCACTTTGGTCCTTCCTCGCAGTTTCTTGTTTCTTACCCTGTCCTCTAATGTCAGTCCAAGCATTGATCTTTTCAGTTTTCGTTGTGCTATTTGTAGCTTCTTTATTGATGATCCGGTAAGAGTTAGGGTTTCCGCCCCGTATGTCAAAACTGGCAACACGCATTGGTTAAAAGCTTTTGTTTTTAGTCTAATTGGTATGCTGGACTTGAATATGTTGCTTAGTCCGCCACATGTTGCCCATCCCAGAGTCTTTCCTATACGCTTTTTCAATTTCTTCTCTAAAGTCAACGGCTGGACCGATTTTAATGAAATTTTCAGCCAATCTTTAGATTAGCCCGGCAAATGATCGTGTAAAGTTTGGTAGCAACCCCGCATTTTCAACCCTGAAACGTGAATCTAACTTATTTAATTAATTTGTCAAATTTAATAATAATGATAATAATAATTATGATTTATGGTTTTATGTGGTTTTTTTTATACTAAAATTGGAACGATACAGAATAGATTAATATGGCCCCGCGCAAGAATCACACGTTAACTTTAAAATATAACGGCTGGACCGATTTTGATAAAATTTTCAGCCAATCGTTAGATTAGCCCGTCGGGTGATCGTGTGAAGTTTGGTAGCAGTAGTGAATTTTTTATTTTTGGGTTTTTTCTAATACGTCCCCGCATTTTAAAAGTTCTTTACCAGGTACTGATGATGTTGGGTTAGGACGTTGTATTAGGATAGGCTAATAATAATCGGTATTAATTGAGGCAGTAAAAGTAAAAAAAATAAGTCTAACCCAACCTAACGGCCTAATCTATCACTAACAGCCCCTGGTGAAGTTTGAATATGCTTTTTTTTTAATATAAAAAAAACACAAAATTATACACATAAATTATAATAATAATGATTATCATTATTGTTAAATTTGACAAATCAATTAAGACCCCATGCTTTTTCTACTCTCCAAGCACAATGTTTTAAACAAAGTTTAAATCTGATTCTGCTCGCCTGTTCTGTCTACTTATACATATTCCCGGTGACTCAGCTCATTGTGTTTAAACCAAAAATATTCTACCAACATTACGTTTTTTGCATTATAACTTACCTATAGTAAGGCACAAGGAATCGATTACTTTACTACTAACATAAACTATTCCAACTGCAGTAGTGTTATTGTTTAGAAAGTTGGTAACCGTTTATTATTTTTAATTGCTGTATTAATTTAGTACATACTGAGAAAAATATTTCTATATGATTTCTTGTAATGGTCTATTGCGGTAAATAAAATTATGGCTTTTTTCATATCATTTTTATTATACATTGGTACATTTGTCTTTTAATATACATTGTTATTGTCTCAATGCATGGTTAATTACACCGTCGCGTCAGCATCCTTTACTTTCCTTACAGTCTGTTTCCTTAAATTATAATACATAGCAAAGTGACTATCCGCAGTCCACGTTTCGCACTCATGGGGAGCAAGGCATAACAGGTGGCGAGCCCCATTGCTGCCGTTTTGGCCTTTGTCAATACAACTATCACTCATAATATATTATATTTGTATAGGGTGTAACAGTAAAGCATATTAAATAATAAAATAATAATCATGTCTTGACTTAATGATTTTTTGACCTAACCTTAACTATTACAAATACATTTTTTTAGCAAAATGAGTCACTATCTACACGTATAGATCAATAAAATATCTTTGTTTTTCGTGCAAATAATTTATTAATTTTCAACCTAGGTCATCTTCAGTGCTTGCCTAAAAAGTAAGTGTGTGAGTTAATAATAAGTTATTTTTTGTGAACGTTTTCGTTCGAAATTTTTGGATAACACTCGTCAAGTTTGCACAAGAAGATATCCATAATTATATCGACATTCACGATGTAAAACAGATTAAAATTGTATAATTATATCACGGTAAAAGAGACAAAAAGAAATTAAAGTGAAATAAAGTTAAGTTCATATTTAGGTTGTGTTCAAACAAGCAGAAGGAAGAAATGCAAAAAAATAATCAATATGCTTTGTTCTGTGTTTCTGTGGGGATATTCGAACAGAGCCGATTGACCAATTTTAGATGGAACTTTTCTTACCTAACTTTTTAAACATCTGTGTAGGGGAATAATGGATTTGTTTAAGTTTTTTTTTTATATTTAAACAAAGATTATTGCTGGCTAGTTCTTCCTAGATATATAGGTCTTCCAAAAAATCCAGTCTTTATAATTCTTTGAAGTGACTTTATGAAGAATTTGTGCATTTATATTGTGGCTTAAGTTGTGCTTATTTACTTTTAGGTGGTGACCAAAGGAGAAACGTTCGTGTATGTTTAGGTGTTCATTTATGCGGACATTCAGAGGTCTACAGGTTCTACCGATGTAGGTTGCTTTACAAATATTGCAATTTCATTTATAAACCCTTCTTCTTCATGAAGCTTCTCCATTATCGGAGATTTGCTAACATCATGGCAATCCTGACCTTGGAAACTGCTGCTCTGAATAGATCTGCAGAAGACATGTTGAACCATTCTCGTAGATTCCGCAGCCAAGATAATCTTCTTCTTCCAATTGACCTTTTGCCCATAATTTTCCCCTGGATTATCAAGTGGATATCATATATCATATATATCAAGTGGATATCATATTTTGAACCTCGCATTATGTGATCCAGAAATGTGATCTTTCTTTCCTTTATCCCTTCAACACCTCCAACTCTTTATTCATTCTGGTAAGCACTTCTGCGTTGTTCGTGTGCTCCACCCACGATATTCTGAGCATTCTTTTGTAAGTCCACATCTCAAATGCTTCTATTTTTCTTTCGTACATTCTGTTAAAGGTCCAAGTTTCTACGCCATAATACAGTACCGGGAATACATGGCACTTCAGCATGCGTGTTCTAAGATCTAGGCTCAAGTCGTGGTTACAAAGCATCTTCTTCATTTTGACAAAAGCTGCACGTGCTTTCTCTATACGGATCTTGATTTCGGAGCAATAATCAGTGGTGCAGGTGATGTTTGTACTTAGATAGTTACATCTTGTAACCCTCTCTAATTGTTCTCCGTCTACATAGAGGTGTTCTTGCGGAGCGTTTTTCTTTGTTATAATCATGTATTTGGTCTTTTTTGTGTTAAGTAACAATCAAAAATGTCGACTGGCAGTGACGACCCTGTTTAGCAGTTCTTGTAGGTTTCGCATATTTCCAGCAAGGACAGTATCGTCTGCATAGCGTAGGTTATTAATTGTCTTGCAATTTACTGTGATGCCTCCCAACTCGCATACACGGGCTCTGGTTATTATTAGTCTTACAGGAAATTTTAATGTTGTCCACCATACTTTCTATACATTTGGCAATTTTTTGGGATATTTTGTTATTCAAGAAGGGAATGGAAAAGTATTTGTTTATAGCTTAGATGGATTAAAAGGCCAAATTGCTATTTCTTTTATTTCTGAATTTTTTTATAAGGGATCAGGTTGGGGTTATAATAGTTATTGTTGGTTATTTGTTTCAAAATATCTGTTTCTTTGTTATATTAAAAAGTTGATAATAGAGTGTTCAAGAGCCGGTGAACATAGCTATTGAAAACTGCCATTTTATGCTGATGTAGATGGTTAGAACATTTATGTATGACATGATCTGTCTGAGTTGCCTTTTTGTAGTTATCTGAAAATTTTTAACCCTGCGTTAGTGCCGCGGTATGTGGTACACCCCAGCCGTATTGTTCTGATTATAATTTTTACTCCACTGTATTGTGTGTTGCGGGTTTTTGTATGCCTTCCTACCTTTCGTGCATATTTTCTGTTCAAAATGGTTTCAAATCTGTGAGACGTCCCGCGGCGTCTCATTCTTTTAATAGAAATTATAAACTTTTACTTTAGTAAGTGCATATAAGTAAATTGGTTAGTTTAATAGTATATAAGCTTATAAGCATATAGTTTATAGTATATAGTAGCTAATAAGTAAATTGGTTAGTTTAATAGTATTTACGAGAGACGAAAACAAATGAATGGACCCCTGCATAACTTTATGAACAGCCAGAACGTATTAAAAAAGGCACGACTGGCTGTACATAGAGAAGTGTTGGTCCCTACATGTATGATAGTTTTTTTTTAGTGGAAAAACCCCTTGACCAGCCAGTGTCGGATTCTTACCGACTAAAAAATCACTCGTTAGTCTGGAAGACTTCACCGAAACCGCCCTCAGGCATTACTTTAAAAGAGCGGACTATATTGGTATCGTGGGGCTCTCCATTTCTGCTCTCTCAGTGGTAAGGATGATCTTCAGAGTTCTCCTGATGGTTTTCCAATTTTCTTTATCCTCCAACATTTTCCCTACAATATTTTCAGGCGTTAGACTACTTCAGCATTTTTTTCTCTCTTCATCCCACCGAACACATTTAAAAATTATGTGATCCGTGGTGTAAATCAGTCCGCAGTACTTCTTCTTCTTCTTACAGTGCCTATCCGTTTCGGACGTTGGCGACCATCATGGCAATCTGTATCTTGTTAGCAGCTGCTCTGAACAGACACAGTTGTTGTGTTAAACCATGTGCGTAGATTTTTTAGCCACGAAATTCTTCGTCTTCCAGGACCCCGCTTACCGTTTATCTTTCCCTGTAAAATCAACTGTAAGATTCCATATCTTTGGCTATTCCTCATTCTGTGTCCAAAGTATTCCATTTTGGATGTAGCTACTCCATTAAGAGATTTTTTAAAAGTACACAAGATCACACCAGTTATACATACACCATTTGAATTAACTAGATTACCCAGTCTCAAAAAACTATTGCTGCTATTGTAGCCATTATTAGTATTGTGAAAGGAAATGCTGAAAAGTTCACAATTATGGGTTGGTATTTTATGGAATCTAAAACTGATTTGTGCCAACAATTCTGGACATGATGTTACGCCATAAATCAATTTGTATAATAAAATTAAATCAGATCGATTTCGGCTAGTTTCTAAGGTATTAATCGAAATATGCTTCAAGATTTGGGAATAATTGTATGTACCCTGGTATAAGCCCATGTTATAGGCAATACATCTCAAAAACTTGTTTTGTATACGCTGAAGATGATGAATATGAAATTGGTAATGGGAACTTCAGACAGGAGAGGCATATTGGAGATAAAAATATATGAGTGACATTATAATATTTTTGTTGAAAGAATTGACAATTTCTGTGTATTTCTAAGAACAAAAAATAATACTCTAAGGTCATTAATAACCGATACTCTTTTAATGATCTTATTATCAATATGATATTTATTTTGAATTATGGAATTTGCTCTACAAAAAGTAATACATTGGCATTTATCAGGATTTAACAATAACCATTTGATTCAGAACATTTTAGCAAGGAATTGAGATCTTCTTGTAGTTTGTTACAATCAGTTGGTTTTGAGATGTTTGTATATAATTTTAAATCATCAGCAAAAAAGAGAAATTTACAATTTTTGAAAATGGTTCCTATGTCATTGATAAAAATGTTAAACAACAGGGGACCCAATTGTGATCCCTGCGGAACTCCTGATGTGACAAGGACAAAATTGGAAACAAAATTCTTAATTTTAACTAACTGATGTCTATTGTAACCAGTTTATTAACCATGAAGGAAAGCCAGTGGCAGACAACTTGCTGATTAATAAGTTGTGGTTCACTTTATCAAAAGTTTTACTGAAGTCGGTATAAACCGAGTCAATTTGACTATGTTATTCTAGTGCAGTGACAATATCGTTTTGGTATAGCAATAAGTTCTTTATCCTTCCCCATCTTTGTTGATTAGTTACATGAGTGGTCCATGGTATCCTCAAAATCTGTCGATATAGCCACATCTCAAATGCATCAATTTTTTTATATGCAGCGTCCGTAAGAGTCCAAGACTCCATTCCATATAACAACACAGTGAAAACATAACACCCCAATAATCTGATTTTTAAGGGCATAGATAAATCATGACATCTAAAGAGTCTAGCCATTTGCTAAAATGCGGCTCTTGCTTTCTTTATTTTGCACCTAATTTCCAGCGTGTGGTCCCAGTCTTCATTAATAGTTGTTCCAAGATAGGTATATATGTCTTCACTCTTTCCATTCGATGAGTCCTTCCGTTTGGATTTTATTTTTGAAAATTATCATGCATTTTTTTTTCTTAGTGTTCAGTGACAACCCGTATCTCTGACTGGTTTCGGCAACTCTAACCAATATCTCCCGAAGTTCCTCCAAACTGTCTGCAAAAACCATCGTATCGTCTGCGTATCTTATGTTATTGATACATTCTTCATTTACTTTGATTCCGGCATCAATATCTTCCAGAGCCCCCTTAAAAATTCTCTCTGAATACACGTTGAACAGCAGAGGCGACAATACACATCCTTGTCTGACCCCACGTTTAATTTTGATTTCATCCGAATCTCCCACTTGGGTATGTATAGAGGCCGTTTGATTCCAGTACAGGTTGCTAATAATCCTCAGATCTCAGGTATGTAGCCCAATATCTGCTAATTATTCCATAAGCTTGTCATAATTTACTGTGTCTAATGCCTTTTGATAGTCAAGAAAGATTTGAGACTGGTGACGGGATTCCTTACTGGACACTGCCCTCTGGGGTATCACCTGAAAAAATTGGGCAAAACAGGCCTGGAGAAACAAAGTAAATCCCTCTACTTGAAACTCCAAACCCTCCTGCGGGCTTTTATCTACCAAGGAAAACATGGAAGCTTCCTTCTTCTTCTTCAGCCAATTATTGCCCACTGCAGGACATAGGCCTCTTCTAATCTCTTCCATGCGTTTCTGTCTTGAGCTGTTTGCTGCCAATGGGTGCCCGCTGTTCTCTTCACATCATCTAGCCATCTTTTTGGAGGTCTACCTATGCTTCTTTTTGTTTCTCTGGGTCTCCACTGAATTAACTTTGTTGTCCATCTGCTGTCGTTTTGTCTAGCCACATGTCCAGCCCATTGCCACTTAAGGTGTGCGACACGCTCTGTGATATCGGTGACTTTGGTTCTTTGTCGAATGGTCTCATTACGTACTCTGTCCCTCAGACTTATCCCAAGCATTCTTCGTTCTATTGCTCGTTGCGTCGTTCTAAGTCTTTTAACGCTTTTTTCAGTTAATGTGGCGTTTTCTAGACCGTAAGTTGAGACTGGCAGTATGCAAGTTTCATATACCTTCCGTTTCAAGCTTATGGGCATATGGGCATCTTTAAATATATATAGTGGAGCTTTCCAAAAGCTGACCATGTCAAAGTTACTCTTCTGCCAATCTCCGCCGTTTGATTTTCCTTTCCAAGCTTTACTGCATGTCCAAGGTATATGTACTGATCTACGTTTTCTATTATTTGGCTTGAATTTCCAAATGTTCTCCTGTTGGACTCATTATTTTAGTTTTGCTGACATTCATCTCGAGTCCCACTGTCGACGATATGTGCTTTAGATCTTCTAGCATTGTTTTAAGTTCGTTTATGTCGCAACTAATAAGTACAATGTCATCAGCAAAGCGTAGGTGATTTAGATAAGAGCCGTCGATTTTAATTCCTTTCTTTTCCCACTGTATCTTCTTAAACATGTTTTCTAGTGCCAGCGTAAACAATTTTGGGGAAATTATGTCTCCTTGGCGTACACCTCGACCTACCGGGATTGTATTCGTCTTAGTATCCTGATCTATTTGGACGGAGAATGTGGCATTTTCGTATATGTTTTATATAAGCTGCGAGTATCTGGAATCTATTCTAGCATATATAAATATATATATATATATATATATATATATATATATATATATATATATATATATCATCCATTGGTGAGAGGAGGGCCCATATTTCTAAAGAGTCGAAGGCCTTTCTATAGTCTACAAAGGCTAGGTGAAGTTGAATGTTATATTCATTTGCTTTTTCAATAAGTAATTTTAGTGTTTGGAGGTGATCCAAAGTACTGTAGCCTTTTCTAAACCCAGCTTGCTCTACTGGTTGGAATTGATCAAGCTTTAATGTTAGTCTGTTTGTTACGATTCTCATTAATAATTTATATAAGTGAAAGAGTAGACTTATCGGGCGATAATTCTCGATGTCGGTGTTATCCCCCTATTTAAATATTAGTATGACCTCCGCGTTATGCCAGTCTTTTGATATTTTACCTTCATCCAGGCATTTGTTGAATAATAATTTTAGGGCGTGTATTAATGTTGTTCCTCCATTTTTTAGCATTTCGCAAGTTATATTATCTTCGCCAGGTGCCTTACGATTTTTCATCTGTTTAAGTGCTGCATATATTTTGGAAGTTGTAATTTCTGGTATTTCTTCCGAGCCTACGTTCATAATTTTTGGTTTTTGTCGGCTAGAGTCTGCCATCGCTGTTGTGGAAGTGTATAGCTCACGGTAGAAGTTTTCCACAATTGTAGTAATCCCTGCTTTATCCGTTAATTAAATTCCCTGCTGGTTTTTCATCTTATTTATTTTTTGTTTGCCTGTGCTTAGCTTCCTACGTAGCACCTTCATATTGCTGTTATCTTCTATGGTTTGACGTACAATTTTTGCCTTGTATTCTCTGATGTCCTTTCTAATCTCCTTTCCGACTTTTTTGTTTAATTTCTCCATATGTATCTGAATCTTTATTGGTTTTACGTCTTTTTTCCATTAAGCTGATTGTGTTGGGGCTTAATTTACTTTTATGTTTTCGTTTTTTATTAGTGCAGAGTTTTTTGGTAACTTTTTGGATGTCGCTTTTTATTTTGTTCGAGAGGTTGTCTATGTCTCTTCCGTCTAGTTCTTCAATGGGTTCTAATTTTTTCTTTAATTCATGTTGATATTCTTCTTTCCTGTTTTTGATTTCTTCTGTAGTGGGGAATTTTTCTTTATGGAATAGTTTCTTTCTTTCGATTTTTGTGTTAATTCTAAAAGCGGCTCTGACCAACCGGTGGTCACTTCCAGCATTGAATTTATTCAGTACTGTCACATCCCTGCATATTTTCCTGTTGTTGGAAATTATAAAATCTATTTCATTTTTAACTGTTTTGTCGGGGATGATCCAAGTCCATTTTCGTTGGGGAGGTTTTTTGAAGAAGGTGTTCAGGCAGTATAGACTTTCTTCGCCCAAGAATTCATGTAACATTTCACCTCTGTCGTTTCTTTCGCCCAGACCGAAGGGTCCTATATGTTCATTGTCGTTTGCTGATCTTTGTCCTATCCTGGCGTTAAATTCTCCAGTGACAACAACATAGTAAGCATTTTCTTGTTTACGTGCTGTTATGATGTCTTCATATAATTTTTCAATTTCTTCGTCTTCTGACCTGCTTGTTGGTGTATATGTGTGTATCAACTGTAGACTGTATTTTTTTTTTTTTATGAAAATAGTCGCAAAAAGAGTAGACCTATCGTGTGGGCCGCGGACGGCCCGCACTGCGACTATTAGAAGGGGAAGGGATTATAGAAAGGAAATGTATCGTTTGTTTAGTTTGATGGTTATGTAAATTACCCTTTCAGATATTGCTCGATACGATGTAATCTGCTGTTTCAGTCGTTTCTTTATTAGAAATGCTATTCCTCCGTTACTGTAATTTGTTGTGGCATTGTTTTGGTATAGCACATGTGCGGAATGTAATAATGTTGTTTTCTCCCCTGGACATCGAGTTTCGTATATACCTACAACATCCCATTTTATGTGTGTAAGCTCTTCCTCGAGCTCCTCTAGGTGTTCCTGTGTTCTCAGAGTTCGTATGTTATATGTCCCTATATAGAGATCATTTCGTTTTATATATTTGGCTTTAATCGAATTCTTGCCCCTCCCAGAATCCATGGGGCAGACTGCCATATTGACAGTGAGAGATTCTGAATATTTTATTCTACTCTCCTGGGATCTCATAACTTCAGGATTCGACATAAGCATGGTTTTGAAGAAGGTGTGTGGCAATTTAAAACACCACGCTTGCCAAGCGGGTTGGTGAGTGGTTTTTAGAACTCAGCCGCTCCTAACATGGAGAACCGACTCTGTTTGCAGCCGCCCACTCTGGGTCAGACACTGCAGGTTTGCTAGTTTTGGTCCGCCCCGAGTATTTGATTTCCTCGGTACCACCCATATCTGGGAGGCATTCCCCTATCCGCCACCCGGGGAGGCGCCCGATGGTGGACTAGCAACCACACACAGGGGAGCTTCCTAAGCTTCCTTATATAAATGGAACATGAGACCCGACCCTGGGTGCGACTGTGCTCAAGAATAAACCATTTATCATATTGTCAACGACTGTCCACTCAGAAAATTTACTGGCACTGATAACGACTTCTTGAGAGCAACACCACAGGCTGTGGAATGGTTGCGAAACCTGAGTGTGGAATTATGATGCTCGATATCTATTTTATCTCATGTTATTTTTATATTTACTTTTTTTTGTTTATACACACTTACTATTATGTTTGTCTTGACGTCATTGTTGAACTTTATTACATCTTTATTTTATTTTGTTTGTATTTTATATTTATATTCTGTGTTATCTATAGATGTGTCATGACATAAGCTAAATAAAATAAATAAATAAATAAAAAATGAAAAAACCATCAGGCTTATTGTGCGGTAGTCAAAGCAATGCCAGGCATTTTTCCTTTTTGGAAGGGTTATAAAAGTTGATAGCCACCACTCATTTGGTATTATTCCTGTTTTATATATGGTATTGATTACTTCTACCAAAACATGAATCAACATATTAACATATTGTTCGTTAAATTTATAGAATAATAATAATAATAATGTTTATTTATTTATGTATTGGAACAGCTTCAAAGGAATTGCACTTAAATGACAACGATGCCATAGGGTCATGCAATAAATATACATACCTTGGAACACAAATTAACAAAACAGTACATACAGAGAGTGAAATTGAATAAAGAATCATAAAGGGGAAAAAGATTATAGGCTGTCTAAACTCAATATTATGGTCAAAACAAATCTCTTATGAAAGGAAACATCTTCTTTATAATTCCGTCTTTAAAAGTATAGAAATGTATGGCTGTAAAACATGGAAATGACAAGAACCCCTAATAGACGTCTTTTAGCTTTGGAGATGGATTTCTGGCGAAGAGCGGCCGGGAAATCAAGAATGGAAAGAATATCGAATGCTCCAATAAGACAAATTATGAAGGTGGAACATACGATTGTTGACTACATTCAACAAAGGCAGTTAACATGGTATGGCCATGTAGAGAGAGTGACAGATGAAGGGCTCCCAAGACTAATACAACAATGGTTACCTACCGAAAGACGACGCAGGGGTAGAACAAAAAACCACATGATTAAGTGGAATTCAAAGAGCTATGTCGGAAAGAGATTTGCATCCAGGAGATTGGGAGGATGGAATACGTTGAAGGTTGGGAACCGGAAGGCGTAGGACGCTATATACATATATATATATATATATATATATATATATATATATATATATATATATATATATATATATATATATATGTCTTCATCGTCCTTCCCGTCTTCGCTTATAGTAACTCCAAGGTATTCATACTGGTTGACGTTTTTTATTATTCCACTCTCTAGTTCTATATCTTGTCCTGTTCACCTATATCTCTGTTTACTTCCAAACCCCATTTACTATATTCTTCCACAAGTTTGTTCAGCATGTATGTCATATCTTGTTGGTCTTCTGCTATGACTACTTGATCGTCCGCAAAAAGAATGGTGTTTATGTTGTCTACCCATATCCTCATCGGACTACATTTCTGTATCCACTGCTTTAAGGCTGCGTATATGTAAATTTAAAACAGTGTGTGGGAGAGGCAGCAACCTTGTTTGACACCCTTTGTTGGCGAGAAAGGTGCAGAGGTTTCGCATCCGAGCTGGACGACGCTTGATTGTCTCTATACAGCGCTTTTACGGCGTTTTTATATTTTTTACTAATTTCTGCTTCTTTCATAACTGTCCAGAGTTTTTGAAGGGGGACAGTATCAAACGCTTTTCGCAGATATATAAATGTCTTTTCGATAGCTTTTTCCCCGCTGGGTGTCTCAATGTAAATATATTATCTACGCATGATGAAGACATACTGAAAAAAGAAGGTAAAGGAAGAAACGTGACTAAAGCGCTACATACAATCTTGTGGAATAAGAATTTGACAATTAAAACAAAAAATTGATAAAGGACAAAGATATGGAAATGGGAAGAAAAGGACTGCTACAAGGCGATAGAAATGATAAGGATAGATGGCGTTTGGGATGCGAGAAGCGGCAATAAGCTGCAAATACTCGATTTATATATTTATAAATAAATGACCATGAATTTTTACAAAAAAAATAATGCATAGAGCTAAAAATGTACATAAAGATAAAAATTGGACACATTTAAAAAATATATAAATAAACAAGCGCATTACAGAAGTAATAACGTAAGTATCGCTTATACGTGATATAGAAAGCGCCGCTGTTTGAGTTTAGGTTAGGTTTAAAACTAACGTTATTATTCCACCCCTTCCCTGGAGACCTCATTATATAATATGATTAGGTGTGTGTCATACATTGTGTAAATATGAATAACAAATTGATATTAGTGATAAAAATGTCACTTTTAATTATTCTAAGAGATATTTGGGCAATATGTTCATTGATTTTGTTATACAGAGTGCGGCAAAGTATTTTCATGTTTTATTGATTAAATATACAGGTTAATTCAAAACTCCCCCGTAAACTAAAGGTATTTATTATTAATTTGTAATCAAAACGCTTTTTTTTAAATAATTATTTCTAACTTACATGGGTACTAATTATGAAATGTTACATCATATACAAAATGTACATATCTACTTCGTAAGATAATAAAATAAATAATTTAGTCTCGGGATTGTTTCTGACTCGCTAGCCACAAAAATACTAGAGAAAAGTCTTTCAAAGTCCTCTTTCCGAAAAGAGATAATTGAGTGAGTTTCACTTTTCAGAGACTGAATACGTAATGTAAACAGATGGTTCGAAAACCCCAAATGGAGTTGGGGCCGGTGTTTTCGGCAGAAAACCAAGGACTGGTCTTCTTCTTGTTGTGCCATACCCCTGGGGGGCGTCGGCGACCTCTCTGCAACTATTCATGTGCACGCTCAATCAGTGTGAATGAATAGAAGTGACCTACAGTTAAATGCCGGTTCCGAACGGCTAGTTTAGAGAGGCCTTATTAGGCAGAATACATTCGGTGGTTTGCCATTGCCTTCCGAACGGCAGCGGTCTGGTAAATGGGATTTAATTTTTCAGGCTAAAGAGCTGACTAACAGACCTCTCGTGAACAAAAGCATTGGTATCATTACAGACAACCATGCTGCTCTAAAAGCACTGAGCTCCAACAAGATAAGCTTAAGCTTGTATGGATCGAACCTCTGGAGTGCCTTGGTGCGAACAACAAAGTGACTCTGCTGTGGGTACCTGGACATCAGGGGGTGGAGCCAAATCTGCGTTCACAGGGCCACCACAAGTGCTTGGCGGAGAGAAAAGCACTTGTCTGATCTGCCGGGATTAACACATTCGAAGACGTTGTTACCTAAACCCTCGAGAAACACAACCAAGCAGTTCCTGAAATATGATAGGAACATCCTGCGAATTCTGACTAGACAACTTACAGGAGATTGTCGTCTAAGATACCACCTCGGAAGGATTAGTTTGAACTAACAAACGAACTGTCGGTTTTGCTGCGTGAAAGAGAAACACCTGAACATATACTAAGTATATGTATCAGGTGTGATTTTTCAAAAGGCCATATTTCCATTAAAGATAAATTATCAGAAACCGCATATTTCTGTTATGGTGGGAAATTATAAAATTAAAACAAATTAAAAAATGTACAATACTACTTCGGACCTGATGTATTATTGGCGGTTTAAATTTGTTTCTTATGACACAAAATGACAAAATTTAAATGGTTGTTAGAATGTCACGTGCCTATTTTTTCCCTTCTACAGTTCCATTATTAATTGGATCTCTGATAGTCTGGTATTCCTCAGAGGCTCGTAAATAGTTTCGCTTACCGTATTTTGTTGTAATTTAAATTTATCACTCGTTGTAAATAGTGTTGCATACCTTGTAGTGTTAGGATTTAATTATTAATGGCTGTGACATTTTTGTTAATCGATGGAGATGGAGTGGGGGTTTTTGTTATTAGATTTTTGCTTTGATTTTTGGCCTCGATTGTCGTGTGTTGTCAGCTATATTATTGTTTGGTTTGCATTTCTGTGTGGATGGGCTGGCTATCAACACGGACGAGTGCGATTATGAGTTTGGAACATAGATTTGCGAAGATTGTTGGTTGACGCGTGTCCCGTGTCATTTCTGATATCCGGCCTGGGAGTGAGTAGTTTGAGAGAGTCGCTTGGTGTCAGTCGTCGAAGTCGGGTGAGAGTTTTTGGAACGATTTGATATTAACACGTGAGCAAAACCTCTACGATTTTTTCTTTCATATCTGGCTGTATTTGGGCCATCTAAATTGGATTTTGAAGAAAAAACATTTAATTTTTAACTTGACCATTCTATCTTACCTTTGTTGTTGATATTTTGGAGTTTGGAGTAAAAATATCCGCATGCGGGATCTGATGGAGGGAAGCCATTGTTAAGTAGCAGGTACAGTTCCATAATCAATCCGGCCACAGGAGTAGGCCCCAGGAGTAGGCCACAGGATTAGTGAATTCGTATACCCAAAGGTTACAAGTGATTTATTTTAGAATATTTAAACGACGTGATTTGTTTTTGACACCGCGATTAAGTTTTGTTTTAATTTATTAATATGGTACACTGTTGAAAACTATTTATTGCATTGGATAATATGCCAAGGCTGAACTTTGATTAAAGTAATATTCTCAAATATTCTCAATAGTTCTTTGTGTCCAAGTAAAAACGTTTTCTTCATACTTATTTGTAAATATCCTACAATATTGCTATTTTGAAGGACAGCCATCGTAAAAAGAAATATTTTTAAATAAGCTCGATTGTTTTAACAGTGTAAATCTTTATGTAAATGGAAAGAGAAAAAAAAACGTGATTAAATTAGCAGCCGTACGTGAACGTTGATGAAGTATTGTTAAAAAGTTGACTTGTATACGTTTTTTTTTGGTAACCTGATAAGGTTTATCATTCTTACCTTTGTTTTAATTATTTTATGGAATCGTAAACTTTGGATTTTTGATTTATTGTTGTCTCATAAAGTTGTAAATTTTGAAGTTTCGATTTATTGTTGGCTGTTAATTTTGATTATATGTGTTATAATTTTGTTATTGAGCTGTGTATTTTAATTTATTGTGTGAGTAAAGTATCCAATATATTTTTGCTATAATTTTATTTATTTGGTTCACCATAATCTTAGTTGTTTATCGTGTGGCTCTGCTAGTGCCTATAAGACCTAGGGCTTGAACCGTCTAAGTCGGTGCCGCGGCTCACTTTTATATTTTTATATTTTTTTCTTCTACCCTCTACGGCTGAGCTCGGGCATAATTTGCCAGTAGAGAGATCGCTGGCAAAGTACTCTTTAGAGAACGAAAAAGACGTGTCAAGAACTGTCAAATTTTTTTTATTATTATTATTTAGAATTGCATTATTATCAAGAATTTCATTATTAATGTGAATATCGTCAATAAAACATTCATCATTTACCTCAAAAGGTCTCCAAAAAGCCATTTCACAAATATAACAAAAAAATAAAACGCAAACAATAAAAATCTCCAGAGAAATTATTGAGAACCAGCGCGCGCTAATGTTTTCAAGTGAACCCGTGCGAGCTAGATAGTCGACCGATAATTTGATGAATGCGTATTAGTGACGTTGATATTCAAACATAAGCTGTGCTACCCGTAGCTCATAAAAAAGGGCGGCCGATATATTTTGCTAAATTTATCGGTATTACTCAGTATAGCTTATTACCGGAATAACGCAGTGCCCTGGTAAAATAATATTTTTTAATCTGAGATTAGAATTACTATACTATTAAAAAAAATTCATGACAGACAATAGGGATTTCGGCAACTTCGGTCTATTGGAGATTTGCTGGCTTACGTCACTCAGCTCTGGACAAACACTATTAAGAAGTTTAGTAAATCCCGTGCAATAGCCTTGGATTTATCTAAAGCCATCGACCGCGTTTGGCACCAGGCATTGTTAATAAAATTATCTGCCTACGGTCTCCCAACCAAATTGCGCCAATGGCTTATGAGCTTCATGCAAGATCGCTCCTTACATGTGGCAATTGACGCTAATTTTTCTGATGCGTTAAAAGCAATGTCGGGGTCCCCCGGGGTTCCATCCTGTCCCCCACCCTATTTCTTTTACACATTAACGACCTCTTGAAAACCACCACGAAACCCATTTACAGTTTCGCAGACGATAGCACACTTGTCACAACTATCACTTTCGGTGAATCATACAAATAGTCTCAGGTAGGAACAGGTTGACTCCATCAATAGAGATCTTGAAGCAATCATTGAGTATGGAACCAACAATCTTGTTCAGTTTAATGCAAAGTGCCACGTTTTCCAAGAAAATAAATTCCTTAAATCATTTCATAACAATGTCCGGAAATACCCATGAATCAAGTCTCTCCATCTTGATTTTGGGAGTCACGGTGTCCAATAATATGTCTTGGCATGACCATGTTGCTAACATCACAAAGTCGGCAAGCCAGAGGCTAGGTTTTCTGTGAAAAGCTAAAAAGTTTTTTACTCCTGATCAACTTATGACGACGTACAAGACTTAAATCCGACCTCTACTGGAGTATTGCTTGCACATATGGGGTTCAGAACCAAGGCATTCTCTTGGTCTTCTAGATTCTATTCAGAAAAGGGCCATTCGGTTGATAAACAGCTCAACTCTCACAGATACCCTTCACCCACTAGAACATAGAAGAAAAGTTGCACACCAGACATTACACTACAGATATTTCCATGGCAGATGCTCCAGAGAAATAAAAACTCTTATACCACCACTGGCCACATTCGGCCGAAGAACTCGGCACGCTGATCAGTCTCAACCATTTACTCTCAAGATTGACACTACAAGTACCAGTCTCTATCAAGAATCCTTTTTTTACAGGGCTGCTACGGAATGAAACAAGCTTCCAAAATAAGTTTTTTCAGAGGACTATGACCTGCAACTTTTTAAAAAGCTGGTCCACAATCATCTCCTTTTGTATTTCCTCACCCTTTTAATAGTCGCAATGCGGCTTTTTTGTGACTATTTTCAGTAAAAAAAAATGATTATTTGACGGTTATATTTTTTTAATAGCTTTTATTAAATACACATAACAACAAAATTGTATTTACCTATTTTTTTAGCAAATCAGTATTCCTTAACCCCTACTTTTTTGTTTTATTTTTTTGTTAATATGTGTTTTAAATCAATTACTTATAGCTTGAATCGTTTCTTATTAAGTATTATGAAAAATGCCTTTTATCCCTGCACATGTTAAATACTTTTAAAAACATATTTTATCACTTTATTAAAAAAAATTATCACCACTTAATGGTGATAACTTTATAAATGTTATATTGAAATAATAAAAAACTTGGTTAACATATATAATTAAATCTGTGTTGTGTTATCTTTATTTTCGGTCTCCCTGCATTAGTAATGTCATAAAGTGGGGTGTTGAATTCTTAGGGGAATCCTGGTATTCAATTTCGCTTCATTATCGCCTAACGATTGACATTAAGTTTATCCGAAGTGGCTAATAAGTGCTAACAAATCAGTGGCGTACTATTATTGCGTTAAGTTAAACATATCGCAACAACATATTATTAAATTATACAAATTACTATAATTAATTAATTTTATTAATTTTTTATGGACATTGCTTGCATTTGAAGTTGGAAAAAGCGTATTCGAATACTTTAAAAGTGAATTAGCTTGAATATTTTTCTATAAGATTGAAATTAAAATTATTTTTAACACTAAAAAACAAAATTATTTTGATAAAAAATAGAAATTATGGTATAAATAGGACATTAGTAGCGAAATTAATGGTATAAGTGCGATACTGGTAGCGTGTATTGCCTCCTCTACTTCGGATCACAGCGGATTTATGCTACTAGGCATGATTCTAATTAAATTATGGATAAAATCTTGAGAAATTTGTTTCCAAGCTGTGATAACTACATTTTCAAGTTTCCTCAGATTTCTAGGTGCAGATATTTGAAGTTTAACATTTTTGTTAAGGTGATCCCATAAATGCTCGATCGGATTCAGATCCGGGCTTTTTGGTGGCCACTGCATAACTGGTACACCAACTCGATTAAGATAATCAAGTACCTCCCCAGCTATGTGAGTTCGAACGTTGTCTTGTATACACAGGAAATTGGATTCCATAAAAGGACCGAAAAGCATCACATGTTTTATTACAATATACTTTGGATATTATTTAGCATTCATGGATCTCGTACGGACAGGAAGTAATTATATGCGAGCGTCAGAGCATATACCATCCCAGAACATAACAGAGCCCCCGTAGAATGGAATCCATGCAGAGATATTGCAAGGTGCAAACTTTCCTCCTGGACTTCGCCAGGCTCATTCACGACAATCTGAATGTTTTAGACTGACCCTAATTTCATCTGTGACAGAAAAACAAATAAATGGGGCACTGCATAGCTTTATGAACAGCCAGAAAGTGTCAAAAAAGGCACGTCTGACTGTGCATAGAGGTGTGTTGGTTCCTACACTTATGTATGGTAGTGAATGTTACGTTTGGCAAAAAAAAAACATGAAAATAGGATTAATGCTGCGGAGATGAGTAGTATGAGAAGTATAGCCGGAGTGACTCGGTTGGATAAACTTAAGAATAATGAGATAAGAGAATGATGTGGTGTAAAAGAAGATGTGGTAACAAAGATAGATAAAGGAATGCTTAGATGGTTTGGACACGTAGAGAGGATGGATAAAGAAAGATTGACGAAACAAATTTTTAAGGCGAGTGTGAATGGACGGAAGCCGGTGGAGGTCGACCTCGGCGAACATATCTCGATCACATCAACATTGTTTTAAAGAAAGGCCAGGTCAAGAGTACCAACAACCGACGAGCATGTATGAGAGCACTGATAAAAGTAGAGGAAGCAAAAGATGTGAGGTAGAATCGTAGCGGAAGTGGAAGGAAGTGGTCTCTGTCTACCCCTACGGGAAAAAGGCGTGACTGTAGATATGTATGTATAAAACTTGTTTTCAATTATTTACAGACCAATTTTGATAATTTCGAGCAAAACGTAACCTGGCATCTCTCTGTTCTCTCTAGTTAGCAAGGGTGCAGTGACTGGTCGCCTACTATTTATTTCAATTTTATTTAACCATCTGCCAACTGTTTTAGAAGATATTGTGACATTGCGGACAGCTTCGAGTTCGTTTCTGTTCACATAACTAGTGACAGTCCTGTTTCTTAAGCATGTTAATGATGCCAGCGGGGGTCAGAGGGAGCCTACACTAAAGTATATGGAAAGTGTTAGAGCTGCCAACCTAAGATACCAAAATGAATGCAAATTCTATCAAGGCTCTGTAAACAGAAATTAACAAAGCGTTCTTGATAGAAACTTAATTTTAAGTATATTTATATTTAAAAAAAAATATATCAAACTTTATTTTATGATTTCCCGACTATTTTTAAATTAGTAATATACACTGTGTTGATTTGAAAAGTACCCACCCTTAGTATTTAAGAAATGCGACATACATACATATATACATATAGTCACACATTTTTCCCGTAGGAGTAGGTAGAGACCATTTCCTTCCACTTCCGCTACGGTTCTTACACACATCTTTTGCTTTTTCTATTTTCATCAATGCTTTCATACATGCTGGTTGGTTGTTGGTACTCTCGACCTGGCTTTTCTTCAAAACGACAATGGGTAATAACTTTAAAATGTCAGCAAACACTGATACTTCTAGCGTGTCCCTTATGGTGAATCTTGAAACTAAGTTGCTGACATAGGTTCCAAAGACATGACATTGATCACTTTGGGAAATAAATGTAAGTGGTTTTGAAATCTGCATAATACTTTAGGGTTATGTGCCACGGTTGACCCACGGGATAATAAGAGGATAATTTCATGAGGGCAATCACCTCCTAAATTTTTTCGCATGAATTTAGAAACACCCTGTATATTTAAGAAAAGTGCAAATCAATCTACAAATGTTTAGCTTTTATATGATATTTTATTTTTTTAGTCTTTAATGTTAGAAGTAGTTGAAAATTAAGTCAAAAGAACTAAATTCTACACATCTATATAACTACCCAAACGTTCCTCTCGGTTGTTAGCATATTGTTTCGCCCTTGCCCTGACCTTCTAGAATAATTTTTTACCACATTCAAGCGTCTTACCGTACGATAAATATGGTAATTTATAGAATTTAATTCGATATTAACATAATAGGAGTCAGTGAAGCACGATGGACAGGAAATGGCAAAATCAATACGGACAATGGAATGTTTTATTATTCTGGAAACCACGATCAACAAAAACATGAAAATGGAGTAGGAATTCTGGTCGACAAAAATACTAACAACTCTGTCACCAATTTCATTCAACTATCGGAGAGAGTAATGATGCTGCAACTACAAACAGCCAAAGTAAATATAAACATATTACAAGTATACGCGCCTACAGCCCAAAGTGAAGACCAAGAGATAAAAAAACTCTCCGAACAGATTGAGCGCGTATTGGGAAATACTAAGAGTCAAGACATACATACATACATATAGTCACGCCTTTTTCCCGTAGGGGTAGGCAGAGACTACTTCCTTCCACTTTCTACGGTTCTTACACACATCTTTTGCTTTCTCTACTTTCATCAGTGCTCTCATGCATGCTCATCGGTTATTGGTACTCCTCACCTGGCCTTTCTTCAAAACAATGTTGATCCGATCGAGATCGATGTTCGCCGAGGTCGACCTCTACCGACTTTCGTCCATTCACACTCGCCTTATAAATTTGTTTTGTCAATCTTCCTTCATCCATTCTTTCTACGTATCCAAACCATCTAAGCATTTATTTATCTAACTTTGTAACCACATCTTTTTTACACCACAGCGTTCTCTTTTCTCACTATTCTTTACTTTATCCAACCGAGTCACTTCGGCTATACAATTCTCAGACTACTCATCTTCGCAGCATTAATCCTATTTTCATGCTTCAAGACATAATTATTATAATGTGGGACCTCAACGCCAAGCTCGGAAAAGGAAAATGCGGAACTCTAATAGGGGAATATGGACTAAGAGAACGCAATGAGCTTGGAGAACGACTAGTTCAGTTAATACACGAAAACGGATTGGTAGTAACCAATACACTGTATTAACTACCGACAAGAAGAATATATACGTGGAGATCACCACAAAACATAGACGACAAAGTGATTAGAAACCAGATTGATTACATTATGATCGGAAGAAGACACAGAAATTGTATTAAACCGACTAAAACCTATCCAGGAGCAGACATAAAGTCCGATCATAACCCAGTAGTCGCAAAATTTAGACTCTCCTTGAAGCAAACTAAAAAATTTCAAACAAACGACAGACCGCATATCACTCTCATGAAAGACCAACAAGTCAAAACAAGGATGGAAAATAAAATAAATAACAAGATTCTGTTATTGAGAAACAGCGACATTAGTGGAAATCAAAACATAGACAGGAAATGGGGCAACTTTAGGGACAAATTATCAGAAATAAGTAAGAAAAAAATCATCATCATCAGTTATTCTTGCAATGTGTCCTGCCCAATTCCATTTTAATGTTGTTATTCTCCTGACGATATCCACTACACCGGTTCTTCTTCTTATTTCGTTGTTCTGGATTCAATATTTTAGGGAAATGCCCAAAATGGCTCTCTTCATAGCTCTTTGTGTCATTTGTAATTTATTGATGGATTTTCTTGTCAGAGTAAGTGTTTCCGCTCCGTATGTTATAAAAGTCAGGACACACTGATTGAACACTTTTCTCTTTAAACATACCGAGATGTCAGACAGGAATACCTCCTTTAGGTTCCCAAACGCTGTCCAGGTGAATCCTATTCTTCTTTGAAACTCAACAGTTTGTCTTTTACATTTATATTAACTCCCAAGTGATTCCAATTTATCTCCTTTAGCATGTACTCGAGTAAATTTGTAAATAGTTTTGGTGATATGGTGTCACCCTGGTAAACTCCTCGTTCGATTTTGAACTTGCCTGTATCTTCATGGAGCCTAACACATGATGTTGCGGTTTCATAGATATTTTTAATTATAGCGGTGTATCGGTGGTCCATTCGGCAATCAGAAAGAGTGTGTTGGTCAATAGTAAGTAAAATGCCTTCTCATAGTCTACAAAAATAAGGATGAGCGGTTTATGGTACTCTACGCAGAAAGAAATAGGAGTGAAAAAAAGAAAGAAGAAGAACGGTTGGATGATTGAGGGAATACTTGATTTAGGGCTGTATGGGGTCGGCTTCAGAATAGCCCCAGGGTAAATCCTGCCTGTCGTAAGAGGCGACTAAAAGGATAACCGTAGGTGGAAGATGGTCTCATCGCCCGGTGAAATACCACCATATCGACTTTGTGTGCTGTGAAATGGATCATTCCATGTTTCAGTGTTCGGTCGATACTTTCCGGTCTCCCTCTTTCCTTTACCCCAATTCTTCCTTTATTTTCAGGTGCATCCTAATAATGTAATAATGATGAAGTCTCCTAGAGTAAAACACTCCGGAAGCAAAATACCTCTCCATTCGGATTTCCGGGCGAGAGGTACTCGAGGGGACTCAACATTAAAGATTAATTTTTGCAACATCCGTGGACTCAACAAGAACATCAATGACGTCCACCATCACCTACAGACGAAAAAACCGGATATTCTGGCTCTAACAGAAACACAAGTAAACTCGTCCACCAACAAGGTCCATATGCTTTGTCCTGGTTACGAACTCCATTCTCGACTCAGGTTCAAAGGTGGAGTCTGCCTTTACGCTAAGGCTAACCTTTCATGCCAGCGTGAAGAGAGTTTGGAACCGAAAGACTTTGATGTGATGTGGTTTAAGCTATCTGATACCAAAGTGACTAAGTTCCTCTGCTGCCTTTACCTATCACCTAACGAACCTTCATATAACAACCTCTTTGAGTTTTTATCACTCAATTTGGACTACATTCAGGAGAACCATCCAACAGCTGAAACCATAATCATGGGGGACTTTAATGTACATAACGCTGCCTGGCTCAAATTCTCTAACAAAACTGATGATGCAGGTCGTCAAGCTGAGGCCTTCGCCATCACTCATGGTCTAGAACAACTGGTCGAGCTACCAACCCGCATCCCTGATGTCAACAACCAGGCTGCCAATACACTAGATCTTTTCCTCACCACCAATCCTGACCCGTATAGAATAGAAGTTTGTGCCCCACTTGGAAACTCTGATCACACCCTTATCTCCACAACATGCTCTTTCCATTTACCATCGAGCAGCACAATACCACCCCGTCTCATGTGGCATTACAATTCGGCCGACTGGGAGGGTCTTCGTATGTTTTTCTCAGCGTTTCCATGGAAGAGAGTTTGTTTCTTCTCAGTAGATCCAACACGATGTGCTGAGACAATTTCTGAAATCATCATGTTGGGGATGCAAACTTACATACCGAATACCGAAAGAAGAACATCATCCGATAAGACCTGGTTTAACAGAAACTGCTCTAGAGCTGTGGCTTCCAAACAGGCAGCATACCATCGATGGCAAAAAAATCCGGGACCTGAGACCAGAGCAGCATATGTTGAGGCTAGAAGCATATGCAAAGAGACAATAGAATGTTCAAAAGATGCTCATAATGCCAAAATAAGATCAAAACTTGTTGAATGTCCTAACGGATCCCGTTCATTTTGGTCTTTCGCCAAAGCTGTGGGAAGAAACTTCACTTCCAGCTCTTTTCCTCCCCTAACCAATGAAGATGGAACACTAGCAACGACTGCCCAGGAAAAAGCCAATATCTTTGCGCACCTATTTGCTGGAAATTCCACTCTGGATTCTTCGGGAAAACAACCCTCGAACATTACACCTATTGACAGTCACATGCCCGAGATCACCTTTCGCCAACGTACTATCAGAAAGATTTTGCTGGGTCTCAACACCAACAAAGCCTGTGGATCTGACGGAATCCCGCCGATTGTTCTCAAGAAATGTGCCCCTGAACTAACACCTGTTCTTTGCAAGTTGTTCAACCACTCTTACAATTTGGGAGTATTTCCGTCCAATTGGAAAATTGCAAGAGTACAGCCAGTCCCTAAAAAAGGCAAAAAGACCCTACCTAGCAACTACAGACCTATCGCACTGCTATCTATTATTTCAAAGGTCATGGAAAAAGCCATCAACATCGAGCTCATGAAATATCTGGAAGACTCAGGAATTATCAATGATAGGCAATACGGCTTCCGCCATCAGAGATCAACTGGTGACCTGCTCGCATACGTCTCACATATATGGCAGCTATCTATTGAAAAGTATGGAGAAACTTTAGCTGTGGCATTAGATATCTCCAAGGCGTTCGATCGAGTTTGGCACCAGGGACTTCTCGCCAAGCTTCCATCTTATGGCTTGCCCCCTCAGCTGTGTTCTCTGCTTGCTAGTTTTCTCTCAAACAGGTCTCTCCATGTAGTGGTCGATGGAGTTTCATCTGACACTCTACTCTTAAATGCTGGTGTTCCGCAAGGATCCATTCTAGCACCAACACTATTTTTACTTCACATCAACGACCTGTTGAAAGCAACTTCATGTCCCGTACACAGCTTTGCCGATGATAGTACCCTCCATACCGCATTCTCTTCCAGGGCCCCTATATCAGCCCGTGAAACCAGAAATGAACGAGGAAGAAATGTTAACAATATAAATATGGACTTAGCAACAATTCTCGAATGGGGATCCAATAACTTGGTAGAATTCAATGCAAACAAAACACAAGCATGTCTTTTCTCTAGAAAAGCCGATCTCACTGTGCCTAACATAACTTTGTCAGGAGTAACCATACCACTGAAGTCATCCATATCGATGCTTGGTATTACTATCAGCAATAACCTTTCCTGGGAAAATCACGTGAGGTCCATTGCCAAAAGTGCATCCCAAAAACTTGGTTTTTTGTTTCGTGCCAAGAGCTATTTCACCTCCAGTCAGCTGCTTATGATCTATAAGGCACAGATCCGACCTGTACTGGAGTACTGTTCCCATATTTGGAGTGCAGCACCTAAACATATCCTGAAGCTACTGGATTCTGTCCAAAAAAGGGCAATTCGTCTCGTCGGTGATGCCTCGCTTACAAACTCGCTCACTTGTCTGGAACACCGTAGAAAAGTTGGCGATTTATCTCTATTTTATAGATATTTTCATGGGCGATGCTCTTCTGAAATATCAACAATCGTTCCTCCATTGGCAGTCTCTTCGAGATTAACCCGTCAAGTTCAGTCTTCACACCCGTTCGTGGTCACTTTGGAGACCTGCAGAACATCACTTTCCAAAGACTCATTCATCCAACGAATTGCGAGGCTTTGGAACTCATTGCCTAGGGAGGTGTTCCCCGAGGCATACAACCTCCAGAAATTTAAGAAGAACACCAACTCCTACCTTCTTTCCCTTGGTTCCCACGATGTTCTCTGAACATTACAGGATATCCCTTTTCGTGGGAACCAGAACATAAAAAAAAAAAAAAAAAAAAAAAATAATGGTACAGAGAAGAGAACTAAAAGATAGAGATAAGAATATAAAGTATATAAAGAGTTCAAAAAATGGCGGGAAACGTTATAAAGAAGCTGTTTTATATACTAACCGATGAAAAAGAAAATATAATCTTAGACCCAAAAGACAAATTAAAAAAATGGAGAGACTATATCGAGGAATTGTTTTATGATAAGAGACGTGAAACAGAAACAAACGACGAAACAAAAACTGGACCAAAAATAACCAACGAAAAAGTGATGTACTGTTTGAAGAGTATGAAAAACGGAAAAGCTCCTGGGCCAGACGCACTACCCATACTTACAGATTTCTTCAATTTAGTGTACCCATACCTTTTTTACATATCAACCTTCATCGCGATTTCCAAGAAACAGAATGCCAAAAATTGTAGTGATCATAGAACCATAAGTTTAATGATTAATACACAACCGTTTGAATAAGAAACTAGATACTAAAATTAGCGAAACACAATTCGGAATTCGCAATGGGCTTGGCACCAGGGAGGCATTGTTTAATCCGAATGTACTGACGCAACGCTGCCTCGACGTTAATAAAGATGTGTATACATGCTTCGTAGACTATGAAAAGGCCTTTGATAGGGTTCGACATTATTTGCTCATGGAGATTTTACGACAGAAAGAAATGGACACTTTAGACATCAAAATTATTGAAAACCTATACACCAACCAAAAAGCAAACATTGAGATTGAAATTACAAAAACTGAAGATATTGAAATTAAACGCAGAGTGCGACAAGGTTGTATCTTATAGCCGCTACTTTTCAACCTGTATTCGGAAGCTATTATGGGAGAAGCGCTAGACCAAGAAACAGCCGGCGTGGTCGTAAATGGGAAGCCTATCAACAACATAAGATATGTGGACGACAAAGTCTTGATGACTTACAAAGTGATGTTCACATGGTGTATACAACACGTTCTAAATATGGCCTGAAAATGAACCTAAATAAAACAAAGTTTTTGGTATTTTCTAAAACGGTAAATACAAACGTCCAGCTGACCATAAACAACCAAATTATAGAAATAGTTTTTACGTATAAATATCTAGAAACTATAATAGATTCTTCAAAAGAATTAAGATCAAGGATCGAAATAGCGCGTAACGCGTTTCTAAAAATAAAGCAGTTCTTTTGTAACCGATCGTTGAATCAAAGAATGAAAGTACGAATGATAAAATGTTACATATTCTCTATTCTTTTCCATGGCATAGAAGCAGCAACACTGAAAAAACATCGTTGAAAAAATTGGAAGCCTTCGAAATGTGGTTGTACAGAATACTCAGAATATCGTATGTAGACCGAATCACTAACGAAGAAGTACTTAGACGACTAGGAAAAGGGACAGAGCTTGTGAATAAGACAAAAATCCGAAAACTACAGTACCTGGGCCACGTTATAATAGGAGAAAGATGTACTCTGTTACAAGTGATTATGCAGGGCAAAATTGTTGGTAAACGCAGCATAGGTCGAAAAAGAATGACGTGGCTGCGCAACTTGAGAGAGTGGTTCGACTGTTCGTCAGTTCAACTTTTTAGGTCAGCGGTGGATAAAGTTAAAATAGTCATAATGGTAGCCAACCTTCTAAAGAAGTCGGCACCCTAAGAAGAAGAAGACCATACGACTTTTTGTGGAACGATTTTTGCCTAACAAATTGGCAACATAACTTTACGACAATATCTCTCATCCAATAAAACTGAGGCTCGCACTAACTCTTGTTTAGTTAAATTCCTTGCTCAATTCGTTTTTACAATTTTTTAGGTTTAAGAATTTGTTTTAAAAACTATATGCGTTAATTTTGCGGCGAAGTGTATTTAATTAATTTCTCATAATTTCTCTTAATGTTCAGAAAAGTATAAAATCGAGATGGTTATGAAAATAGCTGATGTAATAGGCCGCTTTTTTAGTAAGTTTTGTAGTTTATTGATCCGTAAATAATAAAAATACTGTTAAAATAAAACCCATAGAAAATTCCCATAAACGTTTCGAAGTTAAATTATAAGGTTTCACGTTTTCTACCTTAGTGACGACGGGGTTGTGGATTCACATCCGGTTTTACACAAGCTTGAGACTCGAGAGGTTTCGTCATGCTTCAACAAACATTTTGCCTTCCAAATTATGGTTTCTTACACTAATTATTCTGCGGTTATAATGAAAATGTATTAAGGTATTAACATATTTCTAATTTAAAATTATTTAAAAATACCACACTTGCTTATATTTATGATGATATTACCTAACTATGACTATCTTTTATTATTTTTTTAAACGAGTAATATTAATGCATTGAAAATATTTCTTTGCTAAAGAAAAAACATGATTAAGATATAAAATGTTAAAACTACGGTTTTATGACGAATAACACTCTTACAGTAGGTACTATCCCATTAAAAACATAAATGTAAAATAAGAGCAAGTTCAATATTATTATATATGCCTTGGTTGTTGTCTTAACGACAAAAGAAGTGAGATCTAAATGGGTGCCACGTTTAATGGTCAGTTCTGAAATTTATTTATAACAACATAAAAAAATTTATAACAACTTAAAATATCATTTCTTCTAATAACTTAGGATAATATATTGAAGCCTAAGATCTCACTTGGCTAGTTAGTATATACGAATTATATTATAGCCTTCGCAAGTTCTAAAGCCGTAAGTTCTTATTTTATTCTTCCGAAAATTTGGCTTGCTGATAGAAACTAACCATCGAACATAGGGCTCTTCCATGACTGTTTTAGTTAGTACTTAATATTAATTCGTTTATTCGAACTAGCCAAGTAAGACCTTGGGCTTCAATATATTATAGTTATATTGGTTATTAGAAGAAATGATATTTTATGTCATACTAGTTCATTATTGTGTTTTTATTACTTATTTATTACCTACCATCTAATGTCGTACTTTATGCCCATGCGGGCATAAAGTTCACTTTATGGCCCGCGCGGGCATAAAGAGAAATACTTTTTTGTTTAAATTATTTAATAACCTTTATTAATGAAATTACAAACGGAATATAGTAATATATGTAAATATTCGATGAACATTATTTTGACGAATTAACATAAAATTGGCAGTTCTGAAATGATCCGGTGATAGTTAAGTTGCCTGCAGCAAACGATTCATGTTTCATAGTTTGAATTTCAAATTTCTGTACCGAAACGCCAGACCCGGAAGGTACACCTGCCAGCATTCTTGTAACTTCATTTTTTGAAGATAAACTATCCTCTAAATATCCTTCAGCAAGTGACATATAATCTCTTATTAGCTTTAAATTGTTCATTTCACCCTCATCTATAATGGTAATAATGCGTTTTCTATCGGTCTTTGTCTCTGGTACATTTACCACAAAAACCGATTTTCTATCTTCTACATAAGTAACTAACATGCTCACAAGTTCTTGCCGTCGACATCTACCAAATATTCCAAATATTAATGCAACTTTTTTCATTAAAAACGTCTCGTTCGGTGCCTTATGAATAAAGTTTAAAACATCTTCTCTAGACAGAATTTTAGACTTCTTTGGTTTGTAGCCTTTCGAAGTTTGCTTCAAATATTCCATTAACTTATAGTAATTAGCAATGTTAATATTTTTATTTACTATTAAAGTTTTCTTTACCATGGAATATTTGGACCACAAGGAACTCGGAGAAAATGTTTTAACGAGATCGCCGAAGTATCCAAGCAACACTGTTTCATTAACATCTTTTACGTAGTTTTTTTGCATCCAATTTAATAATTTTTCGTATTCCATGTTGTAAGCTTCTTTAGACTTTTTTGGCAACAGATTTTCAGTTGCTTTCTTTGCTTTTTCAATAATTTCGTCAGGAATTCCAAAATCTTCGTACATGTTGACTTCTAACTTTGACAAATATAAAAATTCTTGTGATTTTATGACATTTACGTTTGTCAACATTCACCTAGCAACGAAGGTGTCTACTATGATAAAATGGCAATGTTATTAATTCAAACCGGATTTTTTAAAATACTAATTTGTATTGAGATTGGATTGCAATAACGAACTAGTATGACATAAAGTTATGTGTGTACCGCGGGCATAAACATCTATTTATACCCTTGATACATAAATAACTATTATGTTATAAATAAATTTCAGGACTGACCATTGAACTTGCTCTTAGGTTAGGTTTGATGTGAGTGGGGCGTGGTCGCCCCTCCACCGCGACCCTTAGTAGGTCTATTGTGGCTCACCCCTAGAGGCTACAGTTCACCGTACAATCCAGCCCTTCTTACGAAGTTCATGGTTGTATAGGGTGAGATTTTTTTAAAATCGGTAGGTTCTAGGTTAGTGTAACCAAATATGTTGAACCTTATTCTTCCCAGGCCGGGGCATGAACATAGTATATGTTCAGCAGTTTCGTCTTCCACGCAGCAGAACCGACAGTCCGTTTGTTGGTTCAGATCTATCTTTCTGAGGTGGTATCTCAGACGACAGTGTCCCGTAAGCAGTCCTGTTAGAATACGCAGGTCATTTCTGCTCCATTCTAGGATCTGCTTAGTTGTGTTTCTCGAGGGTTGTAACGGTAAAAACGCCTTCGAGTGGGTTAGCCCTGGTAAGTCGGACCAGTACGTGAGTATTTTCCTCTCCGCCCAGTCCGAAATAATTGTTTTGGCGGCACTTGTGGTGACTCCAAAAACCGGTTCTGGTCCAGTGAACGCAGATTCGGCCCCCTGTTTTGCAAGGGTGTCGGCTTTTTCGTTTCCTTCCACCCCCTGGTGCCCAGGTACCCACAATAGGGTCACCCTGTTGTTCGCACCAAGGTACTCTAAGGATTCGATGCAATTCCATACAAGTTTAGAATTTATCTTGTTGGAGCTCAGTGCTTTTAAAGCGGCCTGGCTGTCTGATATTATATTTATGTTTTTGTTTGCTAGAGGTCTGTGGGTCAACTCTCTTGCACACAATTCGATAGCGAATACTTCAGCCTGAAAGATTGTGACATACCTGCCAAGACTGGTAGATATTTCAATCTTTGGTTTCCTGCTGAAAACACCGGCCCCAACTCCATCTGGGGTTTTTGAGCCGTCTGTGTACATTACGTATTCAGTCTCTGGGAAGAGGATTTGTCCCCTCATCCATTCGTCTCTCTTCGGAAAGAGGACTTTGAACGACTTTTCTACGTGTATTTTTGTGGCTAGCAAGTCAGGAACCATCCCGAGAATTTGGTGGTTTTTTGTTTCACTCAGTATCCCGGAGTGATCCCCGAGATGCTCTCCATTTATTTGCTTTTCCAAAGACAGGAATCTATAGGAAACTATCCTGGCCTCCCTCTCTAAGAGAATATCTAGGAGAGGGAGATGTTCCATCGCTGCCGTTGGTGTGCTGGACATAGCTCCAGTCATGGCCAGGCATGCCAGCCGCTGAAGGCCAGCAAGCTTTGCTCTAGCTGTCTGTTGTAACCCTTTGGTCCACCAGACTACTGAACCATACGTGACCATGGATATTATCATTGTTTGATAAATCCAGTAAATCTGTTTGGGGTTCATTCCCCAAGATTTGCCACATACTCTTCTGAGATTCCAGAGAGAAAACCTGGCTTTGTTTATTGTTTTTTCCAAGTGGGCGTTCCAGGTGAGTCTTTTATCCAGAACTAAACCCAGGTATTTCACTTCCGTCGCAAATGGAATACTCTCTCCGTATAGGACAGGCTGCCGAAGCTTATCTAGCTTTTTCCTTTTCGTAAAAGGAATAATTACAGTTTTTCGGGGGTTTACAGACATCTGTTCCCTCTCGCACCATCTGTATACTCTGTTAAGGGCTTCTTGGAGGACGTTTGAGATCGTCGCTTCAAATTTACCTCTAACTATTATAACCAGATCATCCGCATAGCATTGAAAATCTACTCCCTGCATGGAAAGCTCGCTCAGCAGAGAGTCGACTAGAAGTGACCACATTAGGGGGGAAAGTACCCCGCCTTGTGGACACCCCTTCGCCGCTCTGAACCTAACCGTCTCTCCATGCAGTGATGCTATTATATATCTGTTTTCAATAATGTTTTTGATCCAGTTACATATTTTACTGTCTATCCCTCTATCCCTAATTGATGTATAGAGTGACTGTGGTAAGGCGTTATTAAACGCTCCTTCTATATCTAAAAAAGCTGCCAGCGCAATTTCCTTATGTTTAAGGCAATGTCCGATCTTTCCTACTAAATTGTTTAGAGCTAAATTCGTAGATTTGCCTGTTTGGTAGGCATATTGGTGGGGGTTTAAGGGATATTCCCTAAGATTCCCCTCTCTAATATGTCTATAAATAATTCTTTCCAGAGTTTTCATTAAGAATGAGGTAAGGCTGATCGGCCGGAAGGATTTGGGTAGGGAATGATTCACCGTACCCGTTTTACGTATGTATACAACTCTCGCCATTGACCAGCCCAGCGGAATATAACTCCACGCCAAACTCGCTCTGAATAGTTTAACCAGAAGAGGTAGTAAAATTTCGCTGCCCTTCTGAATGAGGGCAGGGAAAACACCATCCTCCCCTGGAGACTTGAATGGGGGGAAATAATTCACCGCCCATTGTACCGATGTTGGGGTGACCACTTTTGAAACATTTCTCCAGTCCTCCCTTTTGGGTCGCGATGTCGATCCCATTGAGAGTGGAATTTGCTCCTGGTCCCTCAGAAGCAGACTGCCGGGAAAGTGGGTCTGTAAGAGAGTCTCTAACGTTTGCCTACCAAAGTCCGTAAAAGAGCCATCTGGTCGTTTTATCGATCCAATCTCTTGCGTCGGATCTCTGGCGAGAGCCTTGTGAATTCTTGTGCTGGCAGGTAGATCTGATATACTCTGACAGAACCTCCTCCAGGATTCTCTTTTGGCTTTCCTTATTTCTTTGTTATAAGTCGTTAGAGCTGTACGATAGATTTCCCAACAACTTGCTCTTACTTCACATTTATGTTTTTAATGGGATATTACTTTTAGTACAGAAATTATTAATAGGTACTTATTCATAAGAAAATTAATACCAAATAGTTTTTGTTATCCTACTGTATTTTCCTACGTTTACGGGGTATAATTGTATTTTTTGTGTTATTTTCTTGTACCTTTGAAATGTTCGAGTGAATCTGACGCTTTGTCTGTTCTGCCACCTAGTTTAATCAAACCATCAATTAATATTGGTGACAGTTGGTAACTTTTACTCTTCTTGTCTTGTTAAATCTTTCTAAACCAAAATTTAATAAATTTGAATACTATATATACATGTACTTCTTATGAGACTTCTTCATTTGGAAAATTTCTTCATTTTGGAAGGAATGACATTTCTTCAAGTTCAGTTAATGAAATCGACTATTCTTTCATTTCCAAAATATGAACTTCGACTTCTTTATTCTCTTCTTTTGGTCAGTCCAGATACGGCGTGTAAAGAAAATCAGGCACTCTGAACCATCTACTATCTATGTTTAAAAGAACAGTTTCGCTATTTTTTGTCAAATCATCTGCAACATTGATTTTCGTGGGCACCCAGTACTAATCCTTGGCATCACTCCGTTCTTGAATCTCTCCCAACCGGTGAGCCACGAAAGTCTTGAAATTTCTTGACTCTGATCTAATCCAACTTAGTACTGGTTTCGAATCGGTCCAGAAAAAAGTATCTCCAATTGTAAGTTCTTTCTTGATTGTGTCAGCCATTCAGCTTGCTATTACTGCAGCTTGAAGTTCCAAACGTGGTGCGAGAGGGAACAGATGTCTATCAACCCCCGGAAAGCTGTAATTATTCCTTTTACAAGAGGGAAAAATCTAGATAAGCTTCGGCAGCCTGTCCTATACGGAGAGAGCTATCCATTTGCGGCGGAAGTGAAATACCTGGGTGTAGTTCTGAATTAACCCTTCAGTAGTGGCGCGGAGTCTGACATACGCAACGGAAATATATTTACCCGCAGAATCTGAGTGGTGGGTGTACTAGCCGTGTGTCTTAAGGTAGCTTCATGAATTATGTTTTAGTTCATTGTGTCACTTCATCGAGAGCGTTAGTTTTACCATTTGAGAAATACGTTTCTCAGACTACCCGCCACTACTAGTGTTACAGATATTTAGATTGGTGATTTCACCATTTTTGGTAAGTTGTTCAGTTTTTCACTTGAAATTTCAGAAATATCTCATTGTTTTCGTTTCTCAGTCGCTATGTGCGAGTATGAAAGAGAGCAGGAGAGGCTGCGTCGCCTCTGGGAAGAATCTGAGGATGAACAGGAACCAGATGATGAAGAAGATAATGAAAGTGACCCAGATATAACTGAAGAACGCCAAACAGATAGCGAATCCGAACAAGATGTAGAGGATGTAGAAGAAGAAATCGCACATGTAGGAACCGCTGCTGTGAATGAATTATCGAAAAGTCATACTCCCACATTCCTGGGTAAAAATAAACGCACAATCTGTGAAAAACACTGCAATGTTAACTCAAGAACACGCACTAGGCAACAAAATATAGTAACCCGATTACCTGGTGTGAGGCAAAAGGCTAAAAAGGCCAAATCATCCTTGGAGTGTTGGGAATTGTTTTTCACAGCGGATATGTTACAACAAATTGTAGAATGTACGAATGTATATATAGCTTTCATCGCTGATCATTTCCGGAGAGAACGGTCTGCCCGACCAACGGATCTTACAGAAATAAGAGCCCTCTTAGGTTTATTGTATTTAGCTGGATACCTGAAAGATAGTCGACTGAATACAAGTGAGATGTGGGACAGAAATGGTGTAGGAGTGGAAAGATTTTGGCTAACTATGTCCCAAAGTCGATTTAGATTTCTACTCAGATGTTTGAGGTTTGACAATATCGAAACAAGACCAAAGAGAAAAGAAATCGACAATCTTGCTCCAATTCGTGAGATTTTTTATGAGTTTGTTAAAAATTGTAAGTCTTGCTAGACTATAGGAATGTATTGTACCATAGATGAGAAACTTGAAGCATTCAGAGGCCGTTGTAGCTTCAAGGTATATATACCCAAGAAACCGAACAAATATGGTATAAAGATATTTGCTTTAGTTGATGCTAAAATGAATTATACTCGACATTTGGAAGTATACGTAGGTACGCAGCCAGTAGGTCCGTACTCTTTATCAAACGACACGAAAAGCCTTGTCGAAAGAATGATATTTCTTATATCAGGTACTGGAAGAAACGTCACGTGTGACAATTGGTTTACGAGCTTTCCACTAGTCGCAAGTCTACTTTCTGAACATCGGCTCACTTTGTTAGGAACGTTGAAAAAGAATAAAGCAGAATTACCACCAGAATTTATACAGACAAAACAGCGACCTCTGTATTCATCTATGTTCGCCTTTCAGAAGAATATGACTCTGGTTTCCTATATTCCAAAAAAATACAAAAAAAGCACTATAGAAAAATGCAAGCCTGCAATGATTACATGGTACAACGCTACGAAAGGTGGTGTAAATAATGTAGATAAATTGTGTGCAGCATATAATGTGGCTAGAAATACTAGACGATGGCCTATGGTCGTATTTTATGCTATCATGAATGTCACATAATATATGCTGCCAACAATCCAGATATAACCAACATAATACGAAGGACATTTTTGAAAAAACTGGCAATACAGCTAACAGAAGACAATCTTCGGCGCCGTTCCTTCGAAACAAACGTACCTATGGCTGTTCGTGAAAAGAGACAATAGGTTGCCGGTACTTCCACTCAAAAAATGGATGCCATTCAGAAAGGAATTCGGAAAAAATGTGCGTTTTGTAAAAATAAAAATAGATTTTACTGTGAAAAAAGTTATAAATTTATTTGTTTGCAACACGCAAAGTTTTTATGTGAACCTTGTCTTACTAGGGCAGGTAGATAAAATCCTTTTATATAAGTTCTGCCGTACTTTTAAAATGACAACTTTTATTTAAATCTCTTTATTGTTCAATATAAATTTTGAAACTTCAGTGTCTTTTATTTGTACAATATTTTACGAATGAACTTTTTAAATGTCAAATAATGTCTATAAATTTTCATTATAACATCATATTTATTCCAGTAATTATCACCATGAAACCAAAAACATAAAAATCGACTAAATACGCCTAAAAGGTCTCACAGACTCCGCGCCACCAATAATGTGATTTCACCAAGCGCCACTACTGAAAGGTTAAAGACACAGCTGAAACGCCCACCTGGAAAAAATAATAAACAAAGCCAGGTTTTCTCTCTCGAATGAACCCCAAACAGATTTAATGGGTTTATCAAACAATAATAATATCTATGGTCACGTATGGTTCAGTAGTCTGGTGCACCAAAGGGTTACAACAGACAGCTAAAGCAAAGCTTGCTGGCCTTTAGCGGCTGGCATGCCTGGCCATAACTGAAGCAATGTCCAGCAAACCAACGGCAGCAATCCTAAATCTTCCCTAGATATTTTCTTAGAGAGGGAGGCCAGGATAGTCTCCTACAGATTCCTGTCTCTGGAAAGGCAAATTAATGAAGAGCAACTCGGGACCACTCCGGGATACTGAGTGAAACAAAAAACCACCAAATTGTCGGTATGGTTCCTGACATGCTAGTCACAAAAATACAAGTAGAAAAGTCGTTCAAATTCCTCTTTCCGAAGAGTGATAAATGGGTGAATGGAGAAATCCTATTTCCAAAAACTGAATACGTAATGTACACGGATTACTTAAAAACCCCAGCTGGGCAGCAGGAAACCAAAGATTGAAATATCTATCAGTCTTGGTAGGTATGCTACAGTCTTTCAGGCTGAAATATTCGCTATCGAATTATGTGCAAGAGAGCTGACTAACAGACCTCTAGCAAACAAAAACATAAATATAATATCAGTGTTTTAAAAGCACTGAGCTCCAACAAGATAAATTCTAAACTTGTATGGAATTGCATCGAATCCCTGGAATAACTAGGTGCGAACAACAGAGTGACCCTGCTGTGGGAACCTGGGCACTAGGGGGTGAAATGAAACGAAAAAGCCAACACCCCTGCAAAACAGGGGGCCAAGTCTGCGTTCACTGGACCAGAACCAGTTTTTGGAGTCGTTCCTACCTAAACCCTCGAGAAAAATAACTGAGCAGATCCTAGAATGGAGCAGGAATAACCTGCGAATTCTAATGGGACTGCTTACAGGACACTTTCGTCTAAGATACCATCTCGGAAGAATAGATCTGAATCAACAAATGGACTGTCGGTTTTTTGCATGAAAGACGAAATCTCACTCCATACAACCATGAACTTCGTAAGAAGGGCTGGATCTTTCGGTGAACTGTAACCTCTAGTGGTGAGCCACAATAGACCTACTAATAGTCGCAGTGGAGGGGCGACCTACGCCCCACTTACATGATACCTAACCTAACCTAACCTAACCTAACCAAATCGAAGACAACCCAACAACAAACTGTTTCGAAATCTTTACAATTGCTTAGTGTTACGAATTGAATTAATACTTTCTCTAAATCTGTTATATTGCGAATTAAAATGCGTTTCGAATTAAAAGGTGTTACAATTAAAAAAGTATTTTTTAACTAAAATTACATTATCAATAATAACCAATCACTAATTTTCTCAGGGTTTCGTGGCTACTTGATTTCTCTATTGAATTCAATTTGGGGGATTGTATAGGTCGATTCGCGTATCTATACAATCGTATTTTTTCTAAATTTGTCTCATTAAAATTTATATCAGCTTAACTAAACTAATGAATTACATAATGAACTTAATGAATTACCACGTTGGCGCCTAGTGATTTTAGATTCAAAATCACTAAAAGGAAATACCCCAAACAAACCCAATAGTTTATTTCAATTTAGTCCATTTAAATATGAACATATTTTTACTAAACCGTACAAACTACACTCTTATCTTGCAGAAACAATTAATAAAAAGATAGGAACTAAAATGTATAACAGGTTTATTTAAAATTAGTTACAAAAAAAAAGTTTTACGTTTGCTGAAAACAAAAAAAAAGGTAAACATGTACTTTTTGAAAGTAAGTCTGATAATAGATTAACAAAATTTTACTTGCACAATTTATGAAAAAATAAAGTAACGACAAACCACGTTGTGGTCCGGTAATTGGTGAAAAAAAAACAAAAACGAGTCGTCCTTGTTAGCCACCAACCAAAATCGACTAACGGATTGAAGAAAAAACTCCTCCAGATTAAAGAAAGAAGGACATCGGCAGGAAAAAAGGAAAATCTTCGAAAAACTTTCCGAAAAAATATCCAAGAATTATCCAGGAAAAAAAATAAATTCCAAAAAAGAATGTTCCGGAAAAAGACCATAAAGCATGAAAGGCTTCCAAGCTTCCGGAAAAATAATCCGTAAAGCATAAAGCATTGAAAGATAAAAGGTCAATCACTAAAAATAACAAACCCACTTAGGTTTTTTTCTCAAAAATAAAATCTATTCATTAATGACACTGGCACAAAATATTTTAATAAATAAATAAATGTGCCAAATCATTAACGAAAGACTTTATTTTAAAAACGAAAAATTAAAAAAGAATTAAATTCTCACCATTCAATTTTCCTTCTTTTAATTTTTAAAGTAGCAAACCCATCTAAGGAAAAAATTAAATCTGATCGACCTTTCCACATAACTTCAACTTACTTAAATTAGTCTTGAAACTGCCTCCCAAAAATCAACAGACGTAGTTTTTAAACAAAAATAATTCACACTATTTAAATGTATATGGAAGGGCGACCAGGGCCGGCGTTGAAAATTAAAAAATGGCAAAGTTAGCGTTACATTAGGTGAGAGGGTTCTTTACGTCTTAAAAGTCAACACGGGGCTACAAAAACTTTCACTGTCGATGCAGAAGATGAAGATGAAATTTTAAGATTCCAGATATAAGTACTCGCCGATTAAGTCTGGCAACTGGGATAAGCCAATCGTCTGTTTTTAGAGTATTGAAGAGGATAACCGATCGAGTTACATGAACCAAACAGAAGTAATTTTTTTTGTAGAAATTAACGCTTTTTAATATTTTTTTTATTATTTTACTCATAGTTTAGCCAAAAACAAATTGCTTTGATTTAATAAACACATCTAAGTGTAACTAGCGCCCTCTATTACATATATATATATATATATATATATATATATATATATATATATATATATATATATATATATATATATTTATATATATATAGTCACGCCTTTTTCTCATAGGGGTAGGCAGAGACCACTTCCTTCCACTTGCTACGGCTAAGCATTCCTTTGTCTATCTTTGTAACCACATCTTCTTTTACACCACAGCGTTCTCTTACTATTTTTTACTTTATCCAACCGAGTCACTCCAGCTATACTTCTCAGACTACTCATCTCCGCAGCATTAATCCTATTTTCATACTTCTGCCAAACCCAACATTCACTACCATACATAAGTGTAGTAACCAACACACCTTTATGCACAGCCAGACGTGCCTCTATTAACAATGCTAAATAAGAGTAACTTGGCAATCGTCATGCCAAAAAAATAAAATTGCAAATTTTTTGGAAACTAGCAATATTTGTACAAGGAATGTTGGTCATAAACATCGTATTTTGAGGTTTAGAATCTACAATTCAGAGTTTGATCATTCTTAATGAATCACCATGTATTTTAGGAACTAAAACTCATCATATAAACAGAGTATCAAAGCTACTGAATTTTTTTATAAAGTGTAACGAGCTTGTTTTTAACATTTATACATTATTTATAACTTCGTGTATAAATCCATCAAAAAAATTTGTTTCGATAGTTCGAAATCAATTTTATTTTAGGAATAGAAGAAAATTTGTTCGCAGCTTTTTACCATGGCAACGGGGAAAAGCAAAGCCAATAGCCCCGAGAAAATGAAGCAATTTCATTTTCTCACCCTCGACCCCTCCTTGGAGAGCGTAGCAACGAAAGTAAGACCACCTCGATATTTTGTCAGAAAAAGCCAGCAGCAAATGATGACAGAGTATCGGATGTTAAAAACTATGTTTCGTGTAAGGAAGTAGACAGTATTAAGTTTTTTTAAAAATGTATATTTAATTAATTATGCATAAACATATAAATCATCAATATAACTTAATATTCGGCTTGAAGGTATAAAATCACCTCTAAAAAATATCAAATAAAATCTTGGTAGGTATGGTTTTGATAAATGCAGTTGACCATTACCATAGCAGCGATAGTGAGTTTGAAAATGTCTTCTTCTTCTTCTTCTTTAATTAGATCTGTCAATATGTTAATTGGGTCGCCTTAGGATCTCTTGGGATGTCGATTGCCAGCTGTCCTTCCATCTCTTAGGTGGTCTTCCTGGGGGTCTATCTCCCGCTGGTCTGTTCTGGAATGCTATCCGCGGTGGTCGATCTTCTGCCATTCGGGTGACATGAGCGTGCCATTGTCGTTTCCTTTGCCGCCCCCATCCCACCACGTCCTGCACTCGACATTCATTTCTTATAACCTCGTTCCTGACTCGGTCTCTTCTTGTCTTTCCGAGTATGCTTCTTAGGGTTTTCATTTCTTTTTCATTTCTGTTACACGCAGCATGCTTTTTGTTTTAGTTGTCTCTTCCCGAGCTTCAATACTGTAAGTCATGATTGGTCTAACGCAAGTCTTGTAAATCTTGACCTTGCTGTCAATACGCATATATTTATTTGACCATACCACCTGACGTAAGCATCCTGCTATTGCGGTTGCTTTGTTGATCCGACTCCGTAGATCATTTATTGGATTGTGCCGAAACTCTGCGGTGCTCGGCAATGGGTATCGTATTTAGCGCGGCTGAATACGGGGCTCCGGTTGTGATGAGCAGCCACCATGTTTCTAAAGTTGATGTGCAGCTCAACAGGAGCATGCGAATCATAACGGGATGCATAAAATCCACTCCAACTTATTGGCTCTCAGTCACATTATGCCACCACATATCTACCGGAGAGAGGCTCTTCTACGAGAATACAAGAAATAATGGATAACCCAGAGTTGCCTATCCATGACTATATACCCACTGCTTGCCTAACCAAATTAAAATCCATACATCTGCCAATCAAGACCGCTCAGGCACTGCATGAAAGTGATTTCAGGGGTCTCCAGGAATGGGAAGCAGGCTGGATGGAGGATGTCCCCCCCCCAGATGCATTCGATTATGTAAACATCCAAAAAGAGCCTGCGGGATTCGACTTACCTCGCAAAGTATGGAGGATGGCAAACATAATTAGAACGGGACACAATGTCTGCGCAGATATGCTGTATATGTGGAATAAACAACCCTCGCGCAACTGTGAATGTGGAGCAACCTATCAAACAATAAAATATATATATCAAGACTGCACACTTACGGCTTACCAGGGACCAATTACGGATATATATTCTCTCCCTCCGACAGCGATTGAATGGATAATGAACTTACCTATTAGTTTGTGATAGATTTTTGTGGACTTGTTACTTACAAATGCTTTGCTTTATCTTTTTCTTTATATGTTTTTACTCTTATTGTTGTGTGTTGTTAATGTTTTTAGTTTTAATTTTGTGTTTTTATGATATAAGTCAGCGGTCGCCAACCTGTCGATCGCGAGTACCGGTAGCTCGCGGTGGCAATTCTGATAGCTCTCACAACGATTTTAATTTAAAAAAACAAACTGAAAAAATCAGAGAAGCTTCCGAAAATTCCACACAAAAATCTAATTGTCATAATATTAAACATAAACAGCGGCAACTTTGCTGTGAGCGATCTGCCGCTGACGCCATTAAGCTAGAATCGGCTAGAACCGACCAGCCGGACCAGCGCGTTAGTATGATCGAGAATGATCTGGATTGCTTTGAACGGGATAAATACGCACGGCGCGGCGACATTGCGCTTAGTTTAAAACTGAACGCGTAACCAACGTCTAGCGGTTGGGTTAGTAGAGAACAACAAAAAATAATATTATGGCAAGCAGTTGTAAGAAGGTAAGAAGGTACATACCACTTTCATTCGGAATGGGAAGAGCAATACTTTTTTACAGAAGTTAAAGATAAAAATGTGTGTTTGTTATGTAATACTTCGGTCTCCGTTGCTAAAAAAGGAAATATTGAGAGACATCATAAAACTGTACATTCTCATTTTAAAAAATCATTTCCACTACATTCTGCCGCCAGAAAGGAGAAACTGAAACAGTTAAAAAAGCAGTTAATTGGACAACAATTAATATTTTTAAGAACAGTCGACAAAAATAAGGCTGCAACTGAAGCATCGTACCGTGTGTCCCAGATAATTGCACACAAAAAGAAACCTTATGAAGACGGGGAAATGATAAAACAGGCGTTTTTAGAAGCTGCTGATTCGTTATTTGCCAACTTTAGAAATAAAGACGAGATAGTTTCAGCTATAAAATCTATGCAACTTTCTGCTAATACAGTAATGAGACGTGTAGAAGTAATGAGCAATGATATTTTTTTACAGTTAAGAACTGACTTAGATAACTGTGTTTATTTTTCACTTCAACTGGATGAATCAACAGATGTCGTTGACACTGCCCAGATGGCCGCGTTCGTCAGGATGGTTTTTAGTGATTTTACGATTAAAGAAGATCTTTTGAAGTTTATTCCACTGAAAGGACAGGAGTTGTTTTCTCATTTAAAAAATATTATTTCTTCCGAGAAAATTCCAATATCGAAAATGGTAGGCTTGACAACCGATGGCGCTCCAGCTATGGTGGGTTGTGATAAGGGTCTGGTGGCGTTATGTCGTCAAGATGAAACTTTTCCGCAATTTCTCTGTTACCACTGCATTATCCATCAGCAAGCATTATGTGGAAATTTCCTGAAACTAAACAACGTTATGAAACTGGTGGTATAAATTGTGAACAAGATTAGAGCTCAAGCGTTACAAAGAAGATTATTCAAAACCTTGGCCGATGAAGTTGACTGTCAATACGGGGACCTACTCTTTCACTCTGAAGCCCGATGGTTAAGTAGAGGACGGGTGCTGAAACGTTTTAATGATGTCCTATCTGGCATAGTTCAATTTTTCAAACAACGCGATGAACGACTCCGGAACTAGAAAATTCAATATGGCTTAGAGATTTTGGTTTTCTCGTGGACATTACAGAGAAATTAAACGAACTTAATTTGCAGCTTCAGGGGAGAGACAAAGAACTATCGGAAATGATTTCTGATATAAAAGCATTTATCAAAAAGCTGAGTTTTGGGAACAAAACCTAATTAACAGCGATGCCAAGCATTTTACTATTCTTTCAGAAAAAATATCTCAAAATCCATTAGAACCCTATGACAGCAAATATCATGTAGAAATAATTTCTACCCTGAAAAATAACTTCAAAAATCGTTTTAAGGATTTCAACGAAATGGCTTCAGTAGCGCAGTTTGTTGTTTCACCCTTTATGGAAATTGATATCCAACAATTTGCAACTTGTGTTATGCAGAACTTTGGCGAAGACATCGCTGCAACAGAAATGGAAGTAATTGAGTTGTAATGTAATGTAAAAGTGTTGCTTAACTACGATATTGTTCATTTACAAATTATTAATTACCGACGTCAAAAAAGGAGTAGGTCCAGTTATGACAATGGCATCCATGAGAAAACCATAAAGTCTTTTGAGTCTATTTTTACGTTTTTGCTTACGGATTTTGTTAAACTGTAGCCATTGATAAAAATCTAGATTTTCAAAGACTTATTTGTAATTTTGTGAAAATTACTAAAACTATTTTAATCCAATTAACACAGTAGTCTTAAAAGTTGAAATTCTCAACATTTCGATTTCTGTTGGTTTAACATATAAAAATGTTGAATAAAAGTTTTTTCAAATAATTTAGGCCATGTGCATAAGTCGATTACAGTTACAGTAGTTTGAAATTAAAATTATAAAAACTAGAGGTGACCCGTGCGAATACTTCGCACCGATAGCCATCATTTACAAATTATTTATTAATCGAAAAAAGGAGTAGTAGTCCAGTCAAAATAGACAAAAATAAGTCATAACGTAGTCAAAATTCGCATAGAGCTGAAAATAGGCATAGACATTAAATACATCATCATAAATAAAATGTCAAAAATCCTGTTTGATCCTACTTCTGCATAAAATTTTATTTAAGGTCAAAAGTACAAAACTAAGGTTTTTTTCATTTTTCTCGAAAACGGTAAGTTTTATCGTAAAAATAGGTTTAACAAAAGTTGTAGACCATACAATTTTCTATAAAAATGATCCAGTTACTTTTTCTATTACGACTCACCATTCGTGAGATATCACGGTTTTAATTAGAAAATTCATATTTTACATAATATGCACTAAAATGCACGTCATCGGACGTTCAATATAAATGAAAATAAGAAACTATTGGTTTGTGTTACTTACACAATAAAACTTGTATAAATTAAATGAGTATTTTAAAATAATTCCATAGACAAATATAGATATTTGAGGTTTGTAAAATCTGCATGGAACAATAAAACAGTACAGTTTTCTTGTCTGCCTCCAACATCTGCTTCTACCTTTCAATACTTGTATCGTGTGTATTATCAAGTTTAAGTGTGGCTAGGCAATGAGCTGGACCCAGAAGGATAGGGTTGGAAATGAACAGATAATTATTTGAAGCCAATTCAAACTCTACTCCCGCCTGCTCCAGAAAAACTGCTTAATACTATTTTTTGTAAATGCAAGACGGATTGTAGTCAGAATTGTGGCTGTCAAAAAGTGGGATTATTTTTTATACCAGTATCCATCAATTGCCAGTGTCAGACTTGCTCCAATATTGAAACAAATACAACAGATGAAAATAATTATGATACTAATGAAGAGACAATTAATGCATCCCTTTTCTTAGAATAGCGAATAGAAATTCTGCAAGAAGAAGACAATAAGGACGAAGAAATAATTGTCGAAGTAGAATTAGACAGTTATCTAATATAATAACATTTAGAAGAAAACAACCTATTCCAGTTTGATCATTAGCAATATTACCATTCTTTCAATCAATAGGATACGATCTGATCAAACTTTCTTTATTACAATAGATCGTGAAGTATACCTACTGGGAAAAACACGTTAGAAAAAATGCGACAAGTATATTACCTTATAGGTGGTGCGGAAATGTGTGCATATTATGTAAGATATGAATTTTCTAATTATTAAAACCGCGATATCTCACGAATGGTGAGTCACTTGGTCGTGGTGCACCCTGCTAGACAACTAACGAAGCTCTGTTGACCGAATGTCTGCCGGTATAAGTAGACTCCTCTTGCCAGCCAACAGCTTAGGGTGGAAGAGCTGACAAGAGTAAGGGCATCTCACTGTCCTTGAGAAGAGAAATCTTCCCTAAAGGCGGATGAATCATTAACTGATCAACGGCATGGGATAAAAAGGCAACAGGGAACCACTGTATTCAAGGCCTATAAAGGCACCCCTAGTAGAAAACCAATATGGCAGTCAATACTAAAATTAATTCCTAGTAATTCCTCCAATCGGATCTCCGGGGGGGAAAGTAATGATTTCCATGCATACAGCAAGAGATAGAGGAAAGAGAGAAAAGATGAAACCAATCAACTTGAAAATTGCTACCTGGCAGGTAAGACACACAACGCGTTAAAAGAAATGAGAAAATTAAAGATCGATATCTTAGGGGTGAGTGAAATACGTTGGCAGAGGTTTGGAAAATGTGATATTGATGAATATAAGATACACTTTGCTGGAAATGAGGATGTCAACCACTACAACGGTGTTGCAGTTATCATGACAAAACAAATAGCATTATCGCTTCTATACCAATATCTGACAGAGTCATTTAGTAAAACTCAGTTCGAGGCCAATTACATACATACATAAAGTTACGCCTTTTTCCCATAGGGGTAGGCAGAGACCACTTCCTTCCACTTGCTACGGTTCTTACACACATCTTTTGCTTCCTCTACTTTCATCAGTGCTCTCATACATGCTCTTCGGTTGTTTGTACTCTTGACCTGACCTATCTTCAAAACCATGTTGATCTGATCGAGATATGTTCGCCGAGGTCGACTACCGATTTGCCCATTCACACTCGCCTTATAAATTTGTTTCGTCAATCTTCCTTCATCCATCCTTTCTACGTGTCCAAACCATCTAAGCATTCCTTTATCTATCTTTGTGACCACATCTTCTTTTACACCACAGCGTTTTCTTATCTCACTATTCTTAACTTTATCCAACCGAGTCACTCCGGCTATACTTCTCAGACTATTCATCTCCGCAGCATTAATCCTATTTTCATGCTTCTTCTGCCAAACCCAACATTCACTACCATACATAAGTGAAGGAACCAACACTCTCTATGCACCGCCAGACGTGCCTTTTTTGACACTTTCTGGCTATTCATAAAGCTTTGCAGTGCCCCATTCATTTGTTTTCCTGCCAACACCCTTCGCTCAGTGTAACTGTCATACTTTCCATCTCTAGTAAATTTTAAACCCAAGTACACAAATTCATTAACTTGTTCCACTCTTTCTCCCTCAATCGAAACTCCACAGTTTGTCATGCTTTCTTCTCTTTCAAAAACCATTACTTTCGTTTTGCTCAAATTTATTTTCATCCCTTTAATTTTCAGGGAATCATGCATAACATTAACCATCGCCTGCAACTCCTCTTTAGATAACGCTAATATGACTTGATCATCGGCGTAAAGAAGGCATTTGACGATAAAATCATTCATTTTTAATCCATACGCGCTCTCTTTCAGATCTTTTAAACAATTGTCTATGTATAAGTTAAACAGCCATGGCAAAGCCACACATCCCTGTCTCACACCTTTTTCGATGTTAAACCAGTCCGTGCAAGCTCAGTTTATCCTGACACAAGCAGTGGAATCCTCGTAAAGTGCTCGTATTAAACTACCACTCACCCCATACCTAGACAATGTAGACCACAATTCACTCCTCACCACTCTGTCATAGGCCTTTTCCAAGTTTATAAAAGCGCAATAGACTTTCTGACTTCAAGCCAAGAATTTTTCGACTCTACCTCGTCATGAAAAGACCTTGCACATCCCATATCATCTTATTAGTTTCATTCGTTAATCTTTTGATCAATATCTTTGCATACAGTTTGCCGACTATGCTAAGTAAACTAATACCTCGGTAGTTCTTACAGTCCTGCTGCGAACCTTTTCCCTTGTAAAGCGGCACGATAACGGCCTTGCACCAGTCGTCTGGTACACCACCACTTTGCATACAGTTTGCCGACTATGCTAAGTAAACTAATACCTCGGTAGTTCTTACAGTCCTGCTGCGAACCTTTTCCCTTGTAAAGCGGCACGATAACGGCCTTGCACCAGTCGTCTGGTACACCACCACTTCTCCAACAAAGGTTAAAAAGGCGGTCCAGTAGACTAGCTACCACGTTTTGTCCAGCCTTCAGCATTTCAACTGTTATCCTGATGTACCCAGCAGCTTTACCCAATTTCATACTGTTCAACGCTTCCACAATTTCTGTCGTAGTAATTTCACTTTCATTGCAACTTTCACTCATGTCTTCGAATTGGGCCTGTACTTGTGTATCCTCTTTCTTAAATAAACTTTCAAAGTATTCCTTCCATCTCTTCAATACGCATTCCTCTCCTTTTACCATACCAATTAATACCAACATAATATATGTTTATGCACCTACATCCACTAGTAGTGACGATGAAATCGAAAGCTTCTACAGAGATATTGATAACGCTTTACGACTGGTAAAAAAAGCAGATAACACCATAATAAAATAAAATACCGATTACTGCAAAACATCATGCAGGGAAAAATTTATGGTTAAAGAAAGCCGGGCCGCAGAAAAGCATCATGGCTCAAGAATCTGGTATAAACTCAACTCAAGCTCTCTGTTCAGACATGACGTCGAATGTAAAATATTAATTTTCTAATTATTAAAACCGCCATATCTCACGAACGGTGAGTCGTAAGAGAAAAAGTGAGACTATTTTCGTAGAGAATTGTAGGATCTACAACTTTTGCCTGACCTATTTTTACGATAACACTTATCGTTTTCAAAAAAATGGAAAAAACCTTAATTTTGTACGTTTAACCTTGAATAAATTTTTTTGCAGAAATAGGATCAAATAGGATTTTTGACATTTTATTTATAATGATGTATTAAACGTATTTGTTTATTTTCAGCTCTATGCGAATTTTGGCTAAGAGGGCAGTGTCCAGTGAGGAGTCTTGTCACCAGTTTCAAGTCTTTCTTGTCCAACTCGAGAAGCTGATTAGCTTTCCTCAGCAAAAGGCTTACTAGCCTTTTCACTTGTCTTTGCCCTGGCACTGTTTGCCAGTGAGATTTTATTTCATCTGTTTCCCAGCGTCGAACCTCTTCTTTCAAGTGGGCTTTGGAAAGTCCACGCTCTATGCGAATTTTGGCTAAGTCATATGTTTATTTTGACTGGACTAGTATGTCCCATTTCAATTTCTGAAAATGGCATCCATGAGAAAACCATATTAGTCTTTGAAGTCGGTTTTTTTGACGTTTTTGCGTACGGCTTATTATTTAATTATAATTTCATATTTACTTTGTATTTTTATCAAACGTTCTGTCGTAGATGTGAGATCAGTAAGCGTAAGCAAGAAAAGGAAACTTAAAAAAGTCGCAAAAAATGATAATTATTCCAATGTACATTTGCATGCATCCAAGCCCGCAGGAGGGTACCGGGGACATGATATTGTATATGTCAACAGTTATCTGAAACTATGGTGTGAAATCCGAGACAGCAACCGCTATACGCTGTACGTACCTCATTCACTGACATTATATTACCGCAGTGTTCAGGGTCTGCTATGTCCTTTTAAGGAATAATCGGTAAAAAAACTATGCGGCATTTATTTAATCAGGTACGGATCTCTATAATTTATATCATTCAATGAATTTTAAATAAAAACATTGAAGTAAGTGAACTTACATCTACGACTCCCCACAGTCTTGAGTTTGTATTAAAATTTGGGCACATATTCATTTTATTTTTAGGACATAACCTCATTTTTTCGTTTATTTTTTATAAAAACCAATAAAATATAAAGTATTACCTGTTAGTTAGTTAAAATGATAAATAAAAAGGATGCTAGAATAATATTTATGGATATATTGTAAATAAACTGTTAAAAATAATCCGTACGCAAATACATAAAAAAAACCGACTTCAAAGACTTATATGGTTTTCTCATGGATTAGGGATGGCGTTCTGAGATCGATTAAGCGAAGATTCGATTTCTTGAACCAAAAACATCGATTTTTTGAATCGATCTTTTGCTCGAAAAATCGAGATTCGATTTGAAAAAGAAATTTGAAATTTCCACAAGTTACTTGTAAAAAAGCAACTCTCTGCATGTAATGCATTCGTACACGAAAGTCAGGGTTTAAATGAATAATTTAAGCACTATCTATCGCAGGCAGTTGTGCACCCGAAGTATGATTCTATCCTTTACTGACAAAAACAAAAAAACTTGATTTATCATCCTGTTTTCCCAACAGCTATGAAGCATATATGTATCGTGGGGTCATCTGTACCTTACGAGCGCCTTTTTTTCGATTACCGGCAGTATCGCAAATGATAAGCGGAACCGTTTAGATCCCAGTAGACTAGACATCTTCCATTCTAAACTGCAAAACATATCCTGGCACTGAATGCGGATCCGACCACCAGCTTCTCATGATGCAATTTAGACTCCGCCTAAAGAATATCCGACAACCACAGGAAAGGTTTACAATCACAAACGACAATAAAGATCTGTTTCAACATGAAACACAACAACAACTATCCAGAAACGTAAATAACATCATGAAAGCACAAGACCCAAAACAAGTGTTGAGATGACAAGCACGATGACATTATTGTTATTATTATATTTATTCTCTGTCAGAATAAACATTGCTTTCCTTCTGGTTCAGACTAGCTTATATTAGGTTATGGGCCTTTTGCTGATTTAAATCGCTGATTTCGAGGCAAAATTTTCATCAAGGAATTGGCACAGATTAAGTGTGAATCACAACACATGGCTGGAGATGATTCAAGCTGTTTTGGAGCTGGAGGATCTATAGACTGGCGTTGTGGATGTACAAGTTGATAGTGATGGAAAAGTAACATCTCGAGTTGGTGAAGCGAAAGACAGAAAAGCACAAGCGAAGATCAAATTAGCGATTGATCCTTCTCTTTATTCTCATCTCAAGGACAAAAACACCGCCTATGACCTTTGGAAATGCGTTGAAGATCTTTTTGCCGGCAAGGGTTTAAATTGCAAGTTTATCAAGCTTATCGACTGCGAATCCATGGCTGAGTATGTGTATCTGATTATTTCGACGGCACATCAAATACGTGACGCTGGCTTTGCTTTTGACGAAGAAATGGTGGGAGCATTTATGCTTGCTGGCCTCACAGAACAGTTCAAACCCATGATGTATCTGACGAATTGCACAAGACCAGATATTTGTTATGGTGTCAATCTTCTTGGTCGCTACAGTTCTAAATCTGGATGGAATCATTGGATCGCCGCCAAGCACATAATACGTTACTTGAAAAGGACGTCCTCAATGAAATTGACATATCGTAAGGATGAGAATATTTACATCAACGGATTCTTCGACGCCGATCATGCTACAAATCATGATGACCGGAAATCAGTCACTGGTTTTGTCTTTGTAGCTTCAGGAGGAGCCATATCTTAATGTTCTAAGAAGCAACCAACGATCTCAATTTCTTCGTGTGAAGCAGAGTACATTTCTCTGTCATCGGCTGTGCAAGAGGCTATTTGGTGGCGAGGTTTTACTAAAGAATTGGGACTTGACTCTCAATTGATGATGCACTGTGATAACCAGAGTACAATTTCTATCGCAAGTAACTGCGGATTCAATCCGAAGACGAAACACATCGATATTCGCTACCATTTTGTACAAGACATACTGGCACAAGAAGAAATTCGATTGGATTACATCAAAACCGAGAAGCAAACAGCCGATATTCTCACAAAGGCTTTAGGAAAATCCAAAGTTGAGAAATTTCGAGTCCAGCTAGGTCTGAAGTCACATGGTTGAGGAGGAGTGTTGAGATGACAACCACGATGACATTATTGTTATTATTTATTCTCTGTCAGAATAAACATTGCTTTCCTTCTGGTTCAGACTAGCTTATATCACCAAGAATGGGAAGAATTGAAAAATATTATAAAAAAAACATCAAAGTCAATACAATCTAAGGCTGGTAAACCCAACCGTCCCAACAAAATCTGGATAACGCAACGAACTCTTAACACAATCGCAGAACGGAAAAAAATGAAAAAGAAAGGGTTAACAACACAAAACTCTAAAGACACTTACAGAAAACTATGCAAACAAATTCAGAGAGAATGTCGACTAAATAAAAATAACTTCATAAGAAAAGTTTGCACCGAAATGGAGGGACACCAAAATTTTAATGAAACTCGCGACTCACACAGAAAAGTACGAGAACTTACACGAACATTTAGACCAAAGACAAAACGGTAATGTTCTGTGGGAAGACAAAGATATACTACAACGATGAAAACAATACTGCGAAGTATTATATAAAGAGGAAGCAGGCCAAAATAATCAGGAGCAAATACGTCTCGCGACAAATAATCCGGAACCGGATATACTAAGAAACGAAGTGGAAGAGGCCATAACACACCTTAAGTTAAACAAGGCCCCAGGAACAGACGAAATCGCAGCCACGATGATAAAAGTACTGGAAAATGAGGGAATCAAGATATTTCATGACATCTGCAACAAAGTATGGCAGATTCAACCATGGCCTAAAGACTGGATTAGATCGGTTTTTATTTCAATCCATAAAAAAGGATCTACGAAAAAATGCCAAAACTACCGGAAGATAGCATTAATATCGCACGCTAGCAAGATTTTATTCAGAATAATCGACCGAAGACTAAAAAAATATTTGCTACCTCAGATACCTCTCGAACAAGCCGGATTTGTAAAAGAAAGCCTTCGATTGTGTAAGATGGGAGAATATGTGGAAAGTGCTGAGTGAAATGGGAGTTCCAGGCCATCTAGTAGCTCTCATTACCAGTTTATATAAGAATAATGACGCAATTGTCAACCTTGATAATAAAACATCAGATCTTTTCAAAACACAAAGAGGACTACACCAGGGGTGTATATTGTCACCCAGATTGTTCAATGCCTATGGTGAATACAAAAAGAGACGCGCCTGGGATTTGGATAAGGGAGGAATTACGATCAATGGTAAAATGCTAAACAATCTTCGATACGCGGACGATATCACTCTAATAGCAAATAATGAAGAAGAAATGACCCAAATGGTTAAAAGGGTAGCTAATGAAAGGAGGACTCTTCGTCTGGAGATTAACTTAGACAAAACCAAACTCATGGTAATTAATAGAAGTAACGCAGTACAGCTAAACAATCTGCTTCCAAATTTTGAAACGGTTAATGCCTTCATCTACTTGGGGTCTTTAATAACCAAAAAAGGAGGCTGTGAAACGGAGATAAAAAGACGTGTAGCACTATCGCGGGCAGCTATGTTGAACTGGGAAAGTTATGGACAAACAGAGGGATAACTAAAAAGACAAAAATGGCTCTGGTGACATCTTTGGTGTTCTCTATATTTTTTTACGGATCCGAGTCGTGGACCATCAAAGCGGCTGATAGACACCGCATAGACGCATTTGAAATGTGGTGCATTCCATGGATGGCTAGAAGAACAAACGTCTCATATTCATAATGAACAAGGCATCACGGATAGACTATCTACCGTCTGCTGGAGACAAATCCTCCAATATTTTGGACACACCACACGCAGAAATGAGAATAACCTAGAGAAACTTATAGTACAGGGCAAAGTAGAAGGCCGAAGACCCAGAGGCCGATCTCCGTCACGTTGGCTGGACCAAATAAAGAACATCGCAGGTCAAACATTGCAAATAAATCTCCGCGAAGTCGAGGATCGCCACCTTTGAAAACGTAAGGTTGCGAGTTGCAAGGAGCCATAGTGTCACGATGCTTCAGACATGAAGACACGACTAAGAAGAAGAAGACTGGAAAGACTGCTTTTCCTGAAAATCTTGGAAATTAGGCACTGGGAATTATAAATTCTAATATTACCAATAAATTTTAAAAATAAAATTGTCTTTTTTTTATACATTAAGGTGACAGACAAATATATTGCCTAATGTTAAGTAGATACAGCAACCCATGGCATAAACGCTTGCTTGGTATTTAGAGGGTGCTGCCAACCCTAATACCTGTTCTCTTTAACCTGATTAATATGGTAGTAAAAATAACTTTAATTTTCTAAACACTATGAAAAATCGATTATTATGGTATCCTTCTTGTTTTCCACAATATGGATTTATACTTATATTTTAAATAAAAGCTCAAACAAATAAAAAAGATCGATTTTTGGGAAATCGATCTTTTACACCTCGAATTTTGCATGAATCGATTTATTGGATTTCGATTCGAATCGATTTAAAAATCGATCTTTTTCGGAAAGAATTGCCATCCCTATCATGGATGCCATTGTCAGAACTAAACCAAATTGAAATGGGACTACACGGGAAGCACCAGCTTTCACATAAAAAAGAATCATCAAAATTGGTTTATTCAGTCGAGAAATCTGAGGTAACAAACATAAAAAAAATACAGTCGAATTGAGAACCTCCTCTTTTTTTGAAGTCGATTAAATATGCAAATTAAGGACCATTGTAACATTTTTATTTTAATTAATATTGATTTTTAACGATAACTACGAATTAAAACGTAACGTATTTTAATGCACCAATCAGCGTTTAGTGACGTCACTCCTGTTATGACAACTTATTTGAGGTTATATTTATCAAGTAAAACATTACTTTATTGCGAAAGTTTATTGCATTTTTCGAATAAAAATGATTAATAAAATTGATTAATAAATCTAACCTTAAAAAAGTTTTGTTCAATACTACTTGGTACGAATCGTGTAACTAGCGCCCTCTATGAGAGTCAGATATAAAAACAAGTTTATGGGATGTATCAGCTTCTAAAACATATTTATATAAAATTTCATTACAATGTTTTCAGTAGTTTTGGCAAAATCGTAATAAATGTGTATACATTTTTTTTCTTCAATGCCCTTTATCTTGAATACGGATGGCGTTACGAAAATTTTTTAAAAGCAAACCCCAATTATTTTTTAGTTTTTTACTTATCCTAGATACGGGGTCGCCTTTTTTTAAACACCCTGTACATACATTACATACTATACAGTCTTTATGTTTTCAATTTCAACAAATGAAACGAGTCCTGATACTCTGAATTCATCTTATTCTCTCGAAGTTTAGTTTTCTACTGCGTGTGAACTGCACACACAAAATTTTTTTTATTATGTGCATTATTTTTGGAAGATGCAACATTTTGAAAATAATAAGTTAAATGTAATGGTAAAATAATGAACTAAAAATTTTAAAAATGTAACCACGTAATTAATATTGTTAGAAATTTGAGACCTGCAAGTGTAGTAGACCAAATACGATAAAAAAACCGAAATTTATTGCACGCATTATGAAAAATCAGAGGGAGTGCTACAATTTTTATTAGCCCTATAAATTTAGTTTTATTCATTGAATTAGAAAAACAGGAACATAAGTTTGAAACCGGAAACTTAAAAAGCCCAAAACGTACCTTTGCAAACAGCTGTAACGTAAAGGGAGGGATATAATAATAGTTTTTAGTTTAGAAATTAAATTATTTTTAACACTTCTATTGATATGAATGGTCTTTTTCCACTTTTGTGAGAAATACTCCGTGCGAGGGTTGCCGATCTTTTTTACCCTTTACAATATCTGTAATTTTAATCGTTACATTTATAAAGTACGAGTAGGTACATATAAAAGAAGTACCTGTAGTTAATTTTTATACATTTATTTTATTTATTATTATTTCTGTATTATTTAATTCTATCAAAAACGTAAATGTGAAATAAGAGCAAAGTTCAATATTATGATATACCTACGCCTTGGTTGTAGTCTTCACCGACAAAAGAAGTGAGATATAAATGGGTGCCAAGTTCAATGGTCAGTCCTGAAATTTATTTATAACAACATAAAATATTTTATAACAACTTAAAATACCATCTCTTCTAATAACTTAGGATAATATATTGAAGCGTAAGGTCTGACTTGACTAGTTCGAATATACGAATTATATTGTAGCCTTTGCAAGTTCTTATTTTATTCTTCCGAAAATTTGGCTCGTAGAAACTAGTTATCGAACAAAGGGCTCTTCCATGACTGTTTTAGTAGGTACTTAATATTAATTCGTATAATCGAACTAGCCAAGTAAGACCGTACGCTTCAATATATTATCCTAAGTTATTAGAAGAAATGATATTTAAGTTGTTATAAAATATTTTATGTTATTATAAATTTATTAGTTTTTGAGTTATTCCTTTGTATTTACCCAATTACCTATGCCAAATTGGAACTTTCTAGATCATCTGGAACTGGGTTAGAGTTTTAATCCATAGGTCTGTCAGTGATAAAATGATTTTTGGACGTTAATATCTAAATAACTGTTTCAGGTGTGTTTATAAAATTTGGAGCACATATGTATTTCGCAAGTCTTAATGTATGAGCCAAATTTGATATGTTATTTAAAATAGTTTTTGAGTTATAAGGGGGTCAAAGTGGCTCCAAATGGTTCGTCTAATATTACACACGATACACACGCGTGTCTAGAAACGTATAATTTCTTTTTCTTTATTTTTTTTTAGTGTCAGGATAAACAGAGCTTGCACGGACTGGTTTAGCATCGAAAAGGGTATGAGACAGTGATGTTTGGCTTCGCCATGGCTGTTTAACTTATACATAGTCGATTGTTTAAAATACTTAAAAGAGAGTGCGTATGGATTGAAAATGAATGATTTAATCGTCAAATGCCTTCTTTACGCCGATGATCAAGTCATATTAGCGTCATCTGAAGAGGAGTTGCAGGCGATGGTTAATGTTATGCATGATGCCCTGAAAATCTAAGGGATGAAAATAAATGTAAGCAAAACGAAAGTAATGGTTTTTGAAAGAGAAGAAACCATGACAAACTGTGAAGTTTCGATTGAAGGAGAAAAAGTGGAACAAGTAAATAAATTTGTGTATTTGGGTTCAAAGTTTACGAGAGATAGAAAGTATGACAGTGTCATTGAGCGAAAGGTAAATAGCTTTATGAACAGCCAGAAAGTGTCAAAAAAGGCACGTCTGGCTGTGCATAAAGGTGTGTTGGTTCCTACTTCATGTCCAGTACACAGCTTCGTGGATGATAGTACCATCCATACCACTTTCTCTTCCAGGGCTCCTATATCTGCCCGTGAAACCAGAAATGAACGAGGAAGAAATGTCAACAACATAAATATGGACTTGGCAACAATTAAATGGGGATCCAATAACTTGGTAGAATTTAATGCAAATAAAACACAGGCATGTCTTTTCTCTGGAAAAGCCGATCCGACTGTGCCCAACATAATATTCTCAGGAGTAACCATACCACTGAAGTCATCCATCTCGATACTTGGTATTACTATCAGCAATAACCTTTCTTGGGAAAATCACGTGAGGTCCATTGCCAAATGTGCATCCCAAAAACTTGGCTTTCTGTTTCGTGCCAAGAGCTATTTCACTTCCAGTCAGCTGCTTATAATCTATAAGGTACAGATCCGACCTGTCCTGGAATACTGTTCCCATATTTGGAGTGCGGCACCTAAACATATCCTGAAACTACTGGATTCCGTCCAAAAAAGGGCATTTCGTCAGGTCAGTGATGTCTCGCTTACAAACTCGCTCACTTCTCTGGGTTACCGTAGAAAAGTTAGCGTTTTGTCTCTATTTTATAGATATTTTCATGGGCGATGCTCTTCTGAAATATCAACAATCGTTCCTCCTTTAGCTGTTTCTTCGAGATTAACCCGTTAAGTTCAGACTTGACACCCCTTCGTGGTCACTTTGGAGACCTGCAGAACATCTCTTTCCAAAGGCTCGTTCATTCAACGAACAGCGAGGAACACATTGTCTAGGAAGGTGTTCCCCGAGGCATACAACCTCCAGAAATTTAAGAAGAACACCAATTCCTACCTTTTTTCCCTTAGTTCTCACGATGTTCTCTGAGAATTATAGGATATCCCTTTTCGTGGGAACCAAAACTTAAAAAAAAAATATAATAAGGATTCAATTTTGTCTAAAAATCTCGAAAAACAGCATCAATTGTAGTACAGTATTTTGTTGTGTATTGCGCTGGATCATTATTAATACTCAAATAAAATGTATCAGATAACAAGGATGTGAGTGTTTTAAATTTATCTTTATCATTGAAGCTGAGTTAATCAAAGGAAAAAATAATTCTTAACATAGAAATAAAATTACTGACGAGAATATTATTGTCACTGTTCTAAAAGCGTGGGGTGCTTTCATTCCGAAACGCATATTTAGTTTAAAAATTTCATGCAAAGCAGTGATTGACATTAATTTTATTTTGACAGTGACAATAATGTTCTCGTCAGTAATTTTTTTTCTATGTTAAGAATTATTTTTTACTTTTTAGTTTGATTAACTCTAAAAGCGTGTTTTTTAGTTTTTTTTAAACTATAATTTATTTTTCGCTTTTTAGTTCGATTTGTTTTACTCACTAAAAAAATTATGTATTAAATGGTAAAATCACAGAAAGAATGCATCGGCCGGGGATCGAACCTGGGCCGCCCGAGTAGTAGGCGAGCATTCTACCACTGAACCACCGATGCATTTCGTTACGTGACGATTTATACTAAATCGCACTACCCATAAGCTCCGGGATACTGAGTGAAACAAAAAACCACCAAATTCTCGGGATGGTTCCTGACTTGCTAGCCACAAAAATACACGTAGGAGAGTCGTTCAAAGTCCTCTTTCCGGAGAGAGACGAATGGATGAGGGGACAAATCCTCTTCCCAGAGACTGAATACGTAATGTACACAGTCGGCTCAAAAACCCCAGATGGAGTTGGGGCCGGTGTTTTCAGCAGGAAACCAAAGATTGAAATATCTACCAGTCTTGGCAGGTATGCCACAATCTTTCAGGCTGAAATATTCGCTATCGAATTGTGTGCAAGAGAGTTAACCAACAGACCTATAGCAAACAAAAACATAAATATAATATCAGATAGCCAGGCCGCTTTAAAAGCACTGAGCTCTAACAAGATAAATTCTAAACTTGTATGGAATTGCATCGAATCCTTAGAGTACCTTGGTACGAACAACAGGGTGACCCTACTGTGGGTACCTGGGCACCAGGGGGTGGAAGGAAACGAAAAAGCCGACACCCTTGCAAAACAGGGGGCCGAATCTGCGTTCACTGGACCAGAACCGGTTTTTGGAGTCACCACAAGTGCCGCCAAAACAATTATTTCGGACTGGGCGGAGAGGAAAATACTCACGTACTGGTCCGACTTACCAGGGCTAACCCACTCGAAGGCGTTTTTACCGTTACAACCCTCGAGAAACACAACTAAGCAGATCCTAGAATGGAGCAGAAATGACCTGCGTATTCTAACAGGACTGCTTACGGGACACTGTCGTCTGAGATACCACCTCAGAAAGATAGATCTGAACCAACAAACGGACTGTCGGTTCTGCTGCGTGGAAGACGAAACTGCTGAACATATACTATGTTCATGCCCCGGCCTGGGAAGAATAAGGTTCAACATATTTGGTTACACTAACCTAGAACCTACCGATTTTAAAAAAATCTCACCCTATACAACCATGAACTTCGTAAGAAGGGCTGGATTGTACGGTGAACTGTAGCCTCTAGGGGTGAGCCACAATAGACCTACTAAGGGTCGCGGTGGAGGGGCGACCACGCCCCACTCACATAAAACCTAACCTAACCCATAAGCTGCATTAAGAAACTTCGTTCCAATAAGCCTTTCTCTTCAGATCATGCTACTCTCAAGATGGAGACTTTGTGTATTGTAATTATATAAATGGGGGTTATAAAGAATTTGGAAATTGAATTTGATCCTTGCTTCGTTGGCGCTTATTCACTGACTCTTCTAAAACTAGCTTAAAAGCAATTTTACTGCATAACGGAAATGCATTTTTTCTGTACCTCTGGCCCATGCTGCTAATTTGAAAGAACCTATGAAAATATGAGGTTATTGGTTGAAAAAATCAAATATAGTACAGATTCTTTTAAAATTTATGGTGATTTAAAAGTTGTCCTATTACTCGGACCTCGGTTGGGTTATACCAAATTTTGCTGTTTTCTCTGTAAATGAGATAGAGTCGGGACAGAACAAAACATTATCATAAAAAAGTATGGCCCACGCAAGCATCTTTAACCAGAACAAAAAAATGTGAAATATTTACGTCTTTTAGAGCTACTTCTGCCGCCATTGCATATTAAATTAGGCCTCATTAAAAATGTTGCTAGTGCGATGATACGCAATGGAAGCGGATTTTTTAACCGATTTCAAAAAAGGAGGAGGTTCTCAATTTTACTGTATTTTTTTTATGTTTGATACCTTCAGAAAACCAAAATATATATTTAGCATTCATAAACTTAGAGAAAGCTTTTGACAGAGTACCTAGAACAGAAGTATGGAAGAGTTTAAAAAATAGAAACATCGATGACAAAACCATAAATATGATAAAAACAATATACGAAAGTAATAGAAATCATGTTATCAAGAGTAACATGAAATCAGAAAGCTTCAAATTAAAAGAGGGTCTGAGACAAGGCGGATTTTTAAGTCCAATGCTGTTTAATATTTTCATGGACGACATCATCAAGGAATGTGAAAGAAATATAAAAAAAATGTGCATTGGATACAAAAACATGCAAAAAGTGGAGATAGCTGAAGGAGCATTTGCAGGTGACATAATACTGATTGCTGAAAATAAAAACAACTACAATATAATATAGAAGTTATATAAAGCACTTAAGAGAAAACAGATAAAAATAAATAAAGATAAAACCAAAGTGATGGCTATAGGAGACGAAGAAATAAATATTATGATAGATAAAATAAAAATAGAACAAGTTAAAGAGTTTAAATATCTAGGAGTAACAATAGACGAAAAGGGAAGACAAGAAGCGGAAATAAACGACAGAATAGAGAAAACCATAAAACTGTATTATGCAATGAACAGGAAATTATTCAACAAAAAATAAATTTTAAGACATGCAAAACTAAAAATATTCAAGACAATATATAGACCTGTATCAACATATGGATGTGAATCTTGGATATTAACAAAAAAAACAAAACTAGAATACAAGCAACAGAAATGAAATATCTAAGAAGAATTAAAGAAGTGACAAGAAGAGATAAAATAAGAAATACACAAATAAGAGAAGACATAGAAGATATTATTTCATTCATAGAACAAAAACAATTGAGATGGTGGGGACACATACAGAGAATGCCAATGAGTAGACCTGTTAAACAATTCTATGAAGCAAAAACACAAAAAAGAGAAAAAGGGAAAGACCTAGAAAAACCTTTTTTTATGTTTGATACCTCAGAACTTTCGACTGGGTGAACCGATTTTAATGATTCTTTTTTTATTTGATATCTGGTGCTTCCCGTGTGGTTTCGTTTCAATTTGGTACAGTTCTGACAATGGCATCCATGAAAAAACCTTTTAGGTTTTTGAAATCGGTATTTTACGTTTTTGCGTACGGATTATATACCTATACACACGTATACATGTATTTATTATTTTCTGTCAATGGTTTTCTTCTTCTTCTTGCTTCTTTAATTTAAGCAATTTGATTGTTTTTCTTCGTATCCTTTGCCGTTCAATTATTAGAGAGGTTGTCGCTCCATCTCTTGCGGGGTCTTCCAACGCTTCGGCGCCCTAAGGGCGACTTGTCTCTAGTTATTTTGACCATTCTGTCGTCATTCATCCGATTTATGTATTCGTTCCACTCTCTCTTTCTTCCCAGTATCCATTCATTTACATTGTCTATTTTACATATTCTTCTAATGTTCTCGCTTCTCTCCCTGTCAAAAAGTGTTTTTCCAGCGATTATGCGCACTATTTTCATTTCGGTGGTTTCTAATATTCTCTTTGTGTTTGATGTATCTGGTCTAGTTTCCGCTGTGTATGTTAATATAGGTCGGATGACCGCCTTGTAGATTCAGGATTTGGTCTTGATTCCGATATATTTGTTTCGAAGGATTGTATCGTTCAGGTAAGCTGAGGTTCGTGCTGCTTTTGCCTCTTGGTGTCTTACCTCCGCCTCGATTTCACCGTATCCTGATATTTCTATGCCTAGGTATTTAAATTTTATCTCCTGTTGTATAATTTTATTATCCACAACCAGTTTGCATCTGATAGGTGTTTTTAAAGTTGTCATGCATTCCGTCTTTGCTGCAGATATCTCCATTTTTAGACTTTTTGCCGTTGTGCTGAATTTTAATGGTAATCTCTGTAGGTCATCTTCGTTTTCTGTAATCAGAACAGCATCATCGGTATAGCATAGGATTTTGACGTCTTTGTTCCCCATTTTATACCTTTTCAGGTTACGAGTGCTTTTTATTATTTCGTCCATAACGATGTTGAACAATAAGGGGCTAAGGGAATCTTCTTGTCGAATACCACTATTTACAGGAATTTTGTTCGGTAGTTGTGCGATTAATTTTAACTTGTATTTTGTTTTTCTGGTAAATATTTACCTGGTTAACATATTAATTGTAATATTTAAACATTGGCAAAAATATTTTGAGCATCGTTCTGGTACATAAATTCTGGAGATTTGTTAGTTCTGTTATGTTCTTCTTCTTCTTAAGGTGCTGTCTTCCTTTTGAAGGTTGGCTACACCTCCGGCAAATCGTTCTCAGTCCTGTGCTATTCTTAGTAGTGACTCTGAATTTAGACCAGCCCACTCTCTTACATTTCTCAGCCATGAGCATTGTCTGCTGCCCGGTTCTCTTCTACCTTTAACTTTGCCCTCCATTATAAGTCTTGGAATCTCGTATCTTCTGCCTCTGTAAATGTGCCCAGGTAACTTAACTTCCGTCTGTTATGTAATATATCAAAAGGAAGTGTAGCATTAAGGCTTGGCTTTTTCAGTGAAATAATCAACTGATGTTGTGAAACCGAATATTTCAATTCAACATGATGCATAATTTTTTTGGCGACTTTTATTTAGTTCTCTACTAAATTTTCAATGCAGCCTTCTGCTACATTTGAAAAAATAAAAATTGGCAGTGTTAAAGACTGCCGATAGAAGTAAAAACACAATATTTTTTCGTAAATTTATAATAATAAAATCGAATGATAAAATTATGGATAATCATTTTGTAAAAAATAGCAAAGCACATATTTTATTTTTGACAATTTAAATTAAGAAATAATAATTTGATAATATTAAAGTTTTAAATAAAATAAAATACTTTTTATTAAAATGAAAGTCGGAGCCGTTTTCATCATTTTAAACTAAAGATTTTAATGATATAAGGTAATAAACAACATCGGGATCGTAGTTAAACTATTCAATACAGTGTACATCACTGGAGAAATACTAGAAGATTGGCTGAAGTCCGTGTTTATAACATTGCCTCAAAAACAACGTGCAAAAAATGCAGTGATTACAGGTTAATAAGTCTTATGAGCCACACAGTATTCCCTAGCATTATTCATAGAAGGATACGCAACAAATGTGAAAGTGATCTGGACGAAACCCAGTTTGGTTTTCGAAACGCTCTTGGTACCCTGGAAGCAATGTTTGCCTTAAATATACTTCTTCGAAAGTGTCGCTATCAACGTAATGACGTTTTTGTATGCTTTATAGACTATGAGAAAGCATTTGACAGAGTACAACATGAAAAACTTATAGATATATTGAGGAGTACTGGAGTTGATGACAGAGACATACGCATTATTAAAAACCTGTATTGGCGACAAAAAGCAGTGACGAATGCCAGATTCGGCGTGGAGTAAGACAGAGATGTATAGTGTCTCCACTGTTGTTCAACCTATATTCTGACAAAATATTTAAACAGGCGTTGCATGACCTGGATTGCGGAGTTAAGATTAACGGCGAACTGATCATTACCATTCACTATGCCGATGACACCACAATCTTATGTGATGATCTCCAGGACCTTCAACGTCTTTTAGACTTGGTCAACGTGATGGGACAAGAAATGGGTCTAAATATAAATATCACTAAAACTAAGTGTATGGTTTTCAGCCGTATAATGATGCTGCGCTGCAAATGAATGGTCAAAACATTGAAAGGGTTTTATGTTTCAAATATCTTGGTTGTTACATAACAAAACATCTCGACCCGGATAAAGAAGTCAAGTGCAGGATCGAGTCAGCTCGCGCAACATTTCAAAAAATGAGATCGCTCTTCTGCAATAATAATCTAAATTTAAAGCTCCGCCAGAGAATGATCAAGTGCTACATATGGTCTATACTGTTGTATGGGGCAGAGATTTTGACCTTAAAGGCAGCAACCATTAATCGTCTTGAAGCATTTGAAAAGTGGCTATATAGATGTATGCTCCGAATTCCATGGGTAGCCAAGCAGACAAATGAAGCGGTTGTAAATAGAGCAAACGCTGTCCGCGAACTACTAATAACAGTTAAATGCCGAAAGTTGTCCTATCTATGTCACATACTCAGGGGTGATCGTTACCGTATCCTTCAACTTATAATGAAGGGCAAGATAGAATGCCGTAGGGGAGTCGGTAGAAGACAAGCCTCGTGGTTAAGGAATCTTAGAGAGTGGACCGGAATTCGAAGCGCAGAACAACTTTTTAGAATCGCCGAAGACAGAGCACAGCTCGCCATAGTGATTGCCAACATCAGGAGGACCTGATATGGCATCAAAAGAAGAAGAAGGTAATAAACTATAATTTTGCAATAATAACCATATTTTAAACTTCAACACATTAATCTTAATCTGTTTTACCAGGGTATTAAAAAAACGTCCAAGCCATTGTGAAATATTAATTGCGTGATGCATTGGAGAAGTTAAATATTAGCAAAACATGTCGCATGTCGGTGTGTCGTGACGCGAAATCAAGAGATTTCACCCATCCAAAAAGCGTCTAACGCGCACAGCACACGGCCACTGCGCGTGCGCCAGTCATGAGCATGTTGCATTTCGGTGATGCGAACCCATAAGATTTTCCCCTACCAAAAAGTGCCTAACGCGGCTAGGTACCTAATTCTAAGAGTGATAGCTACAAAGAATTTTTTAGCGAGCTGTTATTGGCTTATCAAGCATTGGGTTGAGTATTTACTGCTGGATGATAAAAAAGGACCAATCAGAAGCTAAATATGTTAGAAAATCTTAAATCGTGGGTTTATAATAGAACTTTTTTTGTAAGAGCCTGTCATAATTTTTTAAAATATATAAATTACATCAGTATATAAAACTCTTGGCCAATAGATTTTTTTATTAACAGTAAACAATGTAAAAAGTATAGGTAAAGTCCGTGTGGCACGACAAAGTTACAATTTTGTTGCTCAGTGTTATCTATTAATGCAACTGTAAATTTTTAACACTCTGTAAAGAGATGTTTAATACCCAATCATGCATGGAATACATGCAACCCATCGGTCCTATTACCCTCACAAGAGTTAGGTGGCACTATGCTTCTGCCATTTTTATAGCAATTGTCTGCTCCTCTCTATTCTGGGCTAGTTCTGTGACCTAGTGCAGAGAAAGTCAAGTCAAGTGTGATTCCGTCTACCCATCAGGTTGAAGATCTTCCTCGTGACCTTCGTCCGTCGACTTTGCCTTGAATCACCAGCTTTTCTAAAGCATCCGGTCTTCTGGAGTCTCTCTCTTGTTCTTTTACTTTCGAGAGAGAATGGTGACATCATGTCTCAATTGCTCGGATTGAAGTTCTCCATCCTTCTCTGTCTTGAGCTGCAAGAGAAGCTTCTTGCAGACCGTGACCAATGATTTCTTTGGTTTGGTTCACCCAGCGCGTCGGAGACCTTCCTCTTGCTCGTTTACCATTGATTTTTCCCTCTACAATAAGTTTTTCCAGTCCATTCATTCTTCTTGAAATATGACCAAAATATCGTAGGTATGATTGGTTTATCCTGGTTGATAGCCTCGTGGTGATTTTTAGTTTTTTAAGAATTGACACGTTAGTACGGTGTTCTGTGTATGATATTCGCAGCATTCTTCTGTAGGCCCGCATTTCAAAAGCATCTATTATTCTTTGATTAGCCATTTTTAAAGTCCAGATCTCAGAGGCATATGTGGCAATAGTAAAGATCAAGGAGTTTAATAATATCAGTTTGTTGCGTTGAGATATTGCAGAGTCTTTCCATATTCGAGTTAGTTTTATTGTGGAGACGTGCCCAAAAATACCGCACTTTGTTCCGGTTTATTTACTATCATCGGCATATCTCAGATTCTTATACCTAACTATTTAGAAGTAAAAACAAATTTGTTATAATTTGTTGGATTAGTAGATAATTACATATTGTGAAAGGCTTTCGCGGCCATAGTTTATTAGTAAATGGTTTTTCGGGTTTATGGGCCATCGAAGGTCTGAGTTAATACTCGACGTTTCACCATTTCGAGTGGATGGCATCTTTTGGAAATATAATGTCTGCTTTTTAAGGCTGACGGTTTGTGACATTTGTATGTCACGATCGCAGGTTATATACGTTTTGTTGGGTGAGGTATATTTGAGGGCTGTTCAGGAATTGGTCACGTTCAAGAGATTCATTTTTCTTATTTTTGTAAGGAAGCAGCGTTGTATTTATAAGCATAGGTCTTCTATTATTTTTAAGTGTTTCCTCAGATTTATTAAAGTTCTGCTGGTGTTTATGTATATCATTCGCTTTTCTAGCCTCGGGTAATATGTAGATGTGGTACATAAAATTGCATATTTTGGACACATAATGAAAGGAGGCAAATATGAGTTTCCACGACTAATATTAGAAGGGAAAATTGAAGAAAAAAAAGGTATTGGTTTGTCACGTGCCTATTTTTTTTCCCTTCTACAGTTCCATTATTAATTGGGTCTCTGATAGTTTAGTATTCCTCAGGTACTCGTAAATAGTTTCGCTTACCGTATTTTTTTGTAATTTAAATATATCACTCGTTGTAAATAGTGTTGCATACCTTGTAGTGATAGGATTCAATTATTAATGGCTGTGACATTTTTGTTAATCGATGGAGATGGAGTGGGGGTTTTTGTTATTAGATTTTGCTTTGATTTTTGGCCTCGATTGTCGTGTGTTGTCAGCTATATTATTGTTTGGTTTGCATTTCTGTGTGGATGGGCTGGCTATCAACACGGACGAGTGCGATTATGAGTTTGGAACATAGATTTGAGAAGATTGTTGGTTGACGCGTGTCCCGTGTCATTTCTTGATAGCCGCCCTGGGAGTCGTTTGGTGTCAGTCGTTTGGTGTCAGTCTCGGGAGTCGGGTGGTGGTGAGAGTTTTTTGGAACGATTAATTTTGGCTATATTTGTTATAATTTTGTTATTGAGCTCTGTATTTTATTATTTATTTATTTAATTTTGATTTATTGTAGGAGTAAAGTATCCAATATATTTTTGCTATAATTTTATTTATTTGGTTCACCATAATCTTAGTTGTTTATCGTGTGGCTCTGCTAGTGCCTATAAGACCTAGGGGTTTCCGGCTTGAACCGTCTAAGTCGGTGGCGCGGCTCACTTTTATTTTCTTTTTTTTCTTCTACCCTCTACGGCTGAGCTCGGGCATAATTTGCCAGTAGAGAGACCGCTGGCAGAGTACTCTTTAGAGAACGAAAAAAGACGTGGCAGGTTGTAAGAAGTTATCTTAATGACACATCCGACATTGGACAGGAATTAAAGACTTTGGATCAATTCGAGACGCTGCAAATAACAGATATATATATATATATATATATATATATATATATATATATATATATATATATATATATATATATATATAGAATATGGAGGACGCCTACGTAGTAACGACTGCATGGCACTTTAAGAAGAAGAAGGTGCATAAAACTTGGGTGTCCTCGAATTTAATTCTGTGATCATTATTATTAATTGTGTGCTCCGCGACAGCAAATTTTTCTGTATGTCCAAGACGGCAGATCGCTTTGTGTTCTTTGGCCCTGGTGGTAATGGACCGTTTAGTTGTTTCAATGTAGACACCTTTACAAGTACATGGAAAACGATGCGGAGCACACAATTAATAATAATTATCACAGTATTAGGTTCGAGGACAACCATGTTTTATGCACCACATCAGCATATTACCCGAAGCTTTATAGAGAAGCGATTGAAATACATAAACACCAGCAGAACTTTAATAAATCTGAGGAAAATCTTAAAATTAATAGGGCATGGGTATCTGTACTTAAAAATACAACATAATACCAATTTTTGAACAGCTCTCAAATATGCCACGCCCACCAAAACGTATATAACCTGCGATCGTGACATACAAATGTCACAAACTGTCAGCCCTAAAAAGCAGACATTATATCTCCAGAAGATGCCATCTACTCGAGATGTCGAAACGTCGAGTATTAACTCGGACCTACGACGGCCAATAAAACCGAAAAACCATTCACCAATAGTAGATAATTACTTTTTGTAAGAAAAATAGACATGACTAAAAATACTCTGAACTTGGTGTAGGAAACCGTTATGATAATATATCTTATTTTTTACGAAAAATCATAAAATGCAGTAAAATACAGGTTGTCCCATAAGAAAATATATAACTTTGATACGCCACACTTCATTAGGACATCCTGTATATTTTAAAATAATTCTAAAATGTAGAATTTATCAATACACCAAGGTAACAAAAAGAATCTCCGTCCCGTTGGAAGATATTCACCCTATATATATTCTAATATTTCATGAACAGAAAATCGTGAATCCTACTATTACATAATTATATTTTATAATGTTTTATATATCGATATTATATGATGTACGACCTATATTATTTGACCGATTGCCACATCCTTCACTGTTTTTGCTGATATAGAAACGGCATTGAGCCACCGTAGGGCGAATAGTCACTTCTTTTATTTGACCTGCGAGAGGGAGTTAGAGCAAGTACGATAGAGCGAGATAACAAACTAGAAAGAGGGAGATTCGCTGCAGGTAAGGGTGGCTGTGCCAGAATAATGGGTAATTTGATACCACGAGCGGCTTCCTATTTATCCACATTGAGATCCGACATACAGATCAGCTAAGGCCTGTCAGTAACAAACTAAAAGGAAAATTCGACAGAACTTCGTTTTCGCCAGTACTCAAACACCATTATCGCTATTATTTCTCTTTTCGCATTGCTGTCCGCATTGTTATTTCTCTGTCAGATGAAATACTCGTTTTCTTATATTTTCTAAGGTTATTCAATTTGTTTTTGTTAATGAACTTAACTTTTAGTCATTTTTACGAGCTAAAAATCGATCCAACTTTTAATAAAGTGTATCGTTAAAAGCTTAATTTTTAGTAGTATCTACAAAGCAGAGCAAAAGTGTTTTACTAAATAATAAGATAATTTTGTTTTAATCGCCAGAAACTTCTATACAGGGTGATTCATTAAGAATGTCCAATCTCTGAATTTTAGATTCTCGACCTCAAAATATGATGATTGCTAGTTTCTGAGATACCAGGTGTTTGAAAACAGGGGCGGATAGGCCCACCGGGACGCCTTTATGCGCTGCTTGGCGCCGCCACGGATTTTTTATTTTTGGTTTTATCCTTCGATAACTCAGTAATGCTGGCTCGATCTGTTTTTTACCTACTATAGGCTAAATGGTTTACTGCCTTTTATCGCCGTGAATTTTGTTATCACAGTAAATAAAGCAGCACACTTGTCATCGAGAATATATTGTATAATTTAATACATGGAGCTTACAGTTTCAAGCCTCCTGTATCTTCAAAATAATTTTACTGTTTGTTTTAAATTTGATTTATTTTAACCGATTATATGAATGTGCATTTTACCACGCGGTGTTTAAAAGCGGTGCTCTGAATACTAGAGGTGTTTATTCCTCGGCTGATGATATGCGAAAGAGGACGAGAAGCCGGAAGCTGGTTCGAACGTGTTAAATTCGCGGTAAATTCAGCGTTTTTTATTGGTAACTGCCTTGTCACGTGACTTATAGTTGGTTGCTACAGTTGCGCGCGACGATTTCGGAATGTTCTGGAGGAATGCACGTGTTTTTTAGCTGATTTTTAAATTGCACAGGATCCTTTGTTTCTTGCCGATTACTAATTTTCACGTGATGAGGGCGTGATCAAAACATAGTAGATCACAAAAACTGCACGAGTTTTTTAGATGACATTTTTTTGACACCACAAACTATTATGTGGTTTGGTGCAAGAACAGCTTCACCCTCCACGATGCATCGACTACTTGAAGTAGCAGCCAGATAAACAAAAATTGAGGACAATGGTAGAAACATATCTGAAATATCGAAATTTTCAGTAAATTGTATACTTCCCTTAGTAAACGCATGGGTTATAGCAAATGCAATCACACTTCACACGTCCAAAACATATGTTTTTCGACAGTATAACAGCGCGGGAAAATGAAGGTTAAAATGTCAATTATTAATAATTTTAAAAAAAGATAAATAACTGTTTTTATTTGGTAGTATTGTTTTGTCAGATTAAATTGTTTTTTACATACTTATTATATTGTAACATTTTACTAAAATTAACACTCAGGGTTCAAATTTATATACACATTTATTTGTAACAATACAATACAATTAATGTCAACTAGCGAACACAATCATTAATTTAGAAAACTGACTAACTCTCGCGAATGAAAGCCAATTTATATATTTAACGTTGAATCGATAAAAGACGAGAAGCTTCTAGCCGTATCCAAACTGTTCCATCGAATATTCTAGATTGGTCGGGAAGGGGTACTGGAAAATCCTTGTCATTGGCTGTGACGTCACTATACCACCCAGCTTGCTTACGTACATTCCAGTGGCGTATCGCAAAATCGTTACAATATCATGCATAAAAAATTTATGACGGTTTGCTGATACCATCTAACCATAACTTTTTTAATTTTCGACAGAAAAATTAGAAATTTTTTAATATTTTAGTTGACTGAACATGGTATACCTAGATAATAATTAAAACATGTTTTTCATAATTTTTTTTTCAAGATACGGCAGTTTAGGTGGGAAATAGGTAGGTAGATACTAGAGTTAATTTATTAAAAAAGAAACCTGTCAAAGGTTCCCGCTTACAGTGGTTAAAGTTAAAAAGTTACAGAAAATGTTCAAATTATTCTCCATTCACCACTAAACAATGACTTAACGTGGTAACAAATTCTCCTTTACCATTTTGTGGCATAGCGGATGTTACGTTTTGCATTTCCTGTCTGATTTAGGGTTTTAGGTCATTGTCAAGTCTGTTAGTGTAGACTTAAGATTGTAAATAACCCCATAAAAAGAAGTCTAATCGGGTAAGTTCAGGTGATCTAGCGGGCCATTCCACTGTTTCCCTTCTTCCGATCCCGATCCATTGATCTGGAAATGTTTTGTTTAAAAACTAGCGCATAGCTATAGAGAAACGTGGCCATCCTGTTGAAACCATATTCTGCGGTCTAAAGTGTTGGCAATTTGGATATCAGGAAATCATCATCATCACTATCTCTCAGCCTGGTGTTGAGCCACTGCTTAACATAGGCCTTCATTAAACTGCTCCACTGGGCTCTATCTTGAACTGTCTGAATCCAGTGTCCATCTACTATTTTTATATCGTCGCTCCAACGCGTTGGCGGTCTTCCTCTGCTTCTTTTGGTTGCGCGGGGTCTCCAATTTATTATTCTTAGAGACCATCTGTCTTATTTGAATTAATCCTGCCCACTTCCATTTTAGTGCCGTGATTCTCTTTATTATGTCTTGGACCTTTGTTCTTTGCTGGATGTACGTATTTCTTACGCGATCTTGGGTTCGAATTCCAAGCATAGCTTTGATTTTAGGCTTATTGGTATGCTGCTTCTAAAGACATTCCTTAGTCTACCGTATGCAGCCCACCCTAGAGAGTTCTTCTTTGTAGTTCCTGCGTTTAATTGTCTATACTTATTCTAATTTTGTGACCTAGACCTTTGTCAACCACTTCATGATTTTGTCCTCTAGAGATATAATTCAACCAAGTACCAAATTAGTCATGATTTTTGTTTTTTGATGACTTATATACAGGCCAACGTTTTTTGTTGCCCACTCCAGCTCTTTTATCACTGATTCGGATTCCCTAAAATCATCTGCTATCAGCACTATGTCGTGCGCAAAGCGTAGATTGTTTATTAATTTTTTTCCATCTATATTGATACCTTTGTTATTCCAGTCTATGGTCCTAAAAGCATATTATGGAATGGTGTTAAATAGTTTTGGGGATAACGTATCGACCTGTCTTACTCCTCTTGGTATGAAAAACTTTCCAGTGGTATTATGAATCTTTACGCTGGCCGTTAAGTTGGTGTAAATATGATCAAACGTTTGTATTTGTATTCTATCCGACATTTGCCAAGTGGAATCGCATGCATTTCAATGGTGTCAAATGCTTTCTGAAAGTCAACAAACACAAGCACCAATGGCCTTTAGACAAGGAAATACCTACGGGCATCATTTACCTAGATTTTGCGAAAGCGTTCGACCGCGGGCGGCCCGCACTGCGACTATTAGAAGAGGAAGAGATTATAGAAAGAAGATAATTGTGGACCCACTTTTTTGAAAAGTTGCAGGTCATAGTTTTCTGGAAAAACTGATTTTGAAAGCCTGTTCCATTTCGTAGTAGCTCTGTAAAAAAAGGACTCTTGATGGAGATTGGTCCTTGTAGTGTCAATATTGGTAGTAAATGGGTGAGACTGATCAGCGTGCCAAGTTCTTCGGCCGAATGTGGACAGTGGTGGTATAAGAGTTTTTATTTCTCGGGAGCATCTGCCATGGAAATATCTGTAGAGTAATGTCTGATCTGCAACTCTTTTTCTATGTTCTAGTGGGTAAAGGGTATCTGTGAGAGTTTAGCTGTTTATCAAGCGAATGGCCCTTTTCCGAATGGAATCTAGAAGAAGAAAAAAATGCTTTGGTGCTGAACCCAAAATGTGCAAGCAATACTCCAGTAGGGGTCGGATTTAAACCTTGTACGTCGTCAACAGTTGATCAGGAGTAAGAAATTTTCTAGCTCTCCAAAAAAACCCAGCCTTTTGCTTGCTAACTTTGCGATTTTAGCAACATGGTCATGCCAAGACATATTATTAGATACCGTGACTCCCAAATTAGAGATAAAAGGACTTGATTCAAGGGTATTTCCGGACATTGTGATGAAATGATTTGAGGAATTCACTTTCTTGGCAAAAGTGGCGTTTTGTGTTTTCTGGGCGTTGAACTGAACAAGATTGTTGGTTCCCTACTCGACGATTGCTTCAAGATCTCTATTGAAGGCGTCAACCTGTTCCTACCCGAGTCTATTTGTATCATTCACCGAAAATGATCGATAGCATGTGAAAGTTGAGACAAGCGTGCTGTAGTCTGCGAAACTGTAAATGGGGTTTGTGGTGGTTTTCAAGAGGTCGTTGATGTGTAAAAGAAATAGGTTGGGGGACAGGATGGAACCCTGGGGGACCCTGGCATTGGAATTTAACACATCAGATGAAATACCGTCAACTGCCACATGTAAGGAGCGATCTTGCATGATGCTCTTGAGTCATTGGCGTAATTTGGTTGGGAGACCGTAGGCAGATAATTTGCTTGATAATACCTGGTGCCAAACGCGGTCGAAGGCTTCAGATATAACCAAATCTTTCGCAAACGCTTTAAATTCCTACAAATTATTACTCCAAAGAGCAAGAATTCTCTTTCATTATTCCGACATTGCCTCGAAATTACTGGACCTTTCAAGAATCATCGGACGCTTTTAATCGCGCTGCGGCCATAAATCATTCATTTTTTTTTCAATTGTGGGCGACAATCGACAGGGACGAACTCCGCAACTCGTAACAGAATTTTGCAGAAAATCCACATAGAATTCTCCTGATAAAATTTTATCGAAAAAATATGGACCAATAATTGTATTTCTCACAATACCAGCCCATACTTTAATTTTTTTGTGGTCTTTACGTGTGGCATTCTTGAATCCAATTTGGATTTTCATTAGACCAATATCGTAGTGTTTTGCTGGTTAACATGCCCGTTCAAATAAAACGTTACCTCATCCAAAAATAAAACGCGTCATCAATTAAATTGTTATTTAATATATTATCCTTATCGTTATTATCTTGGATCAAAAACTTGAGTCAGTGGTTTGGCAAAAGCACAAGATTTCTGTTTCACGCCACCTATAGCTGTCTGTATTACTTTCTATTGTTTTTTTTACATTTTTTAGGTGTTGGAAGTCATCAATATTTGATTCCAGTCATTCGGGTCTAGTTGATTGCCAAGCCAAACTTAAACTTGAGAATATACCCGAAATAGATGTTGATGATCAAAAGTAGAAATTGGAAAAAGACAAGCAAAGACAGCTACATTTTTTCAAATGTCTTTTAATTCGTTTAATTTAAACTGACAGGCATGGCTATTTTCAATGTATGTAAATATTCTTTCATTGCAAGATTCGTAGCTTCATCTTGAGGACGACCGACTTTACCTTCAGTGGTCGGTCTCAAAAAGTAGTTATAATAATTATCGCCTTGGCAGCAACTAAATCATATTCAAATTCAATTCGAGCAATAACAGCTTCACAACGAGTTCGAGCTACTTTCAGAATAGAGTCTCAGAATGAAAGTGTAGTTACTTTAGAGATTTTACAGCAAGAATCCAGTGCTTTTTTTCTTATGCTCTTTATTTAATTCATTGCCGCAAAATAAACAACAATGTTTAAAACAAAAAGCTGATTCACTTACGAGTGCTCTATTATGAGGAGGTCTTATTTTAGATGCATGGTTCCTTTTTTTAAAGTAATTGGTTTTTTGCGGTAGACTGTTTAATTTTTTTGACTCAAAAAATTAATCAAACAAGGAATTAAAATGCACAATGGGCCTCAGTTTTATTGGATGAGAAATATTTATGTCGCCAAGTTGTTAGGCAAAAATCGTTCCACAATAAGTCGTATGGTAAGACAGTTAAATGGGGTAGGAAATTATTCTTTAAAACCAGGTAAGTGCGAAAAGGATGTACTCTAACGACCGATATTAACGTTTTATTATACCATATTCATGCTTCATAGACTTCCAAAAGGCAATCGGCAGGGTCAAACATGATGTATTGGTAGAGACATTAGACCATATAGGACTGGACGTAAGGGATATTAGGATAATTAAAAATTTATATTGGAACCAAATAATTGGAATAGATGGTGATGATACACCGGAAATAAAGATCAAACGTGCAGTAAGGTTAGGTTGCATTTTATCGCCCTTGCTCTTTAATGTATACTCTAAAAGAATATTTAGAAAAGCACTAACTGATATAGAAGCCGGCATTATTATAAATGGCGAAATAATAAACAACCTTCGGTACGCTGACGATACGGTACTTACTGTTGGCCTCCAGTCAGGAAGATTTACAACGAATACTGGATACAGCTATCGAAAAATGCGCAATGGCTAGACTCGGATTAAATGCAAAAAAGACCAAAGTATTAGTAATTAGCAAGCAACCTAGTATCATAGCTAACATAATAGTTGGGGGTGAACTATTGAAGCAAGTAAACCAAATAAAATATCTAGGCAGCATAATAACCAACAGCGCGGATAGTCAAAGTGAAGTGAAATCAAGGATTGAGCGGGCTCGATCAGCATTTAAAAACACGAGTAGGGTCTTGTGCTGTAGAGATCTAAAGTTAACTCTAAGAATCCGACTTCTCAGATATTATGTCATCTCCACCCTGCTGTACGGTATGGATGCCTGGACTATAAACAAGTACGAAAAAAGACGACTTGAAGCCTTTGAGATGTGGGCTTACAGGAAAATATTAAAAGTTTCATGGACGGAAATAGTATCCAATTTGGTAAGTCTCCAACGTCTGAATAAATCCACCGAAGTTCTTACCACCATCAAAAGAAGGAAACTGAAATATTTCGGGCATGTTATGAGAGGCGAAAAAAACCGATTACTGCAGAACATCATGCAGGGAAAAATTTATGGTAAAAGAAAGCCGGGCCGCAGAAAAGCATCATGGCTCAAGAATCTACGTAACTGGTATAAACTCAATTCAAGCTCTCTGTTCAGACTTGCCGACGATAGAGTAAGGATAGCCTTGCTGGTGACCAACGTTCTAGAAGGACAGGGTACATAAGAAGAAGAATACGCTTTAAAAAACAGGACTGTCAATAGTTCTATGATCAGAAACGAACTCGAAGCTGTCCGCTATATCACAATTTCTTCTAAAAAATTTAGAATACGGAGAGAAATACGGTGAAGCTGGATTAAATTGTAGGAGACCAGCCACTGCACCCTTGCTTACTAAATAGAACATAGTTGCCGGTTAAAGTTTTTTGCTCAAAATCATCAAAATTGATCTAAAGATAATTGAAAAAGAGTTTTATTCACAGATGAAACTAGCGTTAGCCCAGCACATCCAGATGATTGTGAACGAGTCTGGCAAAGACCAGGAGAGAGGTTTGCTCCTTGCAATATCTCCACAAAGATTCCATTTGGCGGTTGCTCTGTTTTGTTTTGTAGTTGTATATGGTTTGACGCTTGCACAAAATTAGTTCCGTGAATGCTAATTACTATCTTTAGAATATTGTAATAGAACATGTGATACCTTTAAGTCCTTTTTTGGAAGCCAATTTCCTGTTTATGCAAGACAATGCTCGACGTCTTATCTTAATTAAGTTGATATACCAGTTTTGCAGTGGCCACCAAATAGCCCGGATCTAAATTCGATCGGGCATTTATGGGATCACATCAAAAAAATGTAAATCGTTAAATTCCTGCAACTAGAAACCTGCTTGTGTCAGGATGAACGAAGCTTACACGGACTGGTTTAACATTGACAAAGGTGTGAGACAGGGATGTGTGGCTTCGCCATGGCTGTTTAACTTATACATAGACTCGGTTGGATAAAGTAAAAATAGTGACATAAGAGAACGCTGTGGTGTAAAAGAAGATGTGATTACAAAAAAGATACAGGAATGCTTAGATGGTTTGGACACGTAGAAAGAATGGAGGAAGGAAGATTGACAAAACAAATTTATAATGCGAGTGTGAATGGACAGAAGTCGGTAGAGGTCAACCTCGGCGAACATCGATCTCGATCAGATCAACATTGTTTTGAAGAAAGGCCAGGTCAAGAGTACCAACAACCGACGTGCATGTATGAGAGCACTGATGAAAGTAGAGGAAGCAAAAGATGTGTAAGAACCGTAGCGGAAGTGAAGGAAGTGGTCTCTGCCTACCCCACGGGAAAAAGGCGTGACTATATGTATGTTTTTACTTATGTAATTGTTGCTCACTAGTTATTTCCACAGAATAAACTTTTTTGATGTGTAACATCTTTGACCTCGCTTTCTTGCATGTGTAACATTTTTCCTTTCGCTTACTCGCAATTTGTGGGAGTCATTTCGTGAAATGTGTAACAGTAACAGTAACATTTGATTTGACGAATGAGCGCGTGGTTAGAATTGGCCGTCAGATAGACGTCAACAATAAACGTCAGCCAAATTTCCCAGATTCGATTCGACGAATAAGCGCGCGGTTAGATTTGGCCGTCAGATAGACGTCACCCAATTTTCCAAGTGTGTTGTGTATTAAGTTTGCTGTTATATGCGTAAACTATATAAATAAATATTTACTGTTAATAAAAAGTCCCAATAAAGTGTAGATCATTGATAAAATATTCAAGTAAGTAATAATAAATAATTATTCGAATAAAATATTTCAGTATTTAGCTTTTTTAAATTTTGAGGTTGACTTCTGTCACTCCTAGTGTCAATTAAATAAAATACAATTTTCATTAAAAAGAATTATTGTTTGTTACGAAAAATCATTTCAAGTACTGCCTGAGCCATTTCTTTTTAGAATATAATTTAAAAATTGCTTATTAATAAGGTGAGATGTCAAATGTTACACATCATATGCGACTCCTGTAGGTTCGCTCGTTTTTATTTTATTTAACCTCAAAAACAAAAATCTAATGGATTTAGACATGGAGCGCTTGGTGGCCATACAATTGGTGCATCTTGTCCCTTCCTATTTAGGCCAAGCAACAGAGCATTATAGCTTGACAAAAATCATAGCAGGATCGGACCAATGTAATTATGTTTGGAAATACTTGCTGATAGTGGGTGCATACTTGGATACTCCACTTTTCAATTCGTTTTTTTGTAATTATCGATTTTTTTGAAAAAAAAGCCATTTTTTGCGTTGACCCAATTTATCCGATCGTAATACTTTTTAGAGTATGAAAAGACGAATAAAATTCGACCTCGAACGTCACGATCGGATAAATATATTCCGAGAAAATCCAAAAAAAAATGACGATTTTTTAAAAATTCATAACTTTGTTAATTTTTAATATAAAGCGCTGTTCTTCTGGATTCGAATAGGTATTAATATATTCTTTGATAGTGCAAAACCTGGACTATGTCCGATGAATACTTTCGTTATAGCGATCTAAAATTTTTAACCCTTTTTTTTTGTTGAGGGCTGTATGCTCCTGAGTTTATTCGATTCTCCCGTTCTTTGAAAATTTGGAAAATATAGATGAAAACTTGAACGCCCTATTTGTTTTTTTTTAAAAAAGATGATTGCTAACCGAGATAATATCTATAGATACCGCTTCCCCTCTTCCCCCACTACTCGACTACTCGCGGTCGGTCGGCGGTTTCAGCGCAAGTTCGCGTCGATTTTTCCACCGTTAGCAATCATCTTTAAAAAAGAAACGAAATGAGGCGCTCAAGTTTTTCATCTATATTTTCCAAATTTTCAAAGAACGGGAGAATCGGATAAACACAGGAGCATACAGCCCCTCCGCAAAAAAAAGGGTTAAAAATTTCAAATCACTATAACTCTGAAAGTATTCTTCGGATATAGCCCAAGTTTTTCGCTATCAAAGAACATGTCAATACCCATTTGAATCCAGAAGAACAGCGCTATATATTAAAAATTAACAAAGTTATGAATTTTTGAAAAACTGCCATTTTTTTTAATTTTTTTGGATTTTCTGGAATCTATTTATCCGATCGGGACGTTCGAGGTTGAAATTTATTTGTCTTTTTATTTTCTAAGAATTGACTGTTGACAGTATTACGATCGGATAAATAGGTTCAATGTTATAAGCAAAAAACGCGAAAAATGTCTTTTTTTTCATAAAAATCGTCGATTACAAAATTACGAATTGAAAAGTGGAGTATCCAAGTATGCACCGACTATCAGCAAGTATTTCCAAACATAATTACATTGGTACGATCCTGCTATGATTTGTATCATAAAACACGTACTTTCTGATCTCTGTTGCTTGGCCCAATTCAACGTCCTGGATATTCTAGAAATAGAAACACCCCAACGTCGTTAATAAAATGTGGTGGAGCACCATCGTGCATAAACCACATACGTTGTCCAATTGCTTATGGTAAATCTTTCAAGTAAATTGGTAGATCGTTTCGTAAAAATGACAAATAGAGTTTTCCGTTCAAATGTTTGGGAACAACAAACAAACAATTATCAATTATTACAACCCACACTTTTACGTTGGATACGAAGGAGACCAGATGCACCAATTGTATGGCCACCGCTCGCTTCATGCCTGAATATATTAGATTTTTGCTTTTGAGGATACATGAAAGAAAATGTTTATTCTATGAAAAAAAACAAGTGAGTAACAATTAGGGGGACCAAACTTTGCAAACTGCTAACGAGTTTCGACATTTTTTTAGTTTTTCAAAACATTCGGTTTTCCGTATTAAAACGATGCAGAACTTGTATATAGGAAGGAGGAGGTCCAGTTAAAAATTTGTTGAATTAAGTTACTATATGTTGTTTGTTTATAAATTATAATTTAATAATAATGTCGTTTGTGATAATGTAGTTAAAATTCAATAAATTTAAAATGTGGTTTAAAACGGTAACTTTATCTATTAAATTACATTGTTTAAAAAAAATACTACAAAACTGGAACTACAGAAAAAACTCACCAAACTGTTTAAAAAGATAATTAGATCTGAAACCATACCAGACGAATGGAGAGTAAGTATATCTATACCTATACATAAAAATGAAGGGAAAAGTAACTTCAATAACTTTAGAACCATAATGCTACTGAGCTCGATTCTTATTAATCTCTTTACTAAAATCATCGCTAATAGGCTCATGGAAAAGGTGCCAATATCCGAAGGATTTAGGTCCAATAGATCAACGGTGGACGCAATATTTATATTACGCCAAATGATAGAAAAATCGATAGAATTTAACAAGCCCCTGTATGTCTGTTTTGTGGATTTAACCAATGCATTCGACAGGATCCGACTAGACGACGTAATCAAGATTCTAGACCAGAACAACATCGAATACCGGTACCTAAGAATTATACAAGAACTGAACAGCAAAAGTAGAACAAGAATAAAAACGAACGATGGACTGTCTAAGGAAGTGAAAATCAATACGGGCATACAACAAGGTGACAGCCTTAGTCCTGTTCAATATCATTATGGACCAAATCATTGAAAATATTAAAAAAGTATACGTTGGATATGGGATGGGCAATCGCACCATTACAGAATTAAGCTAAGCAGACGATGCAATCCTCATAGCAGAGAACGCCTGTTATAAAAGACGAAAGTAACAGCACACAAATTTAACATATTTAACATGAACATCGCAACAGAAAAAACACAGTCAATGGTTATCTCTAAAGAACCCATAAGGTGCAAACTGGCAGTCGACAACAAGATAATCCAGCAGGTGAGAAGATTGAACTACCTAGGAGTGTAGGTATCAAGCGAAAGAATCCTAATTAAAGAAGCACGAACACAAGCCATAAAAGCAACAAGAGTCAGCGGATACCTGAGAGATATCATATGGCGAAATAAAATGATGAGTACAAAAAGCAAGCTGAAGATTTACAAAACATACGTAAGACCTAAGAGCTGAAACATCAACAACGAAAAGAATAATGAGAACGACCGCAATGAAAATACTAAGAATCATCAAGGGTGTTACCCTCAAGGATAGAATAGAAAGCCTGGATATCAGAGAAGAACTAGAAATACAGGATGTGGTAAGATGGGCTAAAACACGCAAGAGGTGTTGAAGAGATCATGTGGAAAGGATGCCATGTCGCAAAAACCAAACTCGTGAAGATTGGCAGGCAGACCACCCAAGAGATGGTACGAAAGCTGGAGCTCAGCGTCACAGGAAGAGCTCCAAAGGAGGTTAAACGCAACGGACTAAACAGGACCAGGTCCTATTATACGAAGAAGAAGAAGAAATACTAGGAGACAAAAAAGTTTAAGAAAATATGTTTGATTCCAGTGGCATTTTATATTTTATAAAACGTTACCCTAATAAAAAGTTGGGGGCCAAAGGGGCGTTGACCCCATCCGAAAACCCATAAAAATTAAATTAAATGAATGCGAATTCTTCGAATTCATTATTCATTGTATAGCTACTAGTATCTTATAACTGCGCGTAAATGTAAGAAAAACAAAAAACACTTCAAATTTTAAATCAAGGGTAAGGTTTAAAAATGTTATTCTGCTGTTTTCAAATGGCGACCCTTTAATATCCCCCACCCCTTCTTTAAAATGTCAAATAACAACCCCCACCTTGCAATACATCAAACGAAAACACAAGAAAAATGCAAATTAGCTGTATAAACAATAATTTATTCTATCGATTTATTTTGTGAAATAACATCAGACCATAACAAAAACGACCTACGCTACTGTTGGATAGGTAGATTTCTAATTAGGGATCAATTAACTTACTTCCGAATACATGTCACCTTTTTGGACATTTTTGTCCCTTTATTTCATTGTTTTAAAAATATTAATAATATATTTAGTTAACTATTCGTGACGTTAAATTAGCCATTATTTGTAGTTGTAGTATCTTGAGTTATTTCAAAATGGTGTATTCTCTGCAAGAACTAATAGAAATAATAATACCATCAAAAAGTTAGTACGGAAATTTGGAGAAACTGGATCCGTTTGTACTTATTAAAAAAATAATAATGCCAGAGTTCTCGGAGAAGCTGCACAAATTGAAGTACTGAGTCATTTTGTTATAGATCCCACTCATTCCATTTCAAAAGTATTAAAACTTACAAATATTTCTGTTGATTTCATAAACAAAGTGTTCAAATTGCATAAGTTTTTTCCTTATAAGATACAAATTCATCACCAGCTTAGTGAAGATGACTTTGACCGCAGAATTGAATTTTGTGAAACAATGTCCCAAAAAATACAAGAAGACGCAAATTTAGTTAAAAATATTTGTTTCAGTAATGAATCACCGTTTTAATTAAATGGCTTTGTTAACAAACATAATTGTATGTACTGGGATGACGAAAATCCTCACGTGTTTCGACAGGATAATACTCAGTTTCCAGCAAAGATCAATGTATGGAAATAAGATAATTGGACCACTTTTTATTGACCAAAACCTAACAAAAGAATTGTACCTACAATTATTAAAAATTGAAATTTATGAATAAAGTGAAGAATAGTGAGATAAGGGAACGATGTGGTGTAAAAGAAGATGTGGTTACAAAGATAGATAAAGGAATGCTTAGATTGTTTGGACACGTAGAAAGGATGGATAAAGGAAGAAACAAATTTATAAGGTGAGTGTGAATGGACGGAAATCGTTAGAGGTCGACCTCGGCGAACATCGATCTTGATCAGATGAACATTGTTTTGAAGAAATGCCAGGTCAAGAGTACCAACAACCGGCGAGCATGTATGAGAGCACTGATGAAAGTATAGAAAGCAAAAGATGTGTGTAGGAACCGTAGCGGAAGTGGTCTCTGCCTACAACTACTTGAAAAAGGCGTGACTATACGTATGTATATGTATTTATGAGAACAAATTCCTTAAAATATCATCCAAAATGTAATTATAGTAGCATACCTAAACGCATAAATAGAATAAAGCACCACACGCTTCTAGTGTCCTAATTGCACCATAATTTATTTTTTTATAAATTACAATTTTGATAACAAGTCTCAGAAATAACTATATGTATGTATGTATGCATGAAATTTATCAACAAGTTGATGAACAGATGATGCTAGATGAACAGAATATATACCATCAACAGAACGGAGCTATAGCACATTACGCCCTAGCTGTAGAACAATGGCTAGACGAACGATTTTTAAAACATTGAATGGTAGAAGGGGTTTTATGAAATGGCAAGCAAGATCTCCAGATTGAAAACCATTTGATTTTTTTCTGTGGGGCTATTTAAAAACATTAGTTTACAAAACTCCTCCTGAAAACATTGAAACATTGAAGAACTAAAGTTAAAAATAACTGAAGAATGTAGACGAATTACTAGCGAAATTTTGCAAAGATACATTTAAGGAGCTATTTTTAATTATCTTCGTTTAAGTTACTGTTTTAATTTCGCTACGTTTAATGTTATCTGCAAAATAAAGCGATAAAATAAATTGTTGTTTATAAGGCTGATTTGCATTTTTCTTGGGTTTTTATTTGATGTATCACAAGGTAGGGGTTTCTATTTGACATTCTAAAGAAGGGTTGGGCTATGTTAAAGGGGCGCTACTAGGAAACAGCAGAATAATATTTTTATACCTTCCACTTAATTTAAAATTCGACGTGTTTTTTGTTTTTCTTACATTTACGCAAAATCAAAAGTTATTTGGACTGGCTGGTGTTGAAATAAAAGCACCGTGTTGGTAAATTTTCATAAATTAAAAAGTTTAAAAAAATGGATTATACTTTTAAATTTTTTGATAAAGTTGTGCTACAATCTTTGCAAATTTTTCAATTCTTTTAAATAAAATCAGACTTGAAAAAGATATTTATTAAAATAACCACTAATTTAAATATTAAATAATTGAATATTTTTTAAGTAACATTTATTTTCAATAATTAATTAGAAACAATTTTAATTATTTTTAATAAGTAATTAAAAAAAAATTTCAATAAATGTTAAATATTTTACAATTATGATAAAGTCCATTTATTTGTACTATCACCGGGAAGAGAAAATCAAACCCAAAACATAGAAAAAAGAAGAAGACTAGCTTGGGCAGCCTTTGGAAAACTGAAGAACACTCTGAAAAATAAAAAAATCTCAAAACATTTAAGAAGTGGACTATATAATCAATGTCTACTACCAGTAATGACGTACGGCTCTCAATCATGGACCATCACGAAACATGGACCATCACAAAAAAATCGCTAGAAACACTCAGAATAACACAGCGTGCGATGGAAAGACAAATGCTTGAACTGTCACTACTCGATAGAAGTTGAAATGAACACATTAGACGTGTAACCCAGGTTAAAGATTTTGGTGAGAAAATAGCTCAGCTTAAATGAAGTTTTGCAGGTCATGTGGCCAGAATACAGAAGGGGCGATGGACAAAAAACTTGCTAAACTGGAGACCCTACCAGGACCAACGAACCAGGGGACGCCCGCCAATGCGCTGGACAGACGATATAACACTCACGGCAGGTTTGGCATGAATGAGGGAAGACAGAACCGAAATAAGTAGATTGAAACATATGAAGGAGGCCCACGGCCAAAAATGAAATACATAAGGCTAAAAAAAAAATCCATTTATTTACAATTACTAATTATTGGGTTTGGCAGAAGAAGCATAAAAATAGAATTAATGCTGCGGAGATGATTAGTCTGAGAAGTATAGCCGGAGTGACTCGGTTGGATAAAGTAAAGAATAGTAAGATAAGAGAACGATGTGGTGTAAAAGAAGATGTGGTTACAAAGATAGATAAAGGAATGCTTAGATGGTTTGGACACGTAGAAAGGATGGATAAAGGAAGATTGACAAAACAAATTTATAAGGTGAGTGTGAACGGACGGAAATCGTTGGAGTTCGATTTTTTTCTGTGGGGCTATTTAAAAACATTAGTTTACAAAACTCCTTCTGAAAACATTAAAACATTGAAGAACTAAAGTTCAATGCAAACAAAATGTAATAAATGTAAGCAAAACGAAGGTAATGGTTTTTGAAAGAGAAGAAAGCATGACAAACTGAGAAGTTTCGATTAAGGGAGAAAGAGTGGAACAAGTAAATGAATTTGTGTACTTGGGTTCAAAGTTTACGAGAGATGGAAAGTATAATAGTGACATTGAGCAAAAGGTGTTGGCCGGAAAACAAATAAATTGGGCACTGGATAGCTTTATGAACAGCCAGAAAGTGTCAAAAAAGGCCTAGAGGTGTGTTGATTCCTACACTTATGTATGGTAGTGAATGTTGGGTTTGGCAGAAGAAGCATGAAAAGAGGATTAATTCTGCGGAGATAAGTAGTCTGAGAAGTATTGCCGGAGTGACTCGGTTGGATAAAGTAAAAAATAGTAAGAAAAGAGAACGCTGTGGTGTAAAAGAAGATGTGGTTACAAAGATAGATAAAGGAATGCTTACATGGTTTGGACACGTAGAAGGGATGGATAAAGGAAGATTGACGAAACCAATTTATAAGGTGAGTGTGAATGAACGAAAGTCGGTAGAGGTCTACCTCGGCGAACATCGATCTCGATCAGATCAATATTGTTTTGAAGAAAGGCCAGGTCAAGAGTACCAACAACCGGCGAGCTTGTATGAGAGCACTGATGAAAGTAGAGGAAGCAAAAGATGTGTGTAAGAACCGTAGCGGAAGTGGAAGTAAGTGGTCTCTGCCTACCCCTAAGGGCGTGACTATATGGATGTATGTATGTATGTACTAATTATAAATTATTGATAACTCTTAAATGTATTTATTCACGAAAATCTTATAATATTAAATTCTCTATATTTTTTCTTACATACGCCAAAGAAGTACCTATAACTTCTAACGCACGTCCAAATTACTTACAAATGTAACCAATGTCCATAAAATTACTTAGATAAGGTCGAAGAATCTCGTTAAACGTAGACGCATTTGTTATTCTAGGATATAATAAAATTTCTTTTAAGTTTTAATTCTATTACAGTTTCAATTATAGATATCTGTAGTTATTTTCTCCATGTTTCTAAAATCGATATTATTGCAAGTTAGGAACGAGCATATCTAGTCCTGATTCAATACATCTCAAATTAATAAGATAGAGAGAAGCACATTCTCACTGCCACTATAGTTCCTATCTTCGTTCAATGCACGTAAAACGTCGCCCATCCGGATAAATTATACAGGGATAAAATAAGAGCAATAACGAGCGGCTGCTGCCATTGGACGTCCAGCATCGTTCCTACCGCAGAATGCGATATCATTGGTCACACCAGTATTTAACAAAGGGGAGTGTGAGGAGGGTCTGGCAACACCCCCTCCTCTTCTTCACGAACTCGGCAGTTGAATTGATCTCGCTAGTTGGTCGTGAACTGACGGGTAGAACGATTTTTCGGTATATCTACATTTTACATCATATCATCCATCAAAAATCTGAGAACGCAGTGATAGAGGTTAACGCCAAAAATTAGCAATGTCGAATCGTTCGATGTTTTTAGTAGTTTTGTTATGTTAATCATGTAAAAGTGGTGTGAAACGGAAACATTGGTGCCGTACGGTACCACGAAAATGGTGACTTTAATGCCTTGCAATTATCTCAACGCACAAAGTAGGTGCACAATGATCGATAAGATGTGCGAGCCAAAGGTGAGATCATTTTATTTATTATTTCCTAGAAAAAAATCGGCAACAACATTAATCCGAGCAAACTAAAATGTCTACTAGACCACACAGATCAAATTACATCTGTGAGTTTATAAAATATGTTTCGGTTTGCTTTATATTATTCACAAAAATCGTTTTAATTTAGAATTTAACAATACAAGATTGGTTTTTCAAACTCTCCTTGTTCTTCCTTACACAACAATACCTAATTATGTTGTAGCACCTTTATTAACTTAGGTACCAACTATTAGCTCTACAATAAGTATTTTATTATTATCAGATACGTTTTTAAATGTAATAAGCTAGATAATGCCAATAGTTATTAATAGATACTATGCTGGTTAAAAAAACGACTTTTTTTTTAAATCTGATTTGAAAAAAAGGCGTCTGTGAAAACGGGAGCTGTTAATATTAATATTTAGAGGTGTTGCTCAACGGGGATTTCTGTTTTTTATTTAAATAACACAGGCATTTTTTAGAATATTGTAGTTAGCTTCTTCTTTTTCACGTGCCTTCTTCACGCCGGTGGTTGGCAATCATCATAGCTATTCTGACATTGGAGGCGGCAGCTCTGAACAGTTCGTTTGATGTGCATCCATACCATTCCCTCAAATTTTGCAGCCATGATATTCTTCTTCTTCCTACACTTCTCTTGCCCTGGATTTTTCCTTGGATAATTGCTTTAAGCATGGTGTATCGTTCCCAACTTGTAATGTGTCTCAGGTAATGTAGTTTTTTGGTTTTAATGGTTTCTATAATTTTCATTCCTTTGTTTATTCTCCCCATGACTTCGTTATTTGTTACGTGTTCCGTCCATGATTTCTTCAGGATTCTTTTAAACACCCACAATTAGAATGATTACAGTTTCTTAATGATAACCGCGTTCGGCGTCCTAGCTTCCATGCCGTAGAGTAACGTCGAGAAAATATACCTTGCCAGTCTAACTCTTAGGTTCAAATTCAGATCCCTTGTGCGGAGTATCTTGCTCATCCTGTTGAAGTTTCTTCGTGATTTCTCTATTCGCACTTTGACTTCTTTAGAGTAATCATTTGAGGAATTGATTGTTGTGCCAAGATAACTGTAGTTCTCCACTTGTGCAAGGATCCTATCATTGACCGTCAGACTTTCATCTGTATTTTTATTTTGTAGTTAGCTTACAGACAAACAAACGGATTTTTATATGTTTTTGTAGAAAATTAAACACTACAAAAAATACTATAATTTTAAGGTAATCAATGATCTAGGTGAGAATGGCATGTAATACCAGTCACTTCCACAACATTAATGAGAGAGCTAGCACTGTTTGTGCTTGACAAATTTTTGAATATTAGGTTGTAACTGTAACAAAGCACACCACAGGTCCCTTTCAACGTCCAGCTTTGCTCGATATTTTGATTGTAAGTATGCCAATGCTAAAAATCCAGATTCACAGAGATAGGTATATGGATGAAAACTGCACCTACAACTTTAAAGCTTCTAAAGCAACTTGAGTGTAAACAAGAAAATAGCGTAACCAAAAATGTTTAACATCCATGTTTTTGAATTCCGATTTTGCTTGAGAATCGCATTTTAGGACGATTGCCTGTTTCTGAATATAATCAGGAACTACTTACATCCACGTCTATTTTAAAAGAATATTTTGTCAATTTAAACTCCCAGTTCTCTGGAAAATAGTCTCCAATGCTACCAAATGCCGTGATATAAGGTCCTTGAATTATTTATCTAAAGGATAAAAATTTTGGCTCTGAACTTTGAAGACGAGGAGCTTTTCTGTGAAAGTGAAAGATACATTTTTCTTTTAAAAACAAGCTATAACAGATGTTTTTTTTGAAGTCTTCCAAAATTTTTTTTAAACTCAAGCCTCCCTTAAAATCCGTTTACGCCTCCCAGGTTGAGAACAGCAATATTAAATTATTTCATTCTCTGTCCCTAAATATAAAATTAAAAGTTTCATCCTCATTTATATGTTATGGTTGCATTGGTAGGTAATGTATCCAAAAAGGTCCTACTTATGTGCAAAGAAGGTGATTAAACTAAAATAATATAAAACTACATAAATGGGTATACGTGAGTATACCCATTTATTTTACATAGCGCCACTAAAATCATCTAAAATGAAAATACTGGGCGCAGCAAAAGTCAGTTAACAAACAATGATGAGATGCAAAAACGTGATTTTAATATCAACTATCAAATAACTGCATAATAAGACATCTATTCTGTTGCTCTTCTTATAAAGTTTGATATGATATTATCCAGAAAAATAAAAAGTTAAAATATCATTTTAAACCAAGGAAACATAAAAGCAGACTTCCAACGAAGCTGCTACCAGGAAAAATAATACTTAAGATATCAGCCAATATTAATAAATAGTTTTTTTTTTGTTTATAATTATGACGTAATCTAACCCAACCTATTCTTCTTAAAGTGCCGTATTCAATAATGAATGTTGGCAACAACTTTGGCAACATTTTCTCGGTTTTTAGCTGCTCTAATCAATGCATGTGTACCCATATTAGTCCAGTCTCTGGGTCTCCATCTTCCGTTAACCAGCAACCAAGGTATTTCAATTTTGAAACCTTTATGATTTGTTGGTTATATATTGTCAGTTGGGCTTGTGCTATTGGTATTTTGCTGGATATCATAAATTTTGTTTTCTTGGTGTTTATTTTTAATCCGACTGCGTCTCCTTCTCTGGTTTTTGCATCCATCAAGCGCTGTAGACCCTCCAGGCTATCCGCAATCACTGTCGTGTCGTATTGTTAAATAAATAACTCACCATTTACTTTTATGCCGTCTTCAGTGTTTTCTAAAGCTTTTCTAAGTAGATGTTAAACCAAAAAGGTGAGAGGACACAACCTTGTCTAACGCCTCTTTTAATTGAAATATCTTCGGTGTTTTCATTACCCGACCTTACTGTGGCATTCTGATTTCAGTAAAGAGTTTTGCTGGCGTTGATGTCTTCGTAGTCCAGGCCTTTCTCCGCCAGTATTCTCATTAATTCGCTATGTTTAACGCGGTCAAATGCCTTTTCGTAATCGATGAAGCAAATGAAGACATTTTTCTTTGATCTCTACATTTTTTGCAGCAGTACTGATAAGCTTAATAGCCCTTCTCTGGTTCCAAACCCCTTCTTGAATCCAAATTGTGAGTCGCTTATTTCTTGTTCACATTTTTTGTATATTCTGCGATGTAGGATTTTCAAAAATAGTTTAAGTACATGGCTCATAAGGCTTTTGAGACGGAATACATCGCATTTGTTTGAATTTGGTTTTTTCGGCAAAGTGATGAAAAATGATTTCAACCTAAAATTGAAAAAAATTAACGCCAAGTCAATGTCACAATTAGTTTATTCATCTTTTTCTATCTATGCTATTATCGGACAAAATTCAAGCAAGTTAGTTATTATACAGGGTGATTCAAGTCCAATCTCTAGATTGTAGATTCTAGATCTCAAAATATGATGATTCTGCCCAACATGCGTTATATAAATATTAGATACCTACTAGTTTCCGAGATACCGGGTGTTTTGATTTTCGCAATAATTTTTCATATTTTTACAATTTCCATTTAAAAATTTGCAATTTTACGTGTTTTGGCATGAGGATTGCCAATTTGGACTCTAATGTAGCATTGTTAATATAGTACGCTAGATTGGTTAATTAAATGAAAGCAATTTGTTTTTCGGCTGAACTATGAGTAAAATAATAGAAAAAATATTAAAAAGCATTAAATTTTACAAAAAAGGTACCCTTGTTTGATTTATGTAACTCGATCGGTTAACGAGTTATATGCTTCTAAAAAGTACAATGAATTTTAACTTTATAAAAAATTTTATTCTCCAAATGTGTAACAATAAAAAATTAAAAATTACACAGTAAATGTACAAAATTCCCAGCATTTAGGTACTTCATTACACTTTATGATCCGCTTTCGCAAAGATCTATTAATATCAAATAACCCTCGTCTATTATTTTTAATCCGAAAGTTAAATAATTTTTTCCTTAGAAACTAATGCCTTCATTTGCGACCAAATTAAAAAATCCAAATGATTAAAGTCAGTTTCTCTCGGTGGCCAAGCAAACTCACTCAATCCATCGATGTGGAAACTGTTCGTTTAAGTATTGACGAACTTGTAGAGAATAATGTGGTGGTGCCCCGACGTGCAAAAACCACATGTTTTGTCTTAAGGCGAGAGATATATCCTCTAGTAAATAGTGTAAATGTTCTTGAAGGAAATCTAAATAAAGTGGTCCATTTAAATTGGTTGGCTGTTCAAAAGGACCTATTAAATAATCACATATTACACCACAACAAATGTTAACCCTAAACTAGTTCTAAAAATATGTTTCTCTTTGAGCATGTCGATTTTCAGCATCCCACAAACGATTATTTTTCCAATTAAATATTCCTCGTCTGGTAAATGTTGCGTCATCAGTAAAAAGAATTGTATCCAGAATATCTGGATTAACATTTTGTTTATCTTGAAAAAATTGGACAAATTGTAGACGCGCTGGTAAATCTTGGGATAATAAATTCTAAACAGGAGTGTAATAATATTCTTCTTTCTTTTTTTGGTGCCATATCAGACCCTCGTGATGTTGGCAATCGCAATGGCGAGCAATCTCTAAGATTCCTTAAACACGAGGCTTGTCTTCTACCGACTTCTCTACGGCCTTCTATCTTGCCCTTCATTATAAGTTGAAGGATACGATAACGATCATCCCTGAGTATGTGGCCTAGATAGGACAACTTTCGGCATTTAACTGTTATTAGTAGTTCGCGGAAGGCATTAGCTCTACTTAAAACCGCTTCATTTGTCTGCTTGGCTACCCATGGCATTCGGAGCATACGTCCATGTAGCCACTTTTCAAATGCTTCAAGACGATTAATGGTTGCTGCTTTTAAGGTCCAAATCTCTGCCCCATACAACAGTATAGACCATACTGGTTCTTGTTGGAACCTCCTCCCACATCAATCTTACAAGTCTGTCATCCAAGTCTATGACGTGGCCTTACCCATCTTAATCGTTGGAATTTAATCTCTTGCACGACATCGCTATCGTTGTATAACTCCTGTAATTAAATATTCCTTCTAACACGATACCGATTTGTCGTCGGATCGTGGTGAGCTCCGAAGATTTTCCTGAGAATTTTTCGTTCGAAACGTCTGAGTTTTTCTTCGTTTCATTTGGTCATTGTCCACGTTTCACTTCCATAATATATTACTGGCCTGATAATAGTTTTGTAAATTTTAATATTTGATGTTCTGGTTAGGTTTTTCAAAAGGTCTTTGAATATAAAACAAACAGGAACGAGCATTGCCACTTTGTACGAATGCTAAAAGTGCGACGGAAGAAGACATCATGACCCTCAAGGTATGACTCATTATTTGAATGTTTTGCCGTGAGTGTGTCAATAAAGTGAATTTTTAATAAAGTTTAACGTTTTAAAGTTTTAATATCGTTTAAAAATTAGTGAGACAAGGCATTGTTGCATGCTCTGGAGTAAATACTTAGTAGTTAACCATTACATTCTAAATAAATTGCTGTTAAAACACTGTTTTATTACTAAGAGAATAACAAATTTGTTAATTTTTTATCTTGTCCTTGTTTCCTTACACCAAAACATAAAAGTACTGGTGGAACATTTCACAAGTGTTTTTAATGCTAAATGTGTTAAATAAATGAAATAAATAAGAAGTGTATTTCAATAAAATTTATAGGGTTAATCCACCACATACATACAAACATAGAGTCACGCCTTTTTCCCGTAGGAGTAGGCAGAGACCACTTCCTTCCACTTCCGCTACAGTTCTTACACACATCTTTTACTTCCTCTACTTTCATCAGTGCTCTCATGCATGCTCGTCGGATGTTGGTACTCTTGACCTGGCCTTTCTTCAAAACAATGTTGATCTGATCGAGATATGTTCGCCGAGATCGACCTCTACCGACTTCCGTCCAGTCACACTCGCCTTATAAATTTGTTTCATCAATCGTCCTTCATCCATCCTTTCTACGTGTCCTAACCATCTAAGCATTCCTTTATCTATCTTTGTAACCACATTTTCTTTTACACCACAGCGTTCTCTTTTCTTACTATTTTTTACTTTATCCAATCGAGTCACTCCGGCTATACTTCTCAGACTACTTATCTCCGCAGAATTAATCCTATTTTTATGCTTCTTCGTGCCTTTTTGACACTTTCTGGCTGTTCATAAAGCTATGCAGTGCCCCATTCATTTATTTTCCTGTCAACACCCTTTGCTCTATGTCACTGTCATACTTTCCATCTCTCGTAAACTTTGAACCCAAGTACACAAATTCATTTACTTGTTCCACTCTTTCTCCCTTAATCGAAACTTCTCAGTTTGTCATGCTTTCTTCTCTTTCAAAAACCATTACCTTCGTTTTGCTTACATTTATTACATTTTGTTTGCATTGAACTTTAGTTCTTCAATGTTTTCAGGAGGAGTTTTGTAAACTAATGTTTTTAAATAGCGGAAGTGCATCCAATCTGAATTTAGCAGCAGAGAAAATTCTAAAAATTATGAAAATGATTTCAGTGCTCGTATTAAACTAGCACTCACCCCATACATAGACAATGTCGATCACAGTTCACTCCTTACCACTCTGTCATAGGCCTTTTCCAAGTCTATAAAAGTGCAATAGACCTTCTGACTTCTAGCCAAGAATTATTCGACTATACCTCGTAATAAAAAGACCTGATCCATACATCTTCTTCTTTTTCTAAATCCTGCCCGCACATCCCATATCATCTTCTCAGTTTCATTCGTTACTCTTTTAATCAATATCTTTGCATACAGTTTGCCGACTATGGTAAGTAAACTACCTCGGTAGTTCTTATAGTCCTGCTGCGAACCTTTTCCCTTGTAAAGCGGCACCATAACGGCCTTGCACCAGTCGTCTGGTACGCTACCACTCCTTAAACAAAGCTTAAAAAGGCGGTACATCAGACTAGCTACCACAATATATGTATACTGGCGTAGCTTAGGGTAAAATTATAGGTTTGTGTAACTTTTTATTACATGCACTTTAAAAGACTTTAAGACACATTTTAAACGCATTAGAATTTTAGGTTAGGGTAGAAATCAGGGGAATCATTCTGGGAAGACATATCTAGCATTATTATAAATGTGAAAATAACATTTTTCCTTTTTATGTAGAGGTAGGCTCGTACTGTTTTTAGGAAGATGAGTAAAGTCTTATGCTGTAGAGATTTGGGGTTGCCTCTGAGGATCCGTCTTCTGAGATGCTATGTGTTCTCTACCCTCCTATACGGTGTAGAAGCACGGACACTTAACAAAAAAGACATGAAACGTCTTGAAGCTTTTGAGATGTGGGCCTACAGGCGAATACTAAAAGTAGCGTGGACAGAAAAAGTTCGCAATTCCGAGATACTCGCGAGAGAACTCCGAGATACTCGCGAGAGAACTCCGAGATTATCGTCACCGTTAAGAAAAGGAAATTAGAATATTTTGGGCATATGATGAGAGACAAAAAATATCGTTTGTTTCAGAACATAATGCATGGAAAGAAAGCGGGTAAACGAGCTCCAGGTAAAAGAAAGACATCCTGGATGAAGAATCTCCGAGACTGGTTTGACGAGAGTCTTAGACTGGCATTTGACAAGATAAGAATAGTCATCATGGTTACCAACGTTCTGAAAGGACATGGTACTTGCGAAGAAGAAGGCAGACACGGTTCTTGCACGCGTCTTTCGCTTCTGCTACTTTCATCATAGCTTTCACACATGCTCGTCGGTTGCTGAGACCAGCACTCCTCTTTGCACAACCGCTTTAATTTCATTTTTTCTAATGCTACTTTCTCTTTTTTCTCATTAATGACGTTTTTTTTAATTTACAATGATTTATATTTGTTGCAATGATATCCTAAAGCTTTCCTGAGAACAGAGCATTTCATTTAATTACCTAATATAGATTTTACGCTGTAATAACTTCATCTCAAAACATTGAAATAAAATTTATGGACGAAATAATTAAGGAATTGTTAAAAACGTGACAGACAGTCATTTTTCATATGTCGCAAAAAAAAATACCAAATAAAAATATAATTTTATAAAAGAAGGTTGGAAATATGCAACGCCTGCTGTATAAATTAAAATATATTTTATGGTCTACATGTTTTTTGTTTAAAACATTAATTGGTTCTGATTTTTTATTTGTTGTTACATATATTTACATACCAAGGTATAACGCATTAACCGTATGACGAAACATCTTTGAAATACAATAAAGAGCATTAATTATATGAATAAAGACAGGGGTGCAACAATTAAAAACGCTTAGGGGGATGTCTCAAAGATTTGGCTAACCCAATAGGCAACATGCGATATTTTTATACCACAAGTATATTTAAAAATACTATGGCGTCTTGCAAAAATTGCGGTTTAAAACTGACAGTTTAAATTTGCGCGCAAAAACAGACATACAGTTCCAACGACGTCACTTCTGTTTATCACGCGTTATTATCCTTTAATTTTTATTTTTTTTATTTTTTATATGTTCTGGTTCCCACGAAAAGGGATATCCTGTAATGTTCAGAGAACATCGTGGGAACCAAGGGAAAGAAGGTAGGAGTTGGTGTTCTTCTTAAATTTATGGAGGTTGTATGCCTCGGGGAACACCTCCCTAGGCAAAGAGTTCCAAAGCCTCGCAATTCGTTGGATGAATGAGTCTTTGGAAAGTGATGTTCTGCAGGTCTCCAAAGTGACCACAAAGGGGTGTGAAGACTGAACTTGACGGGTTAATCTCGAAGATACTGCCAAAGGGGGAACGATTGTTAATATTTCAGAAGAGCATCGCCCATGAAAATATCTATAAAATAGAGACAAATCGCCAACTTTTCTACGGTGTTCCAGACAAGTGAGCGAGTTTGTAAGCGAGGCATCACCGACGAGACGAATTGCCCTTTTTTGGACAGAATCCAATAGCTTCAGGATATGTTTAGGTGCCGCACTCCAAATATGGGAACAGTATTCCAGTACAGGTCGGATCTGTGCCTTATAGATCATAAGCAGCTGACTGGAGGTGAAATATCTCTTGACACGAAACAAAAAACCAAGTTTTTGGGATGCACTTTTGGCAATGCACCTCACGTGATTTTCTCAGGAAAGGTTATTGCTGATAGTAATACCAAGCATCGATATGGATGACTTCAGTGGTATGGTTACTCCTGACAAAGTTATGTTAGGCACAGTGAAATCAGCTTTTTTAGAGAAAAGACATGCTTGTGTTTTGTTTGCATTGAATTCTACCAAGTTATTGGATCCCCATTCGAGAATTGTTGCTAAGTCCATATTTATATTGTTAACATTTCTTCCTCGTTCATTTCTGGTTTCACGGGCTGATATAGGGGCCCTGGAAGAGAAAGTGGTATGGAGGGTACTATCATCGGCAAAGCTGTGTACGGGACATGAAGTTACTTTCAACAGGTCGTTGATGTGAAGTAAAAATAGTGTTGGTGCTAGAATGGATCCTTGCGGAAAACCAGCATTTATGAGTAGAGTGTCAGATGAAACTCCATCGACCACTACATGAAGAGACCTGTTTGAGAGAAAACTAGCAAGCAGAGAACACAGCTGAGGGGGCAAGCCCTAAGATGGAAGCTTGGCGAGGAGTCCCTGGTGCCAAACTCGATCGAACGCCTTGGAGATATCTAATGCCACAGCTAAAGTTTCTCCATACTTTTCAATAGATAGCTGCTATATATGTGAGACGTATGCGAGCAGGTCACCAGTTGATCTCTGATGGCGGAAGCCATATTGCCTATCATTGATAATTCCTGAGTCTTCCAGATATTACATGAGCTCGATGTTGATGGCTTTTTCCATGACCTTTGAAATAATAGATAGCAGTGCGATAGGTCTGTAGTTGCTAGGTAGGGTCTTTTAATGCTAAGCAATACGCCATCTTACGGAATAAACTCGCATCAATATCACGCGATGAACAAGTGGGATTGCTTTGTGTTTATATACCCTGAAGCTCGCATTTGTGCAAAGATTATAGTTGTTTAATAGTGACTAATAATTTGTTTATAGTGAAAATGACCAGCAGAGCAAATTGTTTTGTCTTCTTCCTCTTCTTCTTCTTCTTTATTAGCGTTCTTCAGTCCTCTTACGGACATACACCTCTTCCAATTCAGATTTCCACCTTATTCTTTTTGCGGCTTTCCGCATGCAATGTAGTCCTGCTGTTAGTTAGATATCATCGTACCACCGCATTGGTGGCCTTCCCCTAGGTCTCTTGAAGGTATAAGGTCACCAGGTTAAAATCCTTCTGTCATTTATTAGCACTATCTCTTGCCACATGTCCAGCATGAAACCACTTTAACTTCGCCGCCCTTTCGACTACATCTGTTATTTTGGTTGTTTGTCTAATCCATTCATTTGTTTTTCGGTCGTTTAGGTTATTTCCAACATTGCTCGCTCCATTGTACTCTGTGCTTATTCAGATTATCTGATGTCATCGTACAATTTTCTGCTCCGTAGCACATTATCGGCAGAATGCACATATATACTTTTCTGTTGTTCTTTAAGGTTATTTTTTTATTTTTGAGTTTATATCTCAGCTTGCCAAATGCCGCCCAGGATTGCTGTATCCTTCTTTGTATCTCCACTGTTTGATTTTCTCTTCCAAGTACAATTTTTTGAATCAGATATATGTATTCCTCCACTATCTCCAATTTCTGGTTTCTCACCTGGATTAAACCTTCCTCCATAAGCATTACTTTCGTTTTACGGATGTTTATCCTCAGTCCAATTTTTAGAGACTCTTCATTTAGTTCATTTATCATGTTTTCAAGTTCTGTAGTATCTTTTGCCATTATTATTATTATGTCAACTGCATAACGTAGGTGGCTCAAGTATGACCATTTACATTAATGCCGCGTTCTGACCAATCCCGTTTTCTAAACACGTCTTCCAAAACTAATGTGAACAGTTCGGGTGATAGAGTGTCTCCCTGTCTAACTCCTCTTTTCAGTGGGAACTGATTCGTTTTCGTATTTAAGTAGTATGTTGCTGTTGCTTCGTTGGTAATCTCTTGTATTAATTGTGAGTATCTACTATCGATCCTGCAATTTCGCAGTGCTCTTTGAACGGCCCAATGTTCAACCGTGTCGAAAGCCTTTTCATAGTCTATAAAGGCCAGATTCAAAGGGAAGTGGTATTTATTGCACTTCTTAACAAAAGTTTCATGGTAAGCAAGATATCCGCAGTTGAGTAACCCGTTCCAAAACCTGCCTGTTCCGTTGACTGATACTCATCCAATTTTTGCGTTAAACTTGTAGTAATAATTTTTGTTAGTAATTTAAACAGGTGCGATAGTAGAGTTATGGGACGGTAGTTCATCAGTTTAGTCTTATTTCCCTTATTATGAAGAAGTATAACTTTCGCATTCCTCCAGGTATCCGGGATTTTACCTTGTTGAAGACATTCATTCATTAAGGTCGTTATCAGTTTTAATAGTTTACCGCCTCTCTTGATCATCATGTCGGTTGTAATATCATCCTCTCCGGGTGCTTTGTTGCGTTTCATGTTCTTTAGGGCTTTCATTACTTCTTCCTTAGTTACTTCCGGTAATTCTTCAGATCCGACGTTCCTCACTTTCACCTTCTTCGTTTGATCATCGTTTTGATCCTGTGTGTACTTGTGTACCTGGATGTAACTCAGTGTATAAAAAAACCCCATTTTGATTTTTCATTATTTCTCAAATGAGGGTCAAAGAGTTGACCCTATTAGAGAATCGGGAATGGTGACTATGGTTCATAGAAAGAAACTGTGGGAGATCAAACTGGAAATAGGAAAGAGAGTTACCAAAAACATAAGAGTTTGTTCTAAACATTTTGTAAAAAAAGATTTCATAACTCCTAGTGATTGTAAGTATTTTGTTTTCTATATTTTACGTGGTTAATAGAATTACCTATCAATCTGTCAGGGGGCTATCAAAAACTTTACCTGAAAAATACTGCTATACCAAGTAAAACTTACCTTGTCCAGCATTATAACAAAGTCCAAAAGACTTAAGATAGAAGAGGAAAATAAAAGATATGAAAAGCTCATTGAAAGAAGACAGGCAAGTTATCTTGTTGGTTATTTTTATTGAAGTCAAAAGTAAATAACTATTTATAATTATCATTGAAGTTATGTCATTTATTGATTTCATGAGGATCACTTTTAATAGCACTGGTCTGCAAACAATAAGATCTGATTATCCACTTATTATCCTTTTTTTCTTTGATATCACAAACAATAATATGGTTTGCTGCAAGAACAGCTTCATTTTTCACTTCTTGGAGTAGCAGCCAGATAAACAAAAATTAAGAACAATGGTAGAAACATATCTGAATTCCTTCCAATATAAAATATTAAATTTAATAACGTTCAAATACCGAAATTTTCACTAAATTGTATACTTCTCTTAGTAAACACATAGGTTATAGCAAATGCAATCACACTTGGCGTCAAAAACATGTTTTTCGACAAAATGACAGCATGGGAAAATGAAGGTTATAATGTCAATACTTCTATTGTTTTTGTTTAGTATTAGTTTCGATTTTCAAGATTTTTTTTTAAATAAGTACATTTAGGTACTGTAAAAGTATTTAAATTGAACATAAAATCAACATCAGGTACTCATAACAATGCTACTAATTCTAAAAGCCGTCTTGATTCATATTTTATACCAATGTTTTACTTTAAGGAAGTTTCCAAATAATTTTTTTTGAACTGGACCTTCTGACTTAAAAATTGTGAAAATAGCGGTTCCAAGCTAGCAAAGATTATTCTCCAAAGACTAATATCATTCGATGCTGTGACGACCACTTTGATTTGGGGAACGATGATGAAAATTGAATGAAGTTTAAAATTTTTGGAGGAAAAGTGTTTCTGAAAAAAGGTGTGGTACCTTACATTTTTGAATGCCAAAATAGGATGATGCCTAGATAGGCGGTAATAAAAAAAAAACATGAAATTCTTGAGAGCATTAAAAATACACCGGATCCAATTTAACAGTGTTCACAAATCACAGAAATACATGGTTCTCAAAATGTACAGATGACTATATATTCTTATCAAAAAAAGTTTAAGCAAAAAGGAAAATACCCTAGTAGACTGAAGCTTTATCACCTAAGAGAATGGATGTAAGTTATCGTTTAACATCACCAATAACTGAAAACAAAGTTTAACTGTGATTTATACATACTTTAGTAGTTTAGTCCCCTTAATTTCTACCATTGAAAAATCTACATTTTCGACGAACTTGACTTCCATTTTTATTCGAATAATGCAACCAATTTTCTTCTTCTTCTTCTGGTACCATGACCGTTCAACGATCGTTGCTTATCATGTTGGCTACCATGTTGGCGATAATTGTTCTGTTGACAGCGGCTCGGAAAAGCTAAACTGTAGATTTCCCATACCACTGCCTTAAATTCTTTAGTTACCATGTTTTTCTTCTTCTTGGGCTCCGCTTGCCTGGTATTTTTTCCTCCATAATAAGGTGTAGCATTTTATATTCTTCCGGGTGCCTGATAATATGACCAAAATATTCTAATTTTCGCCGTTTAATCTTCTTTTGGTGCCATATCAGGTCCTCCTGATGTTGGCAATCACAATGGCTAGCCTAAACACAAATAAAACAAAGGTTATGATAATAAGCAAAATTGATGGCCAGTTTTACGCAAACGGCTCCCAACTGGAAACGGTTACATCGATAAACTACCTGGGTACTTTTCTTAACAACAAATGGTAACAAATAAAGAAAATTAAGATCAAAATTGAGAAGAGTAGAACAGCTTTTAATCGCATGAGAATTGGCTTGCACCAATCATTTCCTTTCTATAATCCCTTCCCCTTCTAATAGTCGCAGTGCGCAGTCCGCGGCCCACACGATAGGTCTACCCTTTTTGCGACTATTTTCATAAAAAAAAAAACCTCAGAGTCAGAGTTCTTAGATGCTACGTTTTCTCAATACTAATATATGGGGTGGAAGCTTGGAATCTGACCGACGCTGCATGTAAACGTATGGAAGCATTTAAGACGTGGTGCTACAGAAGCATGCTTAGAATATCATGGATTTACCACGTAACCAACGAACCTGTCCTACAGCGTGTGAGAAAACAAAAAGAGGTTTTAAACGTAATCAAAGAACGCAAACTTTCATACTTAGGACATGTTATGCGAAACCAGAAATATGGCCTACTTCAGCTTATTATGCAGGGCAAGCTTAACGGCAAAAGAGGTCCTGGAAGACGAAGAAAATAGTAGCTGCGAAATCTAAGACAATGGACAGGAATGACATCTATGGATCTATTTCGGGCTGCAGCAAATAAAATCAGATGGGCCATAGTAATCGCCAACGTCTTTAAGGAAAAGGCACAAGAAGAAGAAGAAGAAGATAAATATTATATATGCAACTTTTCTAATTCTTTGAAAACTATATGTTTGATAACATAATTATTTAAACCAAATAGCTTCTTCTTCTTCTTATGACGCCCTCTCCTTTCGAAGGTTGGCGATCCACACTGTTCTGGACAAAGTAGCTCGAAAGATTTCAATGGAAGTGCACCCAAACCATCTTCTGAGGTCTTTCAACCAGGAGTTCTGACGTCTACCAACAGATATTTTCCCTTGAATCTTTCCTTCAATTATTAGTCTGCGCAATTCATACTTATTGCCTCTCATAAAGTGGCATAAAGTAGCTTAGAAGACTAAAACATAAGATTAAAACCACTTACTAGGAAAGACGAATGCACGTACGCTCGTTTTTTAAAAATAGAATTTATTTCACATTATTTTGTTATGGATTAGTTCCTAATTTGACACCTCAGCAACTTAAAGCATCATCAATAAGGAAATAATAATTATTTCTCGGAAAATATTCAAAGTTTTAAATAATGTTTGTTTAACTTAAAAATCAAATCAGTCGCAGCAAAGGATAAAACGTCGCACTAAAAAAATGATAGCCTAAGCCATTTGTCAATGATAATAGTACAAACACATCGTGCTGAATGTGTTTCACACGCGAAAGTATTTTAAATAATTAATAACAACAATGACTGTTTTACAAACTTTACGTTTCGTTACCAAGGAAATACTTTGTTTTTTATATATTAATAAATTGAAAAACAAAAAATAAAAGCTGTTGATTTTTTGGAAAAAAATTTCTTTATGAATTAATGATTATTAATATTCTTGTTATCTTGTATTATAATAAACAAATATAGTTTTAACGTTTTAAAATGGTGGTTGACTTTTGGTCAGAACTACTAACCCTCTTCTTCTTCTTCTTTATTTAAACTAGATAAACAAAATTTACAAAACCAGTAAAATATACATACATACATACATATAGTCACGCCTGTTCTTACACACATCTTTTGCTTCCTCTACTTTCATCAGTGCTCTCATGCATGCTCGTCGGTTGTTGGTACTCTTGACTTGGCCTTTCTTCTAAACAATGATCTGACCGAGGTATGTTCGCCGAGGTCGGCCTCTACCGACTTCTTTTCATTCACAATCGCCTTATAAATTTGTTTTGTCAATCTTCCTTCATCCATCCTTTCTACGTGTCCAAACCATCTAAGCATTCACTTATCTATCTTTGTAACCAAAGCGTTCCCCTATCTCACTATTGTTCACTTAGTCCAACCAAGTCACTCCAGCTATACTTCATAGACTACTTATCTCCGCAGCATTAATTCTATTTTTAAGCTTTTTCTGCCAAACCCAACATTAACTACCATACATAAGTGTAGGAACCAACACTCCTGTATGCACAGCCAAACCTTTTTTTTTTTGACACTTTCTGGCTGTTCACAAAGCTATGCAGTGCCCCATTAATTTGTTTTTCTGCCAAAACCCTTCGCTCAATGTCACTGTCATACTTTTCATCTCTCGTAATCCTTGAACACAAGTAAACAAACTCATTTACTTGTTTCACTCTTTCTCTCTTAATCAGAACTTCACAGTTTGTCATGTTTTCTTCTTTTTCAAACACAATTACTTTCGTTTTGCTTACATTTATTTTCATACCTTTGGTTTTTAGGGCATCAATATTCTTTCGTCCATCCTTTCAACGTGACCAAACCATCTAACCATTCCTTTATCTATATTTATAACTACATTTTCTTTCACATCATAGCGTTCCCCTATCTCAATATTTTTCACTTCTCCACAGCATTGATCTTACTTTCATGCTTCTTCTGCCAAACCCAACATTTACTACTATACATAAGTGTAGAGACCAGCACTTTTGTATGCACAACTAGTCGTGCCTTTTTTGACATGTACTGGCTGCTTATAAAGTTAAACAGGGCATTCATTTGTTTCCCCGCCAACACCCTTCGTTCAATGTCAGTCATAATTTCCGTCTCTCGTAAACTTTGTACCTGAGTATACAAACTCATTCACTTGTTCCACTCTTTTTTCTGTAATTAGCACCTAAAAGTTTGTCATGCTTTTTTTTTCAAAAACCGTCTTGCTTACATCTACTTTCATACCTTTGACTTTTAGAGCATCATGCATAATATTAATCACCGCCTGCAACTCCTCCTCATATGATGCTAATATGACCTGATCATCGCTGTAAAGAAGGCATTGGACAATCAAATTATTCATTCTTAATTTATAAGCACTCTTTTTTAAATATTTTATACAATCAAATACTTATTAGATAAACAGCTATGGCGAAGCCACAAATCTCTGTCTGACACCTTTTTCGATGTTCAACCAGTAAAAAATAAAAAATTGCGTGAGTGTTGTCGAACATTTGGAGGAACCGAAGTTCCTTTCATAGTATATTATTATTGATAAGCGTATTATATTTTTTCTTACGCTTGTTTTTGCATTTTTCGGCATTGTTGCTTTTTTTATTTTTTTTAGTTAATTTTCAACATTTTTTATGAATATTAACCAATAACAAGAGTTATTATTAACCAACAAAGTGTTTACAAACAGTATAAGTACATAAGTACAAGTAGTGTAGACGGTTATCCATAGCGCTTATGCTATTGGCAGCGCCCAGTCATAGGTGCACGCTTATTGGTTCAAGGCAGCCAATAAGTGTGCACCGGCTGCGCAGGTATAGTTGGTACATGATATACGCATTAGCTGTTTCGTGTTTCGTGACGGAAAAATCTTACACTTTCTTTTGCCTAGCCCCCACTCGGAAAAATCTTACACTTTCTTTTGCCTAACCCCCACCCGTACCGTGCGATAAGGAACATCGTTCCAAAAAATTTTGTTAACTGTATTAATAAATTAAAATAACAATAAAATTATTACTTCACGATTTTCTAGTTTATTATATGTAAATTATGGTTTTGTTGTCATCCATACATTATCAGAAATTTATGCCAATATGATCTAGAGGTACTAAAATCGTCATACTTGCAGTATCTTTATCGTTCATATTTGAAATTAGTCTACTAAGTGTTTTGACTACATTACATAAATAGATAGGTACTTATTTATTTGTTAACATTAATATCTGACAACTTCCCGTTTGGAAATAAAAAAAAAACTGCAAATATCCTAACGTATTTAATTATTTAAAGGTTATAATCGCATATTTTATGTACCTAGGTAGGTACTTATAAATAGCATCTACAGTATTTTTTAATAACAAAAAAAATAGCAGCAAACTGCTCATTATGCATTTTATTTTAATAATGTTTAAGATAATATACAGTAGAAAAAAATTGAACTTTACCCTGACGTCATACCTACAAACCTCGCGAAATGAATCAATGAGTAAAAAATGGCTGCTGTTACTTTGTCGTGTGCCTAAATATTTGCACTGTTTGTTTATCTTGTCAGTATTTTTTTGCGTTATAAATAACTAAATATTGCTGTGGGTTGAAGTCAATTTAAATAATTCCATATTACTGTTTTAAAATAGTCGAAAATTTAGATAAGATTCCCATAAAACATATTCACTAATAGTTATTTTGCCTGCTACTAATACACAAAAAAACTATTCTGTAACCATTAACGAAATGAAAAATTTCTACGTAGTTTTCATTTGAATAAATTTATTTAAATTAAAAACAGCACATAATTTAGGGCTTACAAAAACAATTAGCTAGCATAATAAAAAAATATTAAATCATTGGTAATGTAGGAATTTAATGTACACTATCATACATTTATTATCATTCCGAAATTTACAATACAACAGAGATTAAGTATTTTAGAAATCATCGTCAGACTGTAAAGAGTGTTTACATGCATGTATCTTTCTTACTTCTTGGTTGTTAACGTAATTCTAATCGTTATTGGCGCTATCTTTTTTCAACATATAGAGGTCATAATTAGAGATACAAAAGAACGTATGTCATTGCTTAAAAGACAAGTGTACATATTGTATGATGTGTTTCTGCTGTCAGTAGAAAAGGATGAGGCATATAAAGTTTTTTGTTAACCCACTGTTCATTGTTAGTGACGTCACGGTAAAGGTCAATTTATTCAACTGTAAAAATCAAATTTGTTTTGGTTTAGTTAATTAGAGTTATACCAATTTTAAATATGCATATTTTATAATAAATTCATTTTCTTTATAGGTCAAGCGGTCAAGAGAAGATGGCGATTCGTCAACAGAAAAAGAAAGGTAAAGTTTTGGATCATCCATCCATAAAAATGTATTTTAATGTAACCATAGTACCAAAAGTTTTGCATCGCTCAGTTTTAGTAACAAATTTGATTCCACGAAGATTTAAAATATTGTAAGTTGGTTTACTTAATAGCCGTTTCTCACAATCTTTATTGGTAAAGAATGAATTTAATGTGTTAATCTACAGAGTGATTTAAATAAGTATTCATTAGATATATGTTTTATTAAAAATTAGTCAATTACATCTTACAATTACCACAATCAATATTACTAATACAAAGTATTACCACGTCGCGCCTTAATGCAAGCTTGAATTGGTCTCTCCATGCTCATAATTAACTCATTGATGGTCTAAACGGGTAGGTTTTTCCATTATTCTATTGCAACTCGTATCAGCTCCTGGCTGGTCAGTGGAGGCTGTGGACGTCAAACAATTGCCCTCTCAAGCACATCCCAGGCATGTTTTTTTTTCAACGTGTTAACTCAAAGATGCTTGGACGTGAATCAGGACCTTTATATCTGCTTTATAGACTATAATAAAGCCTTCGATAAGGTAAAGCATGACCAACTTATAGACCTTCTTAAAAACAAAAACCTGGATAGACAATCTGTATTACAATCAACGAGCCACAGTAAAAATCGGACTGGAAAAATCTGAAGAAATGGAAATAAAAGGAGGAGTCAGGCAAGGCTGCATATTACCGCCATTATTATTTAATGCGTATTCGGAGAAAATTATATTAGAAGCTTTAAAAAATGAGACCGACGGTATAAAGGTGAATAGAGTTCTGATGTTCTGATTAACAACATCAGATATGCCGACGACACAGCAATAATAGCCAATATTTTGGAAAATGTAGAAAGAGTTATGAACAAAATAGTAAGGTTTAGTGAGATTTACGGACTCTCCCTCAATATAAAAAAACAGAGTATTTGAAAATATGTAAGAACAACAACACAAATGAAATCTTAATGGTTGGGAGGTCAACAGATTGAAAAAGTAAAAAGATACAATTACTTAGGAACGCTTATTACTGAAAACGATGACTATACCGCAGAAATAAAAACCAGAATTGAAAAGGCTCGTACCAACTTGATAAAAATAAAAAAAGTACTATGTGGCAGAGATTTGACGTTAGGCCTGAGACTGCGATTGGAAAAATGATGTTATGTACTTAGTGTGCTCTACTATGGTGCAGAATCATGGACGCTAAATGCAGATGCAATGAGACGGCTTAAATTTTTTGGAAATGTGGATGTATAAAAAAATCTTAACAATTTCGTGGGTAGATCGAATAACTAACATCCAAGTGCTATGAAGAATCGGTAAACAAAAAAAAGTTGAACATACAATTAAGGAGAGAAAGCTACAGTATTTGGGACACATAATGCGTGGCGAAAGGTACAGTCTCTTACGACTAATAATGCAAGGGAAAATAGAAGGCAGAAAAAGCATAGGAAGAATACGAAATTCATGGCTAAAAAATCTGAGAGAATGGTTTAGTTGCAGCTCTAAACAACTTTTTAGAGCTACTGTCTCAAAAGTGGCGATAGAGATGATGACTGCCAACCTCCGCCGCGGAGATGGCACTTGAAGAAGAAGGAATGTTCAATGGGATTTAAATCCAGCGACATATAGGGCCACTCCATACAAGCGCACGCTTACGTCAGACAATATACGAAACGCAACTCTCTCTTTCTATTTTATATCTTACATCTCCCTTTCAACTAACTGTCACTGTTGACATTATAAAGTTTATATTTTTATTAAGATATTAAATTTTTTTGTGCCCACATATATCGCCGAATTTGTAATAAAAAATAGTATGTGCAACCCGTGCAATGTTGTCGATTGCTCACTCGAGCGAATGAACGTTTTCGCTTCGCTCGTGCGTTCAACTTCGCTCTCGTGAGCAATCGCCAACTTATCGCACTAGTTGCACAATATACTATTCTATTACTCATGCGGGATAAGTAGTATCTTAGAGCACGCTGTTGCGATTGAAAAATAGCTGTTTGCCCGCTTGAGTGCGACAAGTTTACTTGGCGCACAACATTTGAGTGTTACTTGGCGCCCGCAAATTATACTTAGCACACGCAAACTATCCTTGTCACACGCAAATTCTAACCACTAACCTTTCGGTTAACAGCCGAACACGCAACTGTCAAGTTGACATTAGAAAGTTTATATTTTTATTTCAGTTAATATTTTTGGTCTGGACCCCTGTTTTATGCTCGCGTTTATTCCACATTTGCAATAAAAAATAACAGGTGCAACCCGTGCGATGTTGTCAGATGCTCACTCGCTTCGCTCGTGCGTTCAACTTCGCTTTCATGAGCAATCGCCAACTTATCGCACTAGTTGCACAATATACTAAAAATAAACTTTGTTTACATTCACGTTAAACTTTCTTTTGTTTCATATAGAAAATGGTACAATTTTTTTTTAACATTTTCACTACTCTGACAAATTATATTCGTATTAATTTACAAATTTATTGTTTACATTGTATAGATAATTCACGAACTAATTGTTTTATTAAGCAATGTTTCAAAATGTACTTTTTATAAAGCAATAACCTTTATAAAATCTATGAAACAGTTATTAAAATAAGTATTTTCTTCGTAAAATTATTGGTAAGATGCTTAAACAAACTTATCAAATGTTTCTAAAAAGACAATTTAACGTTATAATAAAACTTGTATGTAGGGTATAAGCAAAAATCTTCAGCCATTCATCTACTGCCGACATCACTTCGTTATCATCAGCAAAGCGGATTCCACGAAGATGTTTTTTTAATTTTGGAAACAGATAGTAATCGCTGGGGACCAAATCTGGAGAATAATGGGGTTGTTCAAAAATTTCAAATCCCGCATTGTGAATGGCAGCTATTGCAACACAACTTTTGTGGGCCGGAGCTTTGTCCTAGTGGAAGAGACTTCAACTCCTCTTCTCTCTTCTTTGATCGCTTCGCGTACATTTGGTATAAAATTCGCATAATATTTACCTGTTATGGTGCGCCCACGCGGTAAATAATCCATGAAAATAACACCTGCTGATGGGACAATACGAAATTTTCGAGGTGGACACATGTTTGGTCGACCGTAAAATTTTTTCGGTTAAATTCATCTTCATCTTCTTTAGGTGCCCTGTCCTCCTCGGACGTTGGCAATCATCAGCGCTATCTGAACCTTGTCTACAGCTCGGCGAAACAATGTGGTAGTGCTCACTTTTATACCATTGTCTTAAGTTTTTTAGCCAGGACATCTTTCTTCTACCCGGGCCTCTTCGTCCTTCGATCTTCCCTTCTATAATAAGCTTTAAACGTCGATAGTTGTCATTTCTTAAGATGTGACCAAAATACTCCAGTTTGCGCTTTTTTATTGAAAACAGAACTTCCAGCTGCTTGTCCATACTCACCAGAGTATGGAAAGATCGCAACATCTCGATCCAAACAAAAAAAGCTCTAGTAAAATAACTGGTATTCTCAGTTTTTTGGTACGCTTCGGAAACGTGGGTGATCAGGGCCGCTGATCGACGGAGAATCGATGCGTTTGAAATGTGGTGTTGGCGCAGAATGTTAAGAATCCCTGCTGCTCGAAGAACAAACGCATCCATATTAAAACAAGTAGGAATAGAGCACCCTTTGTCGAGCCAAACTTCAGCGCAGGCTCTAAGGTTCTTCGGCCACATAATTCGATACGATAATGTAGAGCGCCTCATTGTACAGTTAATGTTATTTGGTATAAGACGACGAGGCCGATCACCAACGAGATGGACAGACATCGTTCGCAATTTAACTGGCCTAAATTTAGGGACAGCAACAGGAGAGGCTTACAGCAGGCAACGATGGCAACAAATTATTAGTCACGTCCCGGACAGACTGGATAATGACAAAAATTCACAACAACCACCACACATCATGTGTGATGTAATGGACTAAGAAGAAAGGCAGTAATATTTCATTGTTTTCTTGTGACTAATCGAAATGATTTTGCAAATTTTAAGATGCTCGACCTGTGTAGTGACATTTTTGATTAGAATAGTAGTAATCAATTAATAAATATTTTATAAACTTATACAAAACGAGATTAGAGGCGTGATGTAATAAAACGGAATAAGCTTTTTATCTGATAAGAAGCTTTGTGTTCGCTTATGTGAATCTCTTGCTTCAACGCGGAACGTATTATTAAATGAGGTGCCGCTTTTAAGCCTTATTCTATAAGTTCCTATTATTTAACGACATGTGACGGAAAAAATTGAATGTTATTTTCCACAGTTACCAATTCAAAACTCAATTTTGTTATAAAATAAATGAGGTAATATTTTTAGTAGTTAAACAACAGGAATTCAAGCGCAAAGGAGTGGGGGGAGGAGTGGGGGAAGTGGTGGGGGAAGTGGTGGGGGTAGAAGTGGGGGAAGTGGTGGGGGTATGAGTGGTGGAGTGGGGGTGAAGTGGCAGGAGAAGGAGTGGGGGAAGTGGCAGGAGAAGGAGTGGGGAGATGACATTGTTGACATATGACATTGTTGACATATGACATTGTTGACATATGACATTGTTGACATGTGACATTGTTGACATATGACATTGTTGACATGTGACATTGTTGCCATTGTTTACATACGGCATGTTGCCATTGTTGACATATAAAATCATTGTTTACATTGTCCCCATCGACTCGATTAAGAGGGTTACGTAAGCACGTTGAAAAGTGGTGTGACGTAAGCGTTGAAAAAAACTTGATTTTTCGGTGATTCGAACCTTAATCCTTTGACTTACTAAACAGTTAGCTATACCATTCAGATAACTCGCATATTAATTTTATCGTGCAAGATTGGATATAAAAATATATATTTGTTACATCATTATGTTAAAAATAACCTTGAACTACCAGATAATAAAAATGAATGAAAATATGTTGATTTAACGTGACATGCGTTATTAGTTCAGGTCGCGCTTGCTGGCCGCTGCGATATAATATAGATAGGTATACATACGGGGGCGCATGAACATTTTCAGCGCTGTCAATCAGAGTTTCTGAGGCCGTGAAGGAATATCATTGGTAGATATCTGAGTTTTCGAACAATGTATACGAGTAAAATATACAGGGTGCATTAAAAATGTTTATTCTGTCATATTATGAAGTATGATAGAATGATAATGACAAATGACGTATTAACAAAGCTATAAGAACGTGAACTTTGGTGATTTAATCATCAGTATCACGATGACTTCAGACGAGTACAGAAGGAAACTAGAAGAATTCGGTGAGCATGTCCGTCAGTTGAGCAGAGATATAACTTTCTACAAAGAAAAAACTAGAGTATTGAAGCATTTGGAGAATCTGAGTTTGTGGGATAAAGTTTTCAGTTGCCAGAGTAGAAGACCTTCACCAGAAGTACCTGTGTCAAAAATAGATAACAACTCTAAAAATGTCACGACTATCATTAATCATTCTGACAGCCGTTTTGAATGATGTATTCTATACAAACGTACCCACTGATATCAAAATTCTAAAGATATGCTTCGATGATGCAAGAAAAAACTGCAGTCAATCGTCATGGGCAATAATGAAACATGAAGTAGTAAATGATGGACGACTACCGGTGTTTTACAAGGAGATACCAAAAGAAAATAACTCATTCTACAAAATGAAATTCCTATTCAATGATGGAACTCAAGAGGAAAGAGATTGGCAAGCTACACCTTTCAAGGAGACAACAGATGTCAACATAAAAAATGATAAAATGTTTTTAATACTATATTTGATATTAGCAACTATAATCATTTCAATAATTAATTTTTTCATAAAAACTATGAAAAAGTATAGATCATCTTGTAGTACATGAGAAAATAAACAATTCAACAGATATACGAGGTGTTTTAATAAAACTCAATAATAAGAATAATAATATATTTATTGAAGAAACAAAAATTTACAATATTTTTCTACTTGGGTAATACAACATATGTAAACCATTGATGTAATTGATCAACATTTCGTTGGGTGCACATGAATTTTCCATTGGCGTGGTTAGGACAATACGTAATGGTGGGCTGGAAGTTTTCCGTATTCAATGATGAGTCATCATATAGCGTCACATCGTAAATGGTTGGATACACTGCAAGCTCAGCACACTTTGTTTTTAAAAAGTCAGCTTTCTGATTTCCTCTTACATAAATGCACTCAACTGAATGTAGTAGATATTTCTCCAAAATGGCATTCATTTCACTATAGTCAATATCTCCAGACTGATATGATATTCCATGAACAAATTTTTCCAAGTATTGTGTAGTTTTTTTATCTTTTCCGCTCACATCAGCATAAGGTGTTGGAGGCTTGAACAAAAAGTTGGATCTTTGACGACCAATCTGAATTGTCAATTCTTTTGGATGGAAGACGCCATCGAGCGTGAAACCTTGAATGTCAACGAATGCGATTCTCATGATGACCAGCGTTGAAATGGCGAGCACGAACGGTAGTCGACCACTTATATTATGCTTTTCACAACCTCCGTCAGAGGGAAGTACTCTAGCAGACAATCATGCACGATGATGCAATAGGCCTTAGTATCAGCAGGAAATCCTTTGGCAGACTCAATCTCCAGCTTTATATCCACTGTCGATGATTTCATGCTATCTTCCTGCTTCGAGCAATCTATCACGAATAATGCATGATCTTTGAATGCTGAGTAGTCTAAAATTGGATGAACTTGTGTGGAATGTGTATAGCTCGAGTAGAAACTGGTATAGTTGTAGTAGGCAGTGACATAATCGTTTCTATCGAAATCCAACTGCATTCTTTCGTTTGGCCAATATTCTCCATTCAATGATAGTCTGATGCTAGATATGTTGATGTTATCAAAGGTAGTGACATCACTGTCGAGTTTATTGCGTATATTCTTCTGGAAACAAACGATAACGTAACGTGGACGTTCCACTGCGGCGCTGGTTTTAACTGCCCAAATTTCATTCTTTGCACTTTTTGTGAGCGCAGGTAATTCGCTGAGACTCCATTTTCTGAATGGAATCATTATTGGTGTATCATTCTTGATGGGTTGCATCAATTGTAGTTTGATTTCATCGTTGGGAAATATATGCTTGACCTTCAGTACCATACTATCTATCAAAACTTTGACTTTAGTAGTAGTCGTTACACCAGTATTGTTAAGTTCCTTGACAATTACGCTATCTTTATCGTCACGTGCTCGAACTAGACGAATTGTTTGTCTTCCGTAGACAATCGAACTGTAGTCATTGAATACGTTAAAAATGTGCTTGAGGGGTATCAACAAACTGAACGACTTATCCACAGCATTCAGGAACGGTTTTTCGGGGTACGTCCATCCAGCCGTCGCCAAATGTTTGGAGTCCTCAGGTTTACAGCAAAGGAATCCCCGTACAGTACTAACAATTCCAGGATCTCTGATCACTTCTATCTCTCTGGCACTTTGCACATAAGTGCACGAATCGAAAAGAAACGCTCCACAATTGGGAGCCAATGACACGTTACCATCTCCTTCAATATCTAATTTTCCTTTGATTTCCAACAAAGATTCATGCATCGCGAAAAATGCATCTGCTTGATTCACATTAATCTCCACCATATCATTATTATCGAATGATTTCACGTACGGGATGTAGGATCGATACTCTTCCTTCCGGATAGTTTCATCATATTGAGGTCGACGGTAAATATCGAAAATTGGGTTCATCCTCATTTGATTGAACGATGCTGCAGATGTTGTCGGTGATTGCTCAGAATGAACGTACTTGCGTTTTAACATCTCTTACTTTCAATCCAACAGATTGGAGAAAAATAATATTTTCTGGAGAGAGCTGGTCACGTCCCTTGGAAGACCTCGATGATACTGACAGGTTTGAAGTGGATGGTCCCCTTTTATGCTGAATTACCAAACCCATTTAACGTTCTTTCAAGTCCAAATGCAAAGTACTTTTCTCTCCTCGGAAATTCACAGGTCTGAGATCTTGATCCAACACTCTAACACTGATGTTGGTGATCTCTGCTAAGTTACTTCTCACAGGCAAATAGATGGGGGTATTGGGACGTTCGTTGATTGCGAATCCAGGATCGACTGTAATGGGAAAGCTCAATATAGTATGGGCCGGTCTGTCCCCGTAGAAGGCTCCTTCGGTAATGTTGCAATCGAAATGTAAGCTAGATACTTTAAGAATATTTACTGGTCGATCTGAAGAGTGCACTATACCAGGCTCCAAGATCCTTTTAGAAAACCCTAATAATTCTCCAAAACTATTATCGTTTTCGAAACTGATGGCGTGCAATCGACTATAGATTTCACACTCTAAGGTGTTGTTGTTTGGTTTCAATGAGAAATCTGTATTATTCAAATGCATCTGAATATGACTCTCAATGTTTTCAATCTCATAACAACCTGTTGGCAGCTTGATTTCCTTCAATACTGAACGATTATTATTTTCGTAGTAGTAAAATTTTTCACCGTCGATGTTTGGTATGGAATGGTAAGTGTGAAATCCTAGTACAGCTATGTAATAACTCTTCCTGGGATGTAGTATGATCGGTGTGGAAGGGGTGAAAGAGAACTCGTTGGTAGTACTAGTCAGCGTGAGCAGCTGAGACATGACTGATGACATTACGAGTGGTACAGAAATATTTATAATAAAACCATCATCGACATCATATTATTTATTAATAGATTACGGCCCCTCTACATTTCAAAAAATAATTACAACCGTGACAATCGTACTGTGAACTGACAGGTCCATCCACATGTGTTTGGGCATCTGGCCTATTATAATGAATGAAACATGGTAAACGAATTCTCAAATCGAAATAACACTGATAATCGTTTGGTAATTTATGCCAAACATTCAACAATTCCCATGGTCTAGCATGTTGTATTAAATATTTGATTGGAAATTCCTTCAATTCATCTTCGGAAAAGTCTTGCAACCTCTTCTCACCATGTAGGAATGCTAAAACGGCTTCCATTATTATACAAAAACTTCAAGCAGAGATGTCCACAGTTGATTTGATTATAGTTTTGAAACTGATCGTTGTTGTAGTATAGTTTGATTTTACCCAGATATCGGACAAGTTCTTTCGGTGGCTTCAGACATCCAAATGAATCAAAATACTCAACGACATCATTTATCTTTCTATAAGCTACCCAATGAGTGCCTTGATTCTTCGACACATCTAAATTTAGAATTGCAGTTTCACGTTTACGAGGACCACTGCTTGGCAAATTGTCTCGCATGAAAACGCCTCGAAAATGTGGTATCTTCAAGAACTTTACATACTCTAACAACTCGGTATCATACAAAATGAAATATTAGTAATCGTTTGCATCGTCCAGTAATACGACTTACGTCCACAATACTGATAGCCTCCGGGTAGATGAAGCTCAAAAGGTAACTTGTTTATCAGGGAATTCAAAACACCTTCTCCCTCGTACGAAGACATCGAAAATGATAAAAGTGGAACTGTAACACCTATATTTATAGAATAACATAAACGTCAATCATGTCACAAGATGAAGGTTATTCAACAAGAACAGTCGTTACCTATTGAAAATTTAGATTTTCATACATCATCAACGACCCTTTCTAAACATGGTAAATTATTGCCCAATTCATTTCGAGCAATAGTATGTGGACCAAGTGGTTGTGGTAAGACGAACGTCATGTTGTCAGTAATTTTCAATCCAAATGGTGCAAAATTTGAAAATGTTTACGTGTACTCCAAGTCATTGTATCAACCGAAATATCAACTACTCCAAGAGGTATTGAATGGAGTTAAAGAGGTTGGCTACTTCCCCTTCAAGGATAATGATGATATTATAAGTCCATCAGATGCAAAACCCAACTCTATATTCCTATTCGATGATGTAGCGTGTGATTCCCAACAGAAAATCCGGGAATATTTTTCAATGTGTAGACACAAGGATATTGATGCTGCCTACCTTTGTCAGACCTACTCGAAAATACCTAAACAGCTCATACGAGACAACTGTAACCTGATTGTACTATTCAAACAAGATGAAATCAATTTGAAGCACGTATTTGATGAACACGTATCACCAGACATGAGTTTCGAAGACTTTAAACGCTTGTGTTCAAAATGTTGGAATGTTGCATATGGTACTTTTGTGATTTTCAAAGATTTCGATATAAATGATGGTAGATATCGTCAAGGGTTTGATAAATATATAAAAATATAAGTACCATATACCATAAGATCATTCCCCATCATGATGTCGTTAAGTCGTGTTGGCACACACAAATACAAAAAGCGCAGCAAACTGATTAAACGTGCTGCCTCCCCCTCTGATCCTGATTTAAACAAAGACGATCAAATAGCTGCACGCAAACGCAAAATTGCAGAGCTCACCCGTTCCATTAGGAAAAAGTACTTGGCATTGAAACTAGGTAGATCGGAAAAAGATGAATCGCTCATCAGAATGTTCAAACCCATTTCGGAGCCACTACATGAGATTGTTAAATCCTCAAAGATCAATAATGCATTGAGAAGAATAAAAAAAGAAGAATCACCTGAACTAAAGAAAGAAGAGGTAGAAGAAAAGGAAAGAGTAGGACAAGAACAAACACAATTTCTCCCAATGGAAGAAGTAGGCAGAATATGTGCGAGCACAAGTGGACAAGATAATGATGATGAAGTTTTTCACGAAAATATACCTGAACAAAATATTTCAGATAATGTTATGGATGAATATCTAGATCAATATCCGGTCATGTCACATCCATATATCAAAGATCATTGGTCATATAGTGAAAAAATAGATACAATGTATGGACCAACTTATGATCCCCAAACATCAAAATGGTATCTAGGAACACAATTAATTGACTTTGATAAAAGGACTGGATTTATCAAGATTGAAGGTAAACAGATACGAGGAACCCCAGGACTGTATAAGCTCATCTTCTATGATGATCCTACGGATTTTAACGAAGAAGATGTGCAAGCTTACAGGGCGCTATTGAAATTGAGTGATCGCTATATTAATAAAGATGGAAGACTCAAAGGTTCTACGAGATGGAAATACACAGAAATCATAAAACCGCTCATAATGGAGTTGCGAAAAGGTAGAAGACGTTCAACGACTGGTAATGGTTTGACATTAACGTACAATGAAAAACCGGTGGAGTATATTTATTGGGATGATCCAAATGAACTCGTTGATCGTTTGAAGCTGTTGATAGCTTCCAAGGCAGCTGGAAACACCTCACTCGATAATGAAATAGTTGCCATAATCAATGAACTTCGGGAAGCTGGCTATATATACTAATAACACTGACAATGATGAGTCATTTGAACAATGAGTCTGAACAAGTTCGGACACAGATATGCTCCACATGAAGCTAGCAATAACAGTATTGAATTGACTCATTTGAGAAAACAATTTGTATCACATGATATTATAATAAAGAATTTAACTGATGCATTGAGTTTGATTGACAACAAAATAAATAAATTTGAAGAATTCATTTCGAGGAACCCTCCAACGGCCAGTGAACATATGTCAACGAAAAAGTATGTAGATGATGTGATTTCACAAATTAAATTTGATTTCAAGTTGGCCATTGATAAATATACTAAAAAAGTGCGAGGGGTACTCGATGAAAAAGTGAGTAAAGTTGAAATTGATAAGCTTAATACGAAACTTAATGAAAAAATCAGTAGTCACGCAAACAGTTCTACAAACCGCATTGATGCACTACAAAATCAAATGATCAATGCCTTGAAAAATATCGAAGGATCAATAAATAGACTTAATAGTAAAAATACCCTTTGATAGTATGGCTTCAACAGACAAGATTCAACTCGTTGATGAGCTTCATGCATCAGCCCGCAAGACTTACCCTAGACGACGAACTATCATCAAGGGCTTAGATGATTTATGGCAAATTGACTTGGCCGAAATGAGACCTTATGCACATCAAAATAAAGGTTTCAAAATGATTTTGGTAGTTATCGACTGTTTTTCTAAATACCTATGGACACGCCCACTCAAAACTAAGACGGGTGAAGAGATCACTAAATCTTTTGCGGATATACTGCACCAAGCTAATCGTATACCAAAAAATCTGCAATCAGATCAAGGAACAGAATTTTTCAATATTAAATTTCAGAACTTGATGAAAAAATATAATATAAACCACTATAATACATTCACTGTGAAAAAGGCTGCCATTGCTGAACGGGTGATAAGAACACTCAAAAATAAACTCTACAAGTATTTTAGTCTGAATGGAAAATACAGATGGATTGATGTATTGTCAAAAATTACCAAACAATATAATGACACCAAGCACAGTAGGACTAGATTGAAACCTACTGAAGTGAACAAGTCTAACGAGAAAGAGATTTTACGTCAGAGATATAGTCATTTAAAAATTGCTGGTCCACGTAAGCTCAAAGTTGATGATATCGTGCGGATATCCAAGTCCAAACATATTTTCGAAAAAGGGTACACGCCAAATTGGACGACAGAGTTATTCAAAATCATTAAAGTTAAAATAACCAATCCTGTAACATACTTACTCGAAGACATGCATGGTCAGCCAATCAGCGGTGCTTTCTATGAGGAGGAATTGCAGAAAACCAAGAATCCCGACATTTACCTCATAGAAAAAGTATTGAGAAGAAAGGGAAAGAAAATGTACGTCAAGTGGTTAGGACTCGACAAAAAACATAACAGTTGGATAGAAGACGTCGATTTAGTATAGAATGGAAAACACGAACAAAGTTCTGCAGTCAGGGGGGCCTTTTCATCTCCATCATCAAGAATCACAGTTCGGATAAGTCTGGTAAAGAAGGAGGGGGATATAAATATATGCATGAAGTTGATTTTAGTCTCATTCAAGTTTGTATCTAGCTATGTCGAGTCAAGATAGTGCTAGTATGCTAGATGTAAGTGACGTCGAGTTAACACCATCACCGCCAGCATCATTTAGCATCTGATGGAGACGAGCTGTTGGAAATGTTCGAGAGCAAAAATTACAATTGGTCTTTCAATAACTGATGTCATTGCTGATATGGAATATCAAGTGACATTGACACAAGTCAAAGTTTGAAGGAACATTTAAAATCTTTACTATCAAAGTTAATTTCATTTTACGAATAATTTGTATTTTTTTTTTTAATAAAATTGTTGATTTATGCATGTGTTTTTTTAATATCGATCTCTCTTTACACTCAAATAAAACTCAAAAATAAAACAATTTTTTTTTTATTAACTTACACATATGATAACATAATTTTAGTTTACACAGTAGATTACATAAAAATAGGTTACATAAAATTTTTTTTTTTTTTTTTTATTTTTTTTTAATTATAAAAGTGGAACAGAATGAAATTATAAAAATAATGATGTCAGGAATGAGGAATATGTAAAGTTATTATTTTTTATATCTCTACGCAAACGGTTCTAAATCTAATTATTCTATACTGTAATGACCCCATGGTAGCGTGTTAAATGATCCCAAAATTAAATATCTTTTATCATCCTCAGGGCTTAAAGCAATTTTCGATTGTTCTATGCTAAATACGTCATGTTTATAGGATCGAATTGTGCACTGTGTAATATTTTTATGTTTAAATGTTTTAAGACAATCTACGTAATCTTCAAATGTCAATTTATTTTTGACAACATTATATTTTACCCCCTTAGACTTTTTAGTGACGTTTTTATCTCCCTGAATTTTAAACGCGTACATTTTTGATCGTAACCCAACAAAATGCGTAATGATTTTGCCGTTGGCTTCATCTTTCATAAGACCCGGTATTTTTTTGTTAAGTAACGGGATATTGTATATATTATTTCCACTATAATCGGAGGTATCAAATTTTTCGATATACCTACCGATTATGTCTTTGTAAACATTGATATTCATTATTTTGTAGAAGAAACTATCGGTGTCCGTGTAGTTTATGATACAATTGTTCACCCCTAGGGTGGGGAGCATAAAATTATAGTGGAAATCATACATACACGTTTTTGAAATGTCGAGAATGGACATTCCAATATATAGGGGTTTATCGAAAAGTAATTCAGACTTTTTTAGTTCGATAGCCATTAGATTTTCATCAAAAATTGATCTATTGTGAAATCTCGCGCTAGAAATTAAATTTTTTGCCCCGTAACGACCCTCGTATGAACTTACTAACTTTACTACCCTATGTAAGCGTTTATTTTCCATTGTTTTGCCAAACACCGCGTTGTTCGCGAGTTTAAACTGATTCTTTGCAAATGAACTGGTAGCTGTAGTCCTTAAACGAGTGTTTAGCTCGATATAGGGCTTCAACCATGCAGATTGTTTAAATTTTAAAACGCGATGTATCTTTTTAAGTATTAAACCATGCGCCAAAGCCTGTTTTAAATTTCGGTAATGTATAACATATTTTTCTTTATTATGTAGTGTAGTCATTAATTTCGGTAATTTTGATCCGGGTGGTACGCGGTGTTCAGCACAAAAGGGAAAGTCCTTATGCAAATCGTGCAACTCTTTAGGATATTCTAAATCAACCTGCAGGATGTATCCTTCTTCTGCATCGTCAGGTATCTGAGAGATGTCAATATTTGTTTCCACCCATTGAAAGTCATCGTATGGCAGAGGTTGAGACATAGCCCACCCATACAAATTATTAACATCAAGGTAAAATAGATAACTTGTCGGCTTGGTGGAATCGTATGTTTCCATATACTCATTGTTTGCCTCCGTATATCGATTACTGCAAACCGATATTCCTCCTCTAATACCCGCTTCAATGAACAATATCATATCCACATCCTTTATAAGTTTGAGTTTACATTTAGTATACTTTAACATGCAGTCCCACGTATACCCAGGCATAGTATAATACCAAGCAGGATCTAAACCATAAACTTTCAAAGCAGTCTCTCTAAAATTTTCCATAACGTCTGCCAAAAGAAGGATATCTGTGCGAAGGTATAAGTCGCTATATTCCCCCAAGTTTTTAATCCCGAACGATTGCCAAACGTTTTGCGCATGACCATACTTCTCTTCGCTAATATGCTCGTCATTTAGTTTATTGTAAAATTGTTTTTTAGATGGTAGTTGAATGTCATTTAATTTATCCAAGTTGTTTATATAATCATAGGGGAAAACACCTTTTTTTGTTATTAATTTAAAATTTTCTTCATTTAAATAGCTGAATTCTTTTTTTAAATTTTGCAAGTTTTCGACTTTTAGAGTGCTCACCAATTCGTCAAGACTGGCCCCCATAAATCTACAAGAATCTATAAATCTAAATTTGATGTTAGTCTCCGAGTCGTATTGAGTGAATGATATATATTTTTCCATATTAACGGGAAGTACACTCACTTGTCCACGCTTGGCAATGTCTTTTATAATGAAATGACTATCGTAGCCCGAAAGATTGTGAAATGCAATTGGCACAATAAATAATTTTTGAAATTGTAAATTGCATACTTGATGCGCCCAACCTCGAAAAGCTGCCGTAAAGTGATCATGATCACGAACAATAATATCTTTAATACCAAAAGGCTTTTCACATATGTGACATACCTTGGCATTAATGACATCAGGCTTTTCCACCATTGGGATTATATTTTTGATTTTTGATTGAATAAAACTGGCTAAATTTGACAATTGGTCGGCGAACCATTGCATGCAATCATCCCCCTGATAGCTATTGAAATAGGAAAGACTATCATCGTAAGAACATTTAAAATAGTAACCTGCATTAAAAGCCCGATGCTTTTGATATTTGACAGTTTTTTCGGAAACCTTATCATTATAATCTACCAACTGCGATTCAAAGTCTGCATAAATTAAAAAAGGACACTTTTGTTTATAAACGAAATTTCTAAACTCTACATAATCATATTTAGGAAATGAAATTTTACAGTCATTAACATTTTGACAAACCTTTTCGTGTTGGTTTAATTTATCACAGCTTGAAAAATAATTTAAACATCTGTCGCACAAGAATTTTTTATCATGACATTTATTAAGTTGACTTGAAATTAATCTAGACAAATGTTTTATCCAAACATAATGATATTTGATTTCAACATTTTCATTGTCGATAGGTGGCGCTTCATAATCATTTAGTTTCCGAAAATACTGATCTTGTATTAGTAACAAATTAACGTGACGTTTCATTTTATTTTTGGTTAAAAACGCAGGTATAACCATGTAAAATGATCTCTTCTCTGTTTCGATCAATTCTAAAGCATAGATGTTAACTGAAATTTCGTTTAGTTTCTCGAACTTTGAAATTTGATTTAATTTAATTGGAATTTCCAACCCCTTTATATTTAGAACGGTGTCATAATGCGGATACTTACTTAATCGTTGTGGGTCTTTTGTGACTGGATATAAAGCGCTTACGATGCTCCAAAAGAAACATGCTTGGTCTGCATTTTGAACGTTTACGCAAGCATGTTTCTTTAAAATTTGATCTGGTAATTTAATGAAAGATGAACCGTTGCCGACCTCATATTTATTTATAGCTACTTCTAATAAAACGATTTTACTAAGTGCCCAACCACTATTTTTTTCAGAAAATTCTGATAATTTATTTAAGATAACATCGACTACATTATCATTAAACCACTGTGCTAAATCCGATCCTGCATCTACAACAGCATTTGGAGTAATGAAAAACTTTCGATCTAATAATTCGTCACTTGATTGCTGCTTTATAAAATCCCCCCAAAAGGTTGTATTTATTTTTAGCATAGGCATTGTTTTTAAAATATTATTAACTCTACTTTTAAATAAATGAAACGCGTCTTTTAAAAAATCTTTAATTTCTTTATGTTGTAAATTTATTATAACTCCCGTTCTAATTCTACTGTCGAAAATAGCAATCACATCTTCCCACTTAACTCTACTACCTCGTTTTAACCCTAAACCTACCTTGTTGGACATCGCTTTAATTAAACATCTCATCCGTTTTAATTCAGCGATTTTCGTATGAATTTTACGTTTTTCTCCAACAGAAAATTTAATTTTTTTAAAAGCTAGCGCACATTTTCTAATATGTTTGGCAATTAATTTTAAAGAGACATTAGCAAGATCATCGGAATAATTTTGATGTAACTTTTTAATAGTTTCGGTAACTTTGGACGACATTATAAACCACTTTTATAATTAAAAAAGAAAAAAAAATTTGCTTACTAATTTTCTATGGATGTTTCGGATTAAATTTCTTTAATTTCAAATGCCGCAGCCAAATGGAGACGACCACAATCGTAAGATCCTCGGTATGATAAGCTGTATTTCCCTTTCTCGAAATGGCTAATATACGGCTCATAAGTAGCAGTAGTAGGAAGGTGACTTTATCACCCAAGTCAAGAAGAACGCTTGTACCAAATGTTGTTTTGGTTATTTTCACAGTATAAATTGCTTGAGGAACTCCTATTGGTAGCTCCTGCAGCTTTACTATAGGTTTCCGTGCTGTAATGAAGGAAACTTCGTTTAAATTTTCCAAATTCATCTAATAAAATTTTTACAAATAAGAATATTTTGTGAGACAAAACACAACAATAATTGAAACTTACTTTTTTCTTCTTGTAGCACTTGAACGCACAAATCTATCACCGTTTAATGTAAATAGTCAAATGGTACTAAACCGTATGGCTTTCTCCTTTTTATATCTTTAATTTTGATACATAATGCTTATTTTATAACAAAGAAAATTACGAGTGTGACATTTTTTTAGATAAGCAATTTCTGGAAGCTTCTAGAACTACTGAGTCGCAAAAATGGTTCTAATAGAAGTCAGCGGAAATGACGCATGTAACTCACGTTAAATCGACATATTTTCATTCATTTTTATTATCTGGTAGTTCAAGGTTATTTTTAACATAATGATGTCACAAATATATATTTTTATATCCAATCTTGCACGATAAAATTAATATGCGAGTTATCTGAATGGTATAGCTAACTGTTTAGTAAGTCAAAGGATTAAGGTTCGAATCACCGAAAAATCAAGTTTTTTTCAACGCTTACGTCACACCACTTTTCAACGTGCTTACGTAACCCTCTTAATCGAGTCGATGGGGACAATGTAAACAATGATTTTATATGTCAACAATGGCAACATGCCGTATGTAAACAATGGCAACAATGTCACATGTCAACAATGTCACGTGTCAACAATGTCATATGTCAACAATGTCATATGTCAACAATGTCATATGTCAACAATGTCATATGTCAACACTGTCATTTCCCCACTCCTTCACCTGTCACTTCCCCCACTTCACCCCCCACTCCACCACTGCCCCCACTCCTACCCCCACCACTTCCCCACTCCTACCCCACCACTTCCCCCACTTCTACCCCCACCACTTCCCCCACCACTTCCCCCACTCCTCCCCCCACTCCTTTGCGCTTGAATTCCTGTTGTTTAACTACTATTTTTATAAAATCTTCACTTAAAACCTGATGGGATATGAAAAGTTTTTCTCTTTTTTTGAAAACCTAAATTATCCCAGTATACACTTTTTGACTGTATTCACTAGAAAGATTATGTGTCCACTGAATATACCATCATTGTGTACAAATACTCTTTAATTTTTTCACTTGTATCAATAAATTCAAAAACAATATTTTATATATTTTAATATACAGTGTGTATCAGCCAAATGGAATAAATTTGATGAATGCATAAACAGAGGTGTGGTCGAAAATTAGCTCGGACACGTCGATTGGTATTTTTAAAAGCGCAGCGGGAAGTTAATAGTAAAATTATGACATATCTCCACATTTTAAGGTCCCCAGAGTCGAATACAATAGTTTTTAAGTGGACGTCTGTGTGTGTGTGTGTGTGTGTACGTATGTGCGTTCGGAATTATTTTTCGATTCGATCATCTCGAGAACAAAAAATGATATTGACCAATTGCATTCGACGCATAATCACGCAACTTAGAACTGATTAGATTTTCAGCAAAATCGGTCGCGCTGTTTTTTATGGAGAATCAAAAAACTGAAAAAAATGGTAAAGTACCTGAATTTTGCAATTTATAAACTATACTATTTTGAATACAGAATTTTAAGATCTTTTGAATAATATGAATATTGCATGTTAGGAATATTTGTATAAAAAATATGATGACAATATTCCATAAAAAGAAACAGTTTTAGAAAACAAAAATAGGATTTGGAGAATTTTAAACTTGTGTCAATATTGAGAGAATAGCATTGAAGACGCTATAACAGTAAAAAATTATTGTTAGTAATAATCAAGCATTGTTTATAACAAAATAATATTGTTACTAACAAATAATTATTGATCATAATAACTAAAAAAAAAATTCAGTTGTTATAAATAATTGAAAGTAACTCCCGCTTATGAAATGATAAGAAAAAGTTTGAAAGAATATGGTTGACATAAACAGAATATTGTTAATGACAATTATAATTTGTTATAAACAATAAATGTGCGATAAAACAGTTCAACTATTCAATGCACAACGTCAAGATCGACATGTCAGTAGAAAGTAGGTACTAGACTTGGTAAAAAAAATTTAAGAGACAGGAAATGTAGCTAATAAAAAACGAGAAACAGAAAAGCCTGTAGTTAATGAAGTTACTGGAGTTGCAACTTTGGGACATGTTCATCTTGATCCTACGTTGAGTACAAAGCAGCTGGCATCTGTGTCTGGGATCAATCGAACTAGCATCCATACCATTTTGAAGCAGAATAAATTCCATCCATATAAAATACGTTTAATCCATGATCTTAATGAGGATGATTATGACCACCGTTTGCATTTTTTCGAAATAATGAGTGCGCGAGCAGGGAACGATCCACAGTTCATTTTTAATATCTGTTTTTCTGATTAATGCAGTTTTTTCTTGCACGGGACGGGAAATCGCCACAACTGCCGCTATTGGTCCGATTCAAACCCAAGAGTTTTTCACGAGGTGCATACACAGCAACCGGAGAAATTAAATGTATGGGCTGGCATTTGCGGTGACCGACTGGTGGGTCCTTTTTTTCTACCAGGCAATTTGACTGGCGAAATGTATTTGCAATTACTGGAAGACGCTATTGACCATGCCTTGATTGATATGTATTTGAAAATAAGTCACAGGACGCTGCTCCTCCGCATTATGCGGCGATTGTTCGTCAGTATTTAGACCAACGTTTTCCACGGCATTGGATTGGGATCGAAATGTGCGTGAACGTTTTGAACAAAATTTTTATTATTTTATGGAAGCGGGCGGTCATCAGTTTGAACATTTAATTAATTGAGTAGTAAGTAAGCAACTAAAATAATTGGAATTTTAACATGTAATTTTTTTCAAAGTATTGGGAGGAAATGAAAAATTTAAAGACTATCTATTGTAAAGAGAATTTTCAGAGCTTTCAAAAAACATCTTATTCGACCCCCAATGCCATTTAAATATGAAAGTAGTGAGTCAAAAATACCAGAAAAGAGTGTTCCCTTTTAATCAAAAATCGACGGGTCTGAGCGTTTTTCTAAAATGTTGAAGAGGTTCCGCAAATGGCTCTGTTTCGGTTGGCCACCCTCTATGTGGGTCTTCAAGTATTACCATTTTGATATTTATAATGATGCTAACCTTTAATTTTAAAAGTTTAAGGTTATTTTAGTTAAAAGATTTTGTAAAAATAATGTGTGTACCTTTTTTGTGTTCATTATATTTCGTGTTTTTGTGCCATATAGGTCTTTTGTCGTTATTATCGAAACCCAAACCATCAAGTACCTCTCTACAATATCGTCTTGTATTGTTTACACAAAAAATATAATAGATTTACAGCCAAATTGTCTGCAACTCAGGTAGAAAATCGTCAAGTTTTTCGGTATTTAATCGTATAGCCAGATTTGATCTGATTTCGAAAGTAATCTCAACAGATTAAGTCAGATGTCCAGTGAAGTTGAAAGAACAGTTCTTTAAAACTCATAATCTTTTGTCAAAATGTAAATGGCCCACTACTGAAATGCCACAATAGATCTAAGTGAGCCGTTGCACACTTTTATTTGAAACGAATGATTGCGGTCTTTGGATGCAATTGATGCAGAAAATTACGTACTGCAGCATGTTATCAGATTCTCGACTGTCGGGTTAGACGGCTTTACTTTTAAGGTCAAATTTTGAGAATAATGGTTGCATAAAGTTGTGACCACATTTAAATTTTAAATGTTAACATTTCTTAAATATTTTACTTATTTTACAGCAAACCCAATAATTTTACATGCATTTTGTAATAAATATTCTTATTTTCGTTCTCCCGAAACATTAAAGTTTAATTTTTAAATAAATTCTTGCACAAAATTAACCTAGCAACATTTTAAATCATACAAATTGGATGAAATCAAATAGTGAATTTGTTCCCTTCATGTGATAACTCCATTTTATCTACGACCATACTTGGAATATATTTTTTATAACAATGACAACATTCACACTCTAGAGTGAGAATATTCATTCTGTAACTGTTGTTTCTTATGGGATTTGCATGCATTTTCATTCCATTACTTCTTACGGTATGATTATTCCGTAATTGTTTTAAACAATAGCGACTGCCATGGATGTCAAATTAACTCTTTGAAGTAAATTAGTCAGTTTCAAATTAAATTGGCGATGCGTCTAGAAGCCTGAATTTTTAGTAATCCAACAGGTATTGTATAAACACGGTATATTTCAAATTTCATTCAATTTGAACCAGTAGTTTAAGAATTATAACCAGTCAAAGTTTCTTAATTTTGTCACTCACTCACTGTTTAACCGATTATCAAAACTCTAACGCATTTCTAGCAGACATAAAAGTTTCAAATTTAGAATACAATTAGTGTTTAGTGTATAAATCAAGGAAAAACTAAAATTTTGGTCCAGTTTTCTGGATACACCAACTGCATAAATAACTTTGTAATCCCATATAAATATATAGGATTACAAAGTTACATTTGCAGTGAATGAATCAGTGTACCTGTATATGTAAAATAAAGGAAAAAAGTAGGACTATCTACAAAAAGAAATAAGATGCCATTAAAAACATAACTCGTAAAAAAAACCAAGTCTCGTTACAAAGTTGTGAGATCCATGTAATACCAAGTCGGTTAATTTATTCAGTCACTACTTAAGGGTCCTTCTATCTTAAATTATAACGTAATTAGCTAACCTTTCAACATCTCAAGTGACCATATCAATATTAAAAATCTTTTATGTTTTAAATAAATAGATTAACTTGGCAATCGCACTAAACAATCTAATTTAATATAATATGTATTACTTGTGGGATACATTGTGTTTTCATGCGATGGCCAAGTCAATCTATTTATTTAAAACATAAAACATGGTTGCATTTTGCGCTTTAGATCGAAAATTTGGATTAATAATTATTGTGCCCTTGTCATTAATAACTTAACAAAAAATCAAAACTACCGGATTGGACGCAAGTTTTAACGTATATGGTTACAGTACGGCTTCACTTCGGCCAACAAACATGTACTTTGAGACATTTCTTACTTTAATGCCCGTGGTGTGTATACTATTTTTCTCCCTACTGTAGGCGGAAAGCGGCAACTTCGTTTTGCACAGTAGGGAGAAAAATGCATTCGTAAAATTAACAAGAAAACCGTCAAAAACTAACAGTTGTCTACCAAATATATATATATATATATATATTTATATATATATATATATATATATATATATATATATATATATTTATATGATCCCGTAAAGTTAGACCAAAGCATCTCCTCCAGTAAGTCATTTCTGCCGAAAACAATTTCTGAGACGTATTTTTGTCTTTGACCCAGACTTCTGACCCATACGTCATTACTGGTATTAAAAATGTTTTTTTGGTTTTAATTGTCAAATTTTTATTTCACAGGATTGGATGTAGCGCTTTAGTCATGTTTCTTCCTCTACCTACTTTTTTCAGTATGTCTCCATCGTCCTTTCCATCTTCGCTTATAGTAACTCCAAAGTATTCATACTGGTTGACGTTTTTTATTATTCCACTCTGTAGTTCTATATCTTGTCCTGTTCCACCTACATCTCTGTTTACTTCCAAACTATATATATATATATATATATATATATATATATATATATATATATATATATATATATATTTATATATATATATATTTATATATATATATATATATATATATATGTATATATATATTTATATATATTTATATATATATATATATATATATATATTCTTCCACAAGTTTGTTCAGCATGTATGTCATATCTTGTTGGTCTTCTGCTATGACTACTTGATCGTCCGCAAAAAGAATGGTGTATATGGGACTGTTGTCTACCCATATCCCCATCGGACTACATTTTCGTATCCACTGCTTTAAGGTTGCGTATATGTAATTTTTAAACATTGTGGGGGAGAGGCAGTAACCTTGCTTGAAAATAGATAAAAAACAAAGTATTTTAAAATGAACATTTTGCATATAGAACCTTTCTGGATAGTACGGCAGTATTATAATATCCAAAAAAAGGTTGTAGGTACTTTGTAATATTTAATGTATATGACAAACTGCCAAAAGGCTATAGTACACAATTCTTTAAAATCAATTCTCTTTCGGCAACATTGCCAATATGGAGAGAATTCTGAAAAGTTAATTAATTATGTGAAAATCCGTTTTTTTATTAAGATTGTTGAGGTTAGTAATTGGAAAAATCAAAAATTAACTTACTTGTCAAAATTCTTTACAAAAGGTCAACATAGAAAATGAATATTTCATCTACATCCTATTTGTGAGGAAAGAGTTAAGAAGATTAACATAATATTTAAAAAATTAAAATGGTAACCTAGTAATTCTAGGTACCTCCGGTATAACAGAAGAAATAATGACCATGAAGTACATAAAACACAATAAATTGTATATATATGACATGTTAATGACAATTTGAACATTGAATTATGGAACAATGGAAATTGACAAACTGATTACAAATGACATTGTACGAGTATTCACAAACTAAAACAAATTAAATGGAGGGAAATTCATAATGTCAATATTGCTAAGAAGTAGTTAATTTGAGTGTCACTGATGTCTTGTTCTAACTCGGTTATGTATGATCTTTAAAAATATTTTCAAGGTGTGACTCATTAGGGCAATGATTCTGTGGTCCGAACATTCTCTGGCTTTATTTTTCTTTGGAAGTGTCACGAATTTTGAGGCTAGCCAATCACAAGGAATTCTGCCCGTCTCATAAATGTTGTTAAACAGTTTTAATAGAATATCTATGGAGTCTTCTCCGATAAGTTTTAGTAGGTCAGAAAGCACTTCGTCAGGTCCTGCTGCCTTTCCGGATTTACAGTTTTTAACTGCATGTTCGAGTTCTTCCCTTTAATATTTCTGGGCCAGTATACTCCATATCTGGGTTTTCCAGTTCTATCCGATTATCGTTGAAAAGTTCTTGTATATATTCGCTCCACCTTGCCAGTTTATTTGTCGGTTCTACAATCATCAATTATTGATAGAGAAATATAAAAAGAAAATTTATCGAAGATGTCAGATAAGACAAGAACCTTGTGATGAAAACTTAAATGGGAGTTAACTTATTTGTGAGGATAGATTTTCTTTCAAAAGTTTAAAGATAGGAAGAAAAAAAGTTTGGTTAAGATGTATTTGGGTATTTAGACATATATTATTGTTTGAAATTTCATTTATAATTTCCAAATCTTCAAGAAGATCAAATTGTAAATTATAACCATTAACGTTGTGTAAGATAGTTATGCCAGTATTGAAGTCAAAATTATGATTACTGTTTTTAATATGTTCCCCAAAACTTTTTGTTCCATTTACTAACGTTAACAATTTTTAACAATTTTAATAAAAAATAAATAAATAATATTAAATAAATTTTTCACAAACGAATTTTTTACATAATTAATTTAATAATCAGATGATGGCCATGTTGCCGAAAGGGAATTGATTTTAAAGAATTGTGTACTATAGCTTTTTGGCAGTTTGTCATATACATTAAATAAAGTATTATAATAGTATCTATAATAATATTTTATTGGTAAGAAGTTCATACTCATTGTTAAAATATCCTAAAACACCCTATTAATTGTTTAATTTTAATTAATTTTAATCAGATTATTAAATTAATAAATCTTTGTGAAATTAAATATAAAAGATTTAGTTCTTAATTTATTTGTTAGCGAATAATTTATTTAGCCATTTGTCTATCTGGGAGCTAATCGTAAAATAGCAAGTATCACAAACAGAAGCCGATAATGCTGTCGTAGAAGAGACGCCCAAATAAAAGAAATTCTGAGAACGACAAAAGACCATCGATGCAAAACACTCGGCACATTTTTCTACCGCCCTGTTGTCTAAAAGATTCTTTTCCTTTTTCAAATAACCTTTCAGTTCATAATTTGACAGACGTACATCATGCTGAAAACCACATGTTTGCTCTTACATTAAAAGGCCCTCTTTATTGTCAATGGGGGTAGGGAAGCCTTATATTTACTCTAGAGGTACCGAAGGGACTCGTTCACAACTAATTTTAGAGGAAGTTTGTATGCCATCTCGTTTTAATAAACTAAAAAAAAATCTTTTAAAAGGGTGGGATTCTGTGCACATGAAGTGATTTTATTGATTTTAATTATTAATAACGGGTGAGCCATTCAAGTGAAAGTCAACAAATAAACAGCATAAATATAACATCAATAAAATTTGCGTACCTCCTATCACAACAGGCGTCAACAACTCTATTACTCAGAAAATTTTGTCTTGATCTGGTCACAAAGTTTTCCTTTTTAAGTTTTAATTCGTGTCCTCTGAGCCGGTTGTCATGGTTTAATGGATATATCACGGAAAGGTTTCCAAAGTTGAATTTTAATATTTTAAATGTTGTGATAAGATCTCCACGGTGACGTCTAAGTTCAAAAGAAGTTAAGTTGGTCATAGCAAGTCTCTCTTAATAAGAAGGTCTCTCAGTCACAAGGGAAGTCGAATGGTTTTCTTTGAACATTTTCTAATAAACTTCTATCACGAATCAAGTCAGGATACCAGGCGGGCTCCCCATATTCAAGAATGGTTCTTACATAAATGGTGTAAAGTATACAAAACGATTGAAACGTAACTCTCGAGAAATACTTCCGTATAAAATACAGCCTGTTGTTAGCACGTTTGGTTATTGACAAAATATGGTCGGACCAAGTAAGACTACTGTTAATAATAATTCCTAAGTAATTTTGAGAGAATACGGAGTTTAAAGTTTGACCGACAGAAGTGGGTTGTTTTTACCGATTTGAAGCATTACGCACTGTGCAGCATTGAGAGGGAGTAACCATTGGGAACACCATAGCTATATAGAGTTTAAATCATCCTGAAAAGATAAGTGGTTCGTTATTGGATTTGAATAAATTTTTATGTCATCCGCGTAGAAAGATATTTTGCTTAAAACGTAAAAGGGGAGATCGCTGATGTATTCTATGAATAGCAAAGGTCCCAGAACAGAACCCTGAGGCACCCCACTTTTTACTAATTGTTCTTCTGACAATGCTTATCCTACTCTAACTTTAAAACGCCTACTTGATAAGAAGTTATCGATCCACAAATGCAAGTGCCCTCGTATCCCAAAGTGATCAAGCTTATGTAGAAGTCTTCGTTTATGAACCCGATCAAAAGCTTTGCAGAAATCTAAGTATACAACATCAACTGGCTATTGTTTATTAAGCGATGATGTCCAGTCATTGACACAATATAACAGATTAGTTAAGGTTAAACGGCCTTGGACAAATCCATGTTCTTGTAGTGGAATAATCTTTATCTGAAAAAGAAATTTGGTTATTTCTTCTGAAACGATAGATTTCTTGACTTTACTGACAACTGGAAGCAGGCTTCTTTGGCGTAAGTCACAAAAATGAGAAAATATTTCGATCATTAATTGAAATTCTTTTTTAAATACTCATTAAAAATATTTAAAATTGTACCTAATATTTTATTGAAAATAAATATTACTTATAAAATATTAAATTATGTATGTATTTTATAAATAAGTGATTATTTTAATTGGCATCTTTTTTAACTCTGATTTTAATTAGGAGAATTAAAAACTTACAAAGATGGTGGCACAACTTTATTTATCAAAAAATTTACTTAAAAATATACTTTAGATACGAAAAATTAACCTTAAATATTTGAAACACTTTTAATGTTTTTATAGAATTTTAATCACTGAAAAAGTTTTTGGTAATTTTATACTATCGCGGAAATCAACATTTTTAAGTGTTTTTTTTTTAAATCTTCGTTCTTACGGCGGATTTACGAATAAAAACTTATATTAGTTCCAGGGCTTTAAATATTCATGTAAAAGCACTCATTCACGTATAATTGTTGATAACTTTTTTACAAGTAATCGAATGAAGTTTTTATATTTTTTTCTTAATCTACACAAAAAAAGCAACAAATAAAAAAATTATACAAAAATGTTGATTTTTCATGTTTTTACAGTTTAAAATAATAACAATAGTATTCCATTCTAAGATTCGGATGCAAGGAGGAGAATATTGTTACGATTTATTATTGAATATGATACATAGTTAATTTTCTTTTTATTCATCATTTTAACATTATTCATCTAAATTATTACCTATTTTTTTTAATACAAATATATTATGTTTTGTTGCCATTGAACATGAAATTATTAATTTTTAAAATCATTAAAATTATTTTAAGTTATTTAAAATTGAAGAAACATCAGTTGTGTAAAATTTTTTTTTGTAAATATTTATTTTTTTGCGTACCTAGATCAAGGAATTAAGTATGATCTAACTACGTGTATAAATGTTATATACGATTATTGAATATTAACAATTGCAGATTAACAAAAAAAATATATGAACTTCGTTTGATGCTTTGCAAAAAAGTTATAAACGATTATATTCAAAGAAGTGCGTTTATGATCGCATTTAAAGTCATAAAACCATATGAAATCTTAAGTGAGATATTTCCTATATTTTTTTCATAAATTCGCCGTAAAAACGAAGATTAAAAAAAAATTCATCGAAACCGGATGGTTTTTTAATTTCCTAGAGCCAAAAAACAAGGGGACCGTTATATAGTATAAAATTACCAAGTTTTTATAGCACAATGTATGTTTTACAAAAACTGGCTTTTCTATAGATTTCAATAATAAAACCTGTTTTGTTGGATACTTTACGTCATTTAGTTTGTAATATATGTTAACTTAGTCAGTAAAATAAATAAACACTTGTAATTATATTGGAAGGCCAACTTCATACTGTCTGGTTGACTGTAACGGTGTGCGCGCGCAGCTTCCAATTTTATACTCTCAATTAAAGTATAAGTAATTTAAAATTTAAATCAATACACATACATAAAAATTTCATTAAAATCGATCTAGCAGTTTAGAAACGCATAAAGAATTTTTATATAAACTGGCAATGCGAATGTTTAAAGTATAAATGCGCTAATTAAAGAAAAAATTCCCAGAAATATAATCTGCAGTCACAAATATATTTGGGGAATATTTATGAAATTTTGCTGCAAACGAGAACATAAATTAAATGAACATAAAAGCTTAGAAGAATTGACGTTGATACTAAAAGATTGGGCGGTCAATATGAGAAAGAAAGACGGGACCGAATTTAAAGAAGCAACGGTGAAGATAATGTGGAACGTAAACTTTTGCAAGAAAAGTACTAAAATGACTATATTATGATTGACCCGTTTAACAATATAGTATTTTAATGAAGAATTACTTTTGTATTTAAAGTGTAGGTACATTTTAATAATTTTTATTGCAAAGCGCTTTCGACTTTCGTCATCTTCAGTGCTTACTTAGTCAGGTAACAGGAATTGTTACAATTTGCCCTAAATGATTTGAGATCTTGACTGACCATGTGGCCATCTAATTTTAATTTTGAATTTTAACATGTTTTTCGTTTGTTCAGCCTTAACTTTTTAAATGTAACACTTCCTGTTACCTGACTAAGTAAGCACTGAAGATGACAAAAGTCGAAAGCGCTTTGCAATAAATTTTTTTAAAATTTACACTTTAAATACAAAAGTAATTCTTCATTAATTTTTCTAAGTGTATTCAGCTTCACACATTCAATATAGTATTTTAACCAGTCCTTCTATAGTAGAGAACAGCAACGAATCCAATGCTAAGTTAAATTTTAATAATTTTACTTTCACTAACTGTACTTTTAATAAATAAATAAATGTTTCGTTGTATTGAGTTATAAATTTTTTTGTCAAAAATTTTTCCGCCGAATATCCCTCGGACATTGACAAATGCTTCATTATTTTATGACAAATTTCTCAAGCTCGTTGCTTGGTAACAGCCCGAAGCCGAAGGCGACAATATTACCTCACCACGACTGTACTTAAAACCAAATCGACACTGGAAAAATGATACGATAATGTATCTGTTGAAAGAAATACAATAAATGAATGGACTAAATCTGCTGCTAAGGCAATTGGCTTGAATGTAAAGCACAAAAAAAATAAATCACTCGAATAGATCAACTGGCAAAAAATGGTGTAGAAGAACAACAATTGCTCAAAATTACTGCTCAATCGAAATTCTATAAATCTTGATCAAGAACACCACAACAACATACATACATACATAAAGTCACGCCTTTTTCCCATAGGGGTAGGCAGAGACCACTTCCTTCCACTTGCTACGGTTCGTACACACATCTTTTGCTTACTCTACTTTCATCAGTGCTCTCATACATGCTCTTCGGTTGTTGGTACTCTTGACCTGGCCTTTCTTCAAAACAATGTTGATCTGATCGAGATATGTTCTCCGAGGTCGACCTCTACCGATTTGCCCATTCACACTCGCCTTATAAATTTGTTTCGTCAATCTTCCTTCATCCATCCTTTCTACGTGTCCAAACCATCTAAGCATTCCTTTATCTATCTTTGTGACCACATCTTCTTTTACACCACAGCGTTTTCTTATCTCACTATTCTTAACTTTATCCAACCGAGTCACTCCGGCTATACTTCTCAGACTACTCATCTCCGCAGCATTAATCCTATTTTCATGCTTCTTCTGCCAAACCCAACATTCACTACCATACATAAGAGTAGGAACCAACACACCTCTATGCACCGCCAGACGTGCCTTTTTTGACACTTTCTGGCTATTCATAAAGCTATGCAGTGCCCCATTCATTTGTTTTCCTGCCAACACCCTTCGCTCAATGTCACTGTCATACTTTCCATCTCTAGTAAATTTTGAACCCAAGTACACAAATTCATTAACTTGTTCCACTCTTTCTCCTTCAATCGAAACCCCACAGTTTGTCATGCTTTTTTCTCTTTCAAAAACCATTACTTTCGTTTTTCTCACATGTATTTTCATCACTTTGACTTTCAGGGAATCATGCATAACATTAACCATCGCCTGCAACTCCTCTTCAGATAACGCTAACCACAACAAGACCGTTAATATTATACAAATGCCTCATTATTTTATGATCAATGTCCTAGGAATATTACTACTGATAATTTCTTATTGTTGCAGATTGTTCTATCAATATTCTCTCTATATATTTATAGTTCGTGGGAACCAATGGGAATATTTTAGTTGAAACCCAAAAACCTTTGCTAGGATCTGTTCACATTATATTTTATTAAATCCGTACTTTAATTGATTATCCTTCCTATTTCTCATGATCGAAATTCACATGAATTATCATCAATAAATCCATCGTTCGGGTTACCAAAAGGTGTAAAATTCTTATCCGAAATAATATTTATGACCATTATTAATATTTCAAGATAGTGTCAATTATTATAACTTTTTTTAAAAAAAGAATTTAACCCTATCCCACCGCAGCCCATATCGCCTTATTTTTTTAGACATATTTCAGAAACAATTTAAGGTACTTCATTCAACTTTAACCCCTAGGGTTTATTAAATCCATTGAATGGGCCACTTAAAAAAAATAAAATTCTTACCCTTCGAAATTAGATTTTACGAACATTTTTATTCTTCAGAAATGTGTCAACTGCTATAACCCTTTAATAAAGAATTTAACCCTATCACGCCTTTTTTAACATATTTTGAAAATAATTTAAAGGTTTCATTCAACTGTTACCCCCTTTTTTTATCCATTCGTTTTCGGCTGGATTTTCGAATATTAAAAAAACTTCACATACTTACTATTTTCTTCTGTTAACCCTTTTATCGTGTAACAAGTACTTGTTATCCTTTTTTTGGAATACCTGTTTTGCACCCTTTCCTTAATATTTGATTAAACTAATTCAAATATTGGAAAAGGGTTGAATTCAAATATACATATTTATATTCTCACGAACCATTTGATTGGAATCATGTTTTAAAGAATTTCGTTAATACATCTATATCTATAATTAGACACGCAAGAGGGCCGAAAACGTATGCAGTGACAGATTCATGAAATTTTCTTTAAAAAGTTATTTGTGTGACTTTAATGTCAGTCAGGTCCTAAGAAAACAAATGACAATAAAAAAAACACACATTAAAATAGCCACCTGGCACCAATGTTGCAAAAATAAACACTAGTAAGTAAAATTAGAAGCTTTCTTACTAAAGCATTCAAAGTGTGTTATTTACAAGATAATCGAAGTTATCACCATAATATTTTTGATAAAATACTCAATTGTATCTAATTAAAACTAGAGTATTTGTTGTGACAACCCGTGGTTAAATTAAAACAATGTTGTCAAAATCAAAGTTTTCACTTTTTAACCGACTTCAAAAAATAGTCCAAGAAACGAGGAAGCGGCCCAATGTTATATGTGCAAAAATTAATATTCAAAAAAAAAATATGAGCGTATAGGAAATTAAAATTCAGGATGAGTTTCCATTTCATGCGACTCGATCCTGATTACCGAAAATAACCTAAAAAATTGGCAAAGTTGCGAAAAGCGGTTTTTTCTTAATAACTAAAAAACTTCAGCTCCGATCGAAAAAAGTTCAATCAGGAAATTGTAGGTATTAAAAAGATCTATCTATTAAATATATTATAATTTTTCGATATCATGGAAAAACCGTGAAAAATCGGGTTTTCTATAACTCGTTAACTGTAACGTATTCAAACTTGTTACTTATTGTTGTGAAGCCTATGGCAAGCCAAAATAGTGTTTTTTTGAAAAATTATTAAATATTGATTATTTTTCAAGATATATGAAATTTTCTCCAAAAAGATGCTCTCTTAATTTAGCTAGTTCTGCTCGGGGAATGATGCTACAGTAACGATTTAGGGCTTATTTTTTCTGTAAGAAAAATACTTTCATATTATTAAAAAAGTATATTGATTTCTTAATTTTAAGGGTCAAAAAATGACTTTAAAATAATTGCACTAATGATGAAAAATCCTTGAACGTTATGCAGTTTTGTAGAAAATTCTTTTACATCCATTCGAAAAATTGCATTAGAACATGATGTTAGTGTGGGATCCGTCTGTAAAATTATTAAGAAGAATAAGTTTCATCCTTAGAAAGTAACGATATTTCAAGAATTATCTGAAGCTGATTATGACCGCAGAATGGAATTTTTTGAAACTATGATGCAAAAGGTAATGCATTTTACAAGTAAGATAGTCTTTTACGATGAAGCCACGTTTATGTTATATAGTACAGTTTATCGCCGCAACTGTAGATATTGGAGTGATACTAATCTCAGATGGATGCGGGAACATAAATAAAGGGAACACAAAGGCCTTTCAAATTTAATGTTTGGGCAGGTATTATCAGCACCACTGTGATTGGACCATTCCTTGTAGAATGCAATTTAAACGTACCAGAGTATTTAGATTTGTTTTGAAATCAAATAGGTAGTATCTGCAATAAAAAATGCAGATGGTAAAATTTTTAATGACATTTGGTTTCAGCTGGATGGTGCATCACCATACTTTAGTGTTGCTGTTCGAAATTACTTAAAAGAAGTTTTCCAAAACAGGTGGATTGGAAGAAGGGATACAATTGAGTAGCCAGCCAAATCTCTCGATTTATCGCCTTTAGACTATTTTCTCTGGAGATATTTAAGAAACATTGTGTACAAGACAAAACCTGATGATCGGGATGAACTGAGAAATAGAATACTGATAACAGCCCGTCGAATAACAAATCAGCAACTGCTCAATACCATATCAGCTTTTTATAATAGACTTGGATACTGTCAAATAAAAAAAGGAAGACAATTCAAATATCTAATTAAATGAGATTTGTTCCTGTTAATTATTTTGGTAATAAAAACGTTCCCGTATATTATTTTTCTCAATAACTGTAGAATAAATAGGGTTATAATTATGCGGTCTTAACGGTTGTATTTACAATTTAATTAAAATATGGAAAACTGAAAGCATATACAGAGTGTTCTATTTAAAAAATTATTTTAAAAATTAAAAATTAGTTATTTTGGAGTAACGGTGCACCCTGTATACTTCTAATCGACTTATGCAGATGGCCTGAATTTGTTATATTTAATATGAATATATATATATATATATATATATATATATATATATATATATACATATTAAATAATTTTATGTAAATAAAAATATGCAAATTATTAAAATCCAGAAAAATGATTGTTGTGTTTAACACTTTCAATAATCTCTCGAAGATAACTTGAGAGTTTTGCCATTAATCTAATGAAAGGAAGTAATTAAATTTAATTATTCACACAGAAATTAGTAAAGAATTCACGGGCTTCATATGAAAAGGGTGAATTCGACACCAAATGCTAGGGATTTTTTTCGTATAAAACAGGAAGAGACAGAAATTTATAGGTCTTTATCTTCCTCTTCGATTTTTTGTCGCGTTTTGTCACCTGTAAATCATTTGGAAGGATTCTTCCCCATATTTTTTATTGCGTCTTAGCAAACCTCCAAACGTTCGGACATTATTGAACCATTTTTTAAAGTGAGCAAAACTTGGTTGGGAGTAAACCTATAGTTTCACGTCAGTGACATGGCTTCTTCTTTTTCTTCGTCTATATGCCTGTCAATAAGTGTTATACAATTTTATCTTTGGCAATTGGGATATTATGCAAAAAATATTATTTTCTTGAATGATATTGGAAACAATTTTTTTTGTAATTACATTATTTGATTTCAATTTTAATAACATCAAAGCGAATGTCAGAAAGAAAAATTTTACTCCATGCAGTTTAGAAATTATTATCAGTAGTAATATCCCTAGGACATTGATAATAGACGAGATAATTTTATGACAATCGAAAGCTCGTTCCTTGGTAATAGCCCGAAGCAGAAGGTTAAGGGCTGTTACCAAGCAACAAGCTTGAGAAATTTGTCATAAAATAATGAGGCATTTGTCAATGTCCGAGGGATATTCGGCGGAAAAATTTTTGACAAAAAATTTATAACTCAACACAACGAAACATTTATTTATTTATTAAAAGTACAATTATTAAAATTTAAGTTAACTTCGTTGCTGTTTTCTACTATAGAACTGATCTATTACAACGCATATTTATGATCTTGTTGTGGTGTTCTTGATCGAGATTTAAGTACGGTTTTATAGAATGTTGATTGCTGTGACCAGTAATTTACAGCAATTGTTGTTCTTCTACACCACTTTTTGCCAATTCGCTAACAGCAATTGATCTATTCGAGTGATTTGTTATCTTTTTTTCCCTAACATTCAAGTCAATTGCCTCAGCAGCAGATATAGCCTATCCATTTATTGTATTTTTTCCAACAGTTACATTATCGTACCATGTCATTTTTCCAGTGTCGATTTGGTTTTAAGAACAGTCGTGGTGAGGTAATATTGTCGCTTCGTTTTAATATCATCTGTTTATGAAAAAGACTTACTGTGGGCAGCTTTGTCTTTTACTATTGGAATCCAACCATTTACTACTTGTACAGCTTTTAGAACCACCTTGGCACGTTTTACTGAACACCGGTTTCATCAGTCAACATTATTTTTCTCGATATGAAAAAAATCCACCAGGCAAGCAACTGCCTCTCCACCTCGCCACGCTAATTCTGCAGCAGCAATATGGTAAAATTTACGATTAAGACTTTCAGGAGTATTTTCATCTCGTAGCAATATTATTTTGTTAACTTAATACAAATTAATTAACGAAACTGAACTGGACTTACGTTTACATGGATATGCTTGTAGTTTCTTCCTGACTTTATCGCAGGCAACTCGGGCTGGTTTAAATACTATATTGTTAATATTATAGTCATTATAGTACTTTTCTTGCAAACATTCCACATTGTCTTCACCGTTGCTTCTTTAAATTCGGTCCTGTCTTTCTTTCTCAAATTGACCGCCCAATCTTTTAGTACCAACGCCAATTCTTCTAAGCTTCTATGTGCATTTAATTCATATTTTAGTTCGCAGCAAAATTCCATAAATATTCCCCAAATATATTTGTGACTGTAGGTTGTATTTCTGGGATTTTTTTTGATTAGCGCATTTATACTTCGAACATTCGCATTGCCAAAACGTGGCATTTTGAAATTTATTCGGAATGAAGTTGTCAAACTCAATCGTGTTGTCATAGTGATTAATAATTGCTTTGAATGCAATTATCAGTAGTAATAACCCAAGGGCATTGATAATTGTCGAAACAATTTTATAACAGATTTCGAAAGCTTGTTGCTTGGAAACAGACCGACGCCGTAGGCGGAGGTCTGTTGCCTATAAGCAACAAGGTTGAGATAGATGTTATAAAATTTTTAAGCATTTATCAATGTTCGAGGGTTATTCGGATAGAATTTTTTTTGCTGATTATGGATTTCCATCTAATTCATATTTTCTTACATCACAAAAGTCCATGAACGCTTTCCACACAAAATTTTTATTGTGAACAGTATTCTTCGGTATATTCGATGTTATAATTTTATCAATATTATCTTGAGTATCACAACTAAATCGTGACATATTGAAATATTTGAATTGTCAAAATCGAATTGAAAGGAAATGTAGGTATGTATCCATAGCAACATGACATGATTTAGTGAAAAGAACCCATGGGCTCTTTTCAGTATAATTTTGTTTTGATTGGTTGTGTTCGATCAGATGACCACAAATTGACTGATTTTATTGGATATCAACTTGAGCAAAAATTTTCAGTGTAATGTTGGCATAATTGGGTGAAATTGTTTCATATGACACAAAATGACAAGATTTTAAAGGTTGTTAGAACTGTCATTTTTTTTTTATTATAACTAACTCCATTTAAATCCATATTTAATACGATAGTACATCGTTTCAAAGACGTTTCAAAGCGTGTTCCTTTCGAACATCGACTAGTAACCAATTCTCTACTACAAGGCAGGTAAATATAGGTGTACCACAAGGTAGTGTCATTTGACCACTATTATTCATACTCTACATGAATGACATATACTGCTCTGAATTTGTAAATCTTTACACAGATGATACGTTGTTAGCAATTAGTGATGATTGTTTGGAGAAAGCTGTTCAAAAATGAATGAATTAATTAATCTTGAAAACTACTCGAAAAGAAATAAGTTGTAACTAATAGACAAAAGGCTATGATCATTTAAAATCATAATAGAATAAAAATATAGACGAAAATAATATAACATTAATTGTGAAAAATGAGGAAATAAAAATTGTAAAACAATTCAAGTACCTGGGAGTTGTATTGGATGAAAATTTAACTTCCAATTGACAGTCTACAATAGTATCATTCAACCAAATTTTGATTACTCTTTCTTCTATACAATAAAAATAAAGATTCATCAGTTCATCAAGTTCAATTATAAAGTTATGAATACTATACTGGAAGTGCAAACAACTTTCATATAGATAGATCCAATACCAGAAAGGGTAAAAACTCATTATTCATTCGAGGTCTAATTAAATATGACTCCTTATCAAATGAAATTAAAGACTGTGATACGCTTATAACCTTTAAGAAAAACTCTCAAAATACCTGTGATATAGTTATGAATGTAGTTGTATTTTATTCTTAATGAATTTAGTTATTGTAGAGTGATTTTTAAATTTTTTTAAATTAGTTTTATCAATCTTATATTTTAAAAAATGTATTGTAAATATTGGGATTTTTCTATTAAATAAACTACATTCTTACTTACTTAAATACATATGATAAGAAGAAAGTTGCCGGTAATAAAGCTCAACAGACTATCCCGGACGAGCCCTCAATCAAAAGGAATAGAATGAGACGAACTCCAGCTGATCTGAGGTTGGTCTGAGATTTTATTGTATGTAACATTTTTCAGATTTGTTATTGGCGTGTGATTATCTTTTGCAACTCTCAATATCTTAAAAAATACAGTCCATCAAAATACTTTTGTTTATCGCCCATAATTTATGGTATCGGTGTAGATAATATTTTTTCATGGTTTAAAATTTCGGTGTTAACAAGATTTGTAAGAGAGCGTGTATAAATGATTTGATCGTCAAATGCCTTCTTTACGCCGATGATCAGCATCATCTGAGGAGGAGTTGCAGGTTACAGGCGATGGTAAATATTATACATGATGTCCCAATAATCAAAGGGATGAAAGTTAGTAAAAGTAAGACGAAAGTAATAGTTTTTGAAGGAGAAGAAAGCATGACAAACTGCGAGGTGCTGACTGAAGGAGAAAGAGTGGAACAAGTAAAACAGTTTGTATAATTGGCTTCAAAGTTTACGAGAGACGAAAAGTATGACTGGGATATTGAGCGAAGGGTGTTGGCAGGAAAATGAATGAATGGGGTACTTCATATGTTTATGAACAGACGGAACGTGTCTGGCTGTGTGCTGGTCCTTACACTTATGTAGTGTGAGTGGGCAAGTCGGTAGAGGTCGACCTAGGTAAATGTATCTAGTTCGGATCGAAATTATTTTGAAGAAAGGCTTGGTCAAGATTACCAGCAACATGTAAATCTCTACTTTTATTTTTTTCTATTTTCGTCTCGAGTGATCCAGCAACGTATTACAGTTACTAGGCTGACATAAGTTTATCATCAATGTGTTTTGGGTGTTGTTATATATTTTTTTTAATTTGGTAAATAAAATATTAATAGAAATAAATTCTTTAATGTGTTCTTTGAAGAAGTAATCAATAAAAGCAACAATAATTCAAATCAATTAGTATTGTTTACTTACATTAAAAAAAAAATAAAAAAAAATCTGAATTATCTAGCATAAGAAAAGCAATATTTTGAATGGTTGAACGCAACACAATCTATATCTATCTCTATTAATATTAAATGGAAAAACAAGAGACAGCTGTGGACGAAACATATGAGTAGTAGGTAGACTCAACAAGCCTCAACATTGTAAATACAGTTACAGCTGTCAAGAATAAGCTGATCGTCGTAGTGACTGACCATTCAGCGGTTTTAGTACCAGCTAAAGTATGTTTATACATAATATACTCAATACAGTGACAGTGGGTGGTATGATGCAATTACGTAGGTATTTTGCAAATTAAGAAGCACGTTCTACGAAAATTAATGATGCTTTTATTTTTGCAACTTATTATGTACACTATATCGGGTGACCTCGAAGAAATATTTTACTAACGATAACAAAAAATGGAATTACCGAACCACTATGTAATAATTATTGTCTATAAATTAAATATACACGTTTAACTTCAAATCAAAAAAATCTTCCTAGCAATATTGTAGTAAAAAAGATGAAATTAGTTGGACCTAGAGATCAATAAATTAAAACTACCTAGAGATGTAATATAAACAGACATCGCTACGATATAGGTAGTTTGGAAAAACATCTTTTACAGAAACTAGGAAATAGTTTCGACTGAAAGAATAAAAATTACTAATTGTTTACAGGTACCTATAATAGTAAAACATTTAAACATTTTAACTATGTGGTGTCAAGTTCTTTACGATATTCGACAAATATTTTTTTATTTATAAATTTTGATCAGTATTTTGCAAAAAAGAATAATAATTCGCGTATAAATATTTTATGTGTAAATATTATCTCACAAGGTTCAATAAATTTACAATTATTTATAAGCTTATCAATTTATAATAAAAAATATGGTTGTCAATATAAAATAATAATTAAATCTAATGATACCCTGAAAACTGAACTAGGGAAGGGTAATTGAGTAGTTTCCCGTTGCTTTCTCCATTGCTGTCTAAACGCCTTTTTGTGGTTACCACTCTGCCGTTTAGTGTCTGATTCACAACCAGATACAGATTATAAATCCCTGCTTGTGGTCAGTTCTGATACCGCCAGCTGCCGCGGTTCAGTGCTAGTTTTGGTCCGCCCCGGGTATTTAATTTCCCCGGTACCACCCATATCTGGGAGGCATTCCCCTATCCGCCACCTGGGAAGGCGCCCGATGGAGGACTAGCAACCCCACACGGTTGGTAATAAGCAAAAATCAAACACACAATGAGCGCATTACACTAAACAACCAGATGATCGAACGTGTGGAGTCACACAAGTACCTTGGTATGCTGATAAATGCAAGGTGGGACCGGGCCACCGAAATTCGATTAAGGATTGAAAGAGCTGAAGCATCGTTCAATAACATGAAAAGTATATTCACAAGCAAGGATCTATCCCTGTATCTAAAAATAAGGTTAGCAAAGTGCTATTTGTTCTTAATTCTGCTCTACGGAGCAGAAGCATGGACAACGACAGAAACCATAATGGACTGACCACAACTTTTTTTTTTTATAAGAAAATAGTCGCAAAAAAGGGAGACCTATCGTGTGGGCCGCGGACGGCCCGCACTGCGACTATTAGAAGGGGAAGGGATTATAGAAAGAAAATGATTATGGACACGCTTTTTAAAAAGTTGCAGGTCATAGTTCTCTGGAAAAACTGATTTTGGAAGCTTATTCCATTCCGTAGCAGCCCTGTAAAATAAGAATTCTTGATGAAGATTGGTCCTTGTAGTGTCAATCTTGAGAGTAAATGGGTGAGACTGATCAGCGTGCCGAGTTCTTCGGCCGAATGTGGCCAATGGTGGTACAAGAGTTTTTATTTCTCTGGAGCATCTGCCATGGAAATATCTGTAGAGCAATGACTGGTCTGCAACTCTTCTTCTATGTTCTAGAGGGTGAAGGGTATCTGTGAGAGTTGAGCTGTTTATCAAGCGAATGGCTCTTTTCTGAATGGAATCTAGAAAACGAAGAGAATGCCTTGGTGCTGAACCCCAAATGTGCGAGCAATACTCCAGTAGAGGTCGGATTTGAGCCTTGTACGTCGTCAACAGTTAATCAGGAGTAAAAAACTTTCTGGCTTTCCACAGAAAACCTAGCCTCTGGCTTGCCGACTTTGCGATGTTAGCAACATGGTCATGCCAAGACATATTATTAGACACCGTGACTCCCAAAATCGAAATGGAGGGACTTGGTTCAAGGGTATTTCCGGACATTGTGATGGGATGATTTGAGGAATTCACTTTCTTGAAAAACGTGGCACTTTGTGTTTTTTGGGCGTTGAACTGAACAAGATTGTTGGTTCCCCACTTGACGATTGCTTTAAGATCTCTATTGATGGAATCAACCTGTTCCTGCCTGAGTCTATTTGTATCATTCACCGAAAGTGATCGATAGGATGTGAAAGTTGAGACAAGTGTGCTATCGTCTGCGAAACTGTAAATGGGGTTCGTGGTGGTTTTTAAGAGGTCGTTTATGTGAAAATGAAATAGGATAGGGGACAGGATGGAACCCTGAGGAACCCTGAAATTGGTTTTTAATACATTAGAAGAAATACCGTCAACTGCCACATGTAAGGATGCATGAAGCTCATGAGCCATTGACGCAGTTTCGCTGGAAGACCATAGGCAGATAATTTACTTAACAATGCCTGGTGCCAAACGCGGTCAAAGGCTTTAGATATATCCAAGGCTATTGCACGGGATTCACCAAACTTTTCAATAGTGTTTGTCCAGAGCTGAGTGACATAAGCCAGCAAACCTCCAGTAGACCGAAGTTGTCGAAATCCATATTGTCTGTCATGGATTATCTCAAATTTCTCCAGATATTTGATGAGTTCTGTGTTACTAATAAAGAGATGCTGTAGCGAATTGGGAAATAAAGAAAAATTACACTCATAGTTAAAAAGAGGAAACTGGAATACTGTAGCATTTGAAATTGCTACCTGTTAATTTTGTTTTTTATATATAATAAATTTTTCATTTATTGGGCATTGTACTTACAGAGAACATTCAGCTTTGATATCAAATTCCTGAATAAAAAAATCTATTAAAACCACTATTTCAAAACAAACATCACATATAGTTGAATGCTAGTAAATTCACAGGTTTCCAACACTAGGTAATACTCTTGCTTCTGACATTCTAAGGGCTGTTCATTAACAAAATTGTGGTGGTACAATATTGTCAGAAAATTTTAGATTATACGCGCGGTAAAAGTATGCAAGCTTGTAGCGAAGTGAGTCATAATTATTATGCAAGACTGTTCCCGTGCAGACGCGTTACCCATACAGTTTTCATATGTATGCATACACTTAAGCCCCGTCCACATCTGAGCAAACGCACCGAATGAGCACTTTGCGCTGCATGAGCATTCAGATGTGGACGGGACGCACGAACGCGCTGAACACGCTCAAAACGTGTGGCAGCCGATCCGAACATTGTCGGTACATCAAAAGAATTTCTTGCTCAGTCTGGACGGGTTTTCTGTTGCACTGAATACGTTGCGCCGAACGGCCCCGTACAAAATGGATTTTTCCCATGAGATGTGCTTGCAATTAATTGAAGAGTTTAAAAATAGGCCTATTCTTTGGAATGTGAGACACGAAATGTATTTTATTAAAATTAAGAAAGAGGTAGCTTGGAGCGAAATGGCGGATACATTTAACCGGGAGTGAAGTTATAAAAAAATAGATAGTCTAAAAGGATCTAACCGTCGAGAAAAAGCAAAAATCAAGAAAAATGTTGGAACAGGAAAAGGTGAACATAAATTTATCAATAATTAAACTTGCTATTAATTACGTTTAATATGTCATAGGCGCCGACGATATATATGACTGATATATTCTGACTTCTTCGAAGGTATAACTGCAAAGACCATTCACTACGCTTCCGTCTCTTTTTCTTATTTTTAAAATGTGTCATTTGATGACAGTTTTCGAAAAATGATGGTTTTTTGTGTTATTATTGTGAGCTACTCCCTCTAGCGGTGGAGTAGAAAACTTGAAAATAATATCTTGTATGCGAATTTTGTAATACATATTTTTGTACGATACATAGTTTCTGGGATACAGCGAATTACCTCTCTTAATCAGACACTCGGTACACATTAAATAGTGGCAAAAAAGCTGATTTGTTATTGCGATTGAATATTTGACTAAACGCAGAAAATTAAAAGGTTGCACGTTCAGTGTGAAAATATTAAAAAAGAGATGACTATCACACATTTACTTACAAAAACAAAATCGTCTAGACAAACGTTTTTTGCCGTAGTAATCTGGAAACAGTAGATAATTATATAATATATTTTTTCAGTTCCGAAACTATTGAAATAAAAGACGTAAAAAATGCATTGCTCTATTTCTACTTACGTTTACTATGCACTTTTGCAACGCCTCTTATCTCTGTATGATATTGAGTTTCACTTGTCAAGAATGTCGAGATATTTTTTTACGAGGAGATATAAAGCATGATGATGATAATATGCTTGTGTGTAAATATTGTATCGAACAGATAGCCAGTTCATGTAAATTTCATTTAAAGTTGTTTGTTTAATCAAAAAAGCTGTTACCCTCTTTAGTAGATCTTATAGTCTAAGAGCTGGTCGCCACTTTGACTAAGGTACTTTCACAAAGCTAAAACTTTTCCTATATATTATTTATACAGAGTGGACCAAAAGTCTGGAAACGGAAAATTATCTCGTAAATTGCCAGTCCGAATTGTACAAAATTTGAGATAAGCCTATTTTGAGATACGGAGATTCCAGATTTGACATTTTCAATGTTGTCGGATTTGCCGTTTCTCTAATATTATTAGTCACTTTGGTTTTTTAAATACATCACCCTGTATATTTAGTCATTATTGGAATCTCCTCTTCAATTCGAGCTCAGCCATATGTAACACTTATGATTCTATGTAGACTTAAATAAATAAAAAAGTGCAAAATATGTGGATTTGAAGAATCAATTTATAATTGCATAAAAATTTTTGATAACCATCTTATTGTCTATGAAATCGTTTCATTGACAATCACTGTTTGTTTATTATTGTGACAAAAGACAGAGATTCACTACTTAGGCCGGAAAAAATTATTAGGTTCCTTGCTTAACAATGGACTAGGATCTGAAGTTGCTTCGAGCATTCTTGAGCTTTATTGTTTGTTATTCCACAGAGTAAAAAAATAGTGTACCTAAATAACAAAAAAACATTAATTTTTAAACTTATTACCCAAACTACTATTAACTAATCAAAAATTGCTTCAGCCTTTTATGAAATCTCCATTAATTAAGAAAACAAACAAATTAGTATAAGTAATTAAATATTAACGTAAAATAAAGTAAGACGGAAATATTTTTTTTAAAACGACAAAATGCACTTTTATTATACAAAGTGGACCAAAAGTCTGGAAACGGACAATTATCTCGTAAATTGCCAGTCCGAATTGTACAAAATTTGGGATAAGCCTATTTTGAGATACGAAGATTCCAGATTTGACATTGTCAGATTTGCCGTTGCTCTAATATTATTAGTCACTTTGGTTTTTTTAATACTTCTTTTTCTTACACTGTCTTGCTTTCTCAAGCGTTGACGACTCCCATATTGACTACTTCTTTGTATTTATCTCTATCTTGAGCTACGTGGAGAAGTTCCTCAGCAGTTAAACCTGTCCATTGTCGGAGATTTCAAAGCCAGGATAGCCTTTTGCCGAAGCCGAAGCAGACTATAACGTGGTCCACGCATCACATGTCCCAAGTATTCCAGTTTGCGGCGCTTGATGGTAGTTAAGAGCTCTCTCTCTATCGTGCCCTATTCTGATGAGTATATTCTCGTTGGTAGTTCGGCTTGTCCACGAAATTTTGAGCATCCTTCAGTACAGCCACTTCTCGAATGTACTAAAGCGGTCAATAATTTTTTGGTGAAGCGTCCATGTTTTGCATTTCCTTTCTATAATCCCTTCCCCTTCTAATAGTCGCAGTGCGGGCCGTCCGCGGCCCACACGATAGGTCTAACCTTTTTGCGACTATTTTCATAAAAAAAAAAATTCGTTCTTTTTCATTAACAACCATTTTAGAGAAGTGATTTACCCTGCAGAACTTATCAAAACACATTATACTACTTTCAGTTTTATTAATAATGTAAATGGTAAATGGTCTAAATAACAGCATTCTACATTTAAACACTTAAATTTCTTCAAATCCACATATTTTGCACTGTTTTATTTATTTAAAACCTTCTAGACTACATAGAACCATAAGTGTTACATATGGCCGAACTCGTATTGAAGAGGAGATTTCAATAATGACTGAATATACAGGATGAAGTATTTAAAAACCAAAGTGACTAATAATATTAGAGAAACGGCAAATCTGTCAACATTGCAAATGTCAAATCTGGAATCTCCCCATCTCGGAATAGGTTAATCCCAAATTTTGTACAATTCGGACTAGCAATTTACGAGATAATTGTCTGTTTCCAGACTTTTGGTCCACTCTGTATATAGTTAGAGTAGAAAAATCAACTTCTGGCAGAGTTAGCGCGGTTGCAACAATTTCCACTGTTTTTTTCAAACTAGCAGAACACGGTGTACGTTGCTGCACCCCATTATTTCATTTTATTTTTTCTGGGATGCCTAATCCATATTGAAATTTTATTTATTTAACAAATGTTTTATTTTAATGCCAGCTGATAAACAATGTACTGGCGTCTCGGTTGCTTTTTCGACTCTTTTTCTATTTGCACCTGCTACATTTCTTCCAATTCCCCCTATTTTAGTGGCATTTTTTTTCTTTAAAAAGTAATAAAAACCTTTAATGTTTTTGCTCAAATTGAAATAAATAAATGTTTGAAAGCTTCAATATTTTCGAATAAAAATTGGAAATGACAGGTGTTTATATATATATATATATATATATATATATATATATATATATATATATATATATATATATATATATATATATATATATATATATATATAACACTAAAACTGAAGTTTTCTATAATTTTTACATATATATACATATATATATGTAAAAATTATAGAAAACTGTAGTGTTATTACAGTAAACTTTAAAGAGTTAATTTTCGACAGCGTGAAGAGATGTAAAAATGTGTAACTGATTGTTTAATAACCAGCTTACCTTCATATATATATATATATATATATCAATATGAAACTAAACTAAAGTGGTAGGCGCCGCATACGTAATCTATGGAGCAACTACCTATGAATTGTGTGAAAATAATTTAGATTTAGTTGCCGTGATTGTTATTTAATAAAAAATAGGTTAGCTAGACGTTCTTCAACACAAAAATTTTTATTATATTTGCAAAAAATTGCGTACATAATTTTTCGCAAATTACTCGCGGAAAACTCCCTTAATGAAAGAAAGGTTAGCTTGACGTCCTTCAAGAATGTATATACACTTTTTCGCGAATGATTTCACAAATGTTTTTGCTCAAATTAAAATAACTCAAATACATAAATGTTTGACAGCTTTAATATTTTCGAATAAAAAAATTTGAAATGACAGGTGTTTGGCTTCGAATATTTCATTTGCGTTGTATGGCAGGTACCATTACCACTTCCCACACAAAAGTTTTTTTTCACTTAAACCACCCCTGGAATGTACAAAACAACTTCTAAAAATTTTATCCCAATCGGTCCACCCGTTTGTCGCAGTCTTCTGTCTCATTCAATTTTCATATTATGCGATTTTAAAAAAAATTCTGTTCGATTACACCAATGACTGCCATTAAAATTGAATAAAAAGGCCGTATTTTATCAAAAATATATTGTAGTTTTATTTCGTTAATATGGTAAATCTCTTTTAAATCATAGTTTTGATAGTTGGACTTCACTTCACTTCACGTATTGTATAGATAAATTGTTGATGTTAAATAATACACACATTTAAGAAATTTTATTTGGTATGTTACAAAAAATATTTGAATCACCACAATAATAATTAACCAACACTTTTATAAATGTTTACAGCGTAAATCCCAACTCGACCCCTATAATTATTTTTAACATACAATGACAAAATATAATAAAATAAAGAACACCCACGGAGTAAAAAAAATGAAGATAATGCAGGCACATTATGTGTTAGATCCGTTATTAAGACAAATAAACTAAACTAGTATAGGTATCACATTCAAAATTATTGTTAGCTACGAAGTACTAATATACACTGCTCAACAATTGAAGTGGATAATATAAAAATGTCCGATAAAAATATTTGAAATATTTTGGAAAATAACAAAAGCAACCTAAAAACTTATCTTCAATAAAGCAAAATGGATGTTTAAGAAAAAGTGACAAAGTAAAAAAAACAACATACAAAGTATGGTACTTCTAACAGCTTTACACGAAACTTAATACCGTGTAGGACTACCTCCGACTCGCCTTAATGCTGTTACTGTATTTGGAAGACTATCTATAAAATTATTGATAAACTGCTTGGAATGCCTTCCCAAATGGCTTGTAATTCGTTAGCTACGTGCTGCAATGTTTGTGGTGGTTGTTGGAGTCGATTTAATTGCCTGGATATTCCAGTCCAAACGTACTCAATGCAATTCATATCTGATGAGCTGGGTGGCCACTTCATTCTTATAATCACATGATGTTTTATCCGATCGTTTACAATTCTTGCACAGTGGGGACGAGCATTATCATCAATAAAAACAAATCTCTCGTCTATGGCGCCAGAAAATGGTACAACTATTGGCTCTATAATCATGTCGCGATATCTTCTTCTTCTCAGACTGCCGTCTTCATCATTGAAGGTTAAGAACAGTCTCGGTGAAGGTCCGACGTTCCTGGTCACTCCGAAACAGGAAGTGAGCATCCATACCTGTCCAGTCTCCAATGTTCTTCAACCAGGAATGCTTCTTCCTACCCATGCCCCACTTGCCCTCAATCTTCCATTCCATTTTAATAGCTCATATTTACTTCCACGCATTACATGACCGAGATATGCTGTCTTTCGTTTTTTGACCACGTGCATTAATTCTCTTCCAAACTGCGCTCGTCTCAGAACCTCCTCGTTTGTGACATGCGCCTTCCAAGGTATCTTGAGAAGTCTACGAAGTATCCACATTTTAAGGGCTTCTATTCTGTTAATGGCGCTAACCTTCAAGTTTCATACTTCACAGCCATACAACAAAACTGAGTTTACATAACACTTCACAAATCGATACCGAAGACTCGGACTTAGCGTTGGATTACAAAGTAGTAACCGCATCAGGTTGAACGTAGTTCTTTCTTACTCGATGCTGGTTTTAATTTCTACTTCTGGATCTAGGTTGTTGTTAATCCAGGTCCCCAAATATTTGAACTTTTATTCGTTTCGCATAAATACTAAAATCTATTGGTGGTTCTAGGGTTTGTAATATTATAAGGATTTTTATTTAGTGGTATTAATTTTAAGGCCGTAACGATCTCCGACTGCAGCAAGTTGGTTTAGCAAGCGTTGCAGATCTTCTGGACTATTAGCTATTATCGCGGTGTCATCAGCATACCTACCTAAGGTTGTTAATCATTCTGTCGTTGATCTAAACCCCATCACTTGTATCTTTTATTGCCTCCTCAAAAATGTGTTCGGAGTATAAATTAAATAATATTGGGGATAAAATGCAGCCTTGTCGGACACCTTTTTGTATAGCTGCTGGTTCAGTTGTTATATTTTACTTCTGCTGTTTGATCCCAATATAAATTTTTGACTTTTTTTTACTGAAAATAGTCGCAAAAAGGGTAGACCTATCGTGTGGGCCGCGGACGGCCCGCACTGCGACTATTAAAAAAGGAAGGGATTATAGAAAGGAAATGATTGTGGACCCGCTTTTTGAAAAGTTGCAAGTCATAGTTCTCTGGAAAAACTGATTTTGGAAGCTTGTTCCATTCCGTAGCAGTACTGTAAAAGAAGGAGACTTGATGGAGATTGGTCCTTGTTGTGTCAATCTTGAGACTAAATGGGTGAGACTGATGAGCGTGCCGCGTGCTTCGGCCGAATGTGGCCAATGGTAGTACAAGAGTTTTTATTTCTCTGGAGCATCTGCCATGGAAATATCTGTAGAGTAATGACTGGTCTGCAACTCTTCTTTTATGTTTCAGAGGGTGAAGGGTATCTGTGAGAATTGAGCTGTTTATCAACCGAATGGCCCTTTTCTAAATAAAATCTAGAAGACAATAGTTGATCAGGAGTAAAAATCTTTTTAGCTTTCCACAGAAAACCTAGCCTCTGGCTTGCTGACTTTGCGATGTTAGCGACATGGTCATGCCAAGGCATATTATTAGACACCGTGACTCCCAAAATCGAAATGGAGGGACTTGATTCAAGGGTATTTTCGGACATTTTGATAGAAAGATTTGAGGAATTTACTTTCTTGGAAAACGTGGCGCCTTGTGTTTTCTGGGCGTTGAACTGAACAAGATTGTTGGTTCCTCACTCGACGATTGTTTTAAGATCTCTATTGATGGATTCAACCTGTTCCTGCCTGAGTCTATTTGTATCATTCACCGAAAGTGATCGATAGGATGTGAAAGTTCGCGGTGGTTGTCAATAGGTCGTTGATGTGTAAAAGAAATAGGGTGGGGGACAGGATGGAACCCTAGGGGACCCCGGCATTGGTTTTTAACTCATCAGCAAAAATACCGTCAACTGCCATATGTAAGGAGGGATCTTGCACGAAGCTCATGAGCCATTGGTGCAGTTTGGTTGGGAGACCGTAGGCAGATAATTTGCTTAACAATGCCTGGTGCCAAACTCGGTCAAAGGCTTTAGATATATCCAAGGCTATTGCACGGGATTTACCAAACTTCTCAATAGTGTTTGTCCAGTGCTATAAGTTGTTAAAAGAGGCCTATGATGAGAATGCTCTATGTCGTCCGTGTGTTTTCGAATGGTATAACCGGTTTTCTGAAGGCCAAGAGAGCACTGACTAACGTCCAGGTCGACATCAACGGCATCGTAATGACTGAATAGGTTTTAGAGAGTAAAACTGAAAACCAAACTTACATATTGAAAGTTTTGGTAATATTGTGAGAGTTAGTTCGTAAGAAACAGCTGGAGTTGTGAAAAAACGAGTCGCGGATCTTGCACAAGGACAACTCACCTGCCCATAACGCGCTGCCCGTGAAACGTTATTTAGCCGCTAGAGGCACTTCAGTAGTCGAACACGCGCCTTACTCGCCTGATTTAGCACCTTGTGACTTTTTTCTGTTTCCGAAGATCAAGTCTGCCTTTAAAGGAACTCGGTTCGAGTAGATGGAAAAGGTGAAGCGAAAATCGGCGGAGCTCCTAAATGCTCTTACAAAAAAAGACTTCAAGCATTGCTTTGACCAATTGAAAAAACGAATGGAACAATGTGTAGCGAGGGGATACATTAAAGGGGAGCATTCGACTGTAAAATAATTTTTTAAATAAGACTCTTTTTCTTTTGGAGCAGGCCAAACAGCGCCTCTCGAGTTCCCATTTCTTCTCGAAATCCAAACTGTGACTGGCTGATATCCTGCTCGCATTTTCTAAATAACCTTGCATGGATGATTTTAAGGAACAGCTTAAGGAGATGACTCATGAAGCTTATAAGTCTCTGACCCTAGCTACTCCCGGGGAATCACAACTGTGAAATAGATTCTGTTAAAAAGCTCAACCAGCGTATCTATGTTTTTTTTTCTCCTATAAGTTTTATTATCTCTATGTGCACTTGATCTGGTCTAGGAGATTTTCCGATTCCACGATATCTTACCGCCGTCATTGTTTGATGAATCAAGATCAGTAGATGAGAGCGGCCATCATAACATATGCCTCCCCAAACACAAACCGAACACCACCGAAAAGAGTGGTTGGCGCCATTAAATTTTCATCGTATCTACCGCTGTTCTCTTTCTCTCCAGACTAAAAGTCGGCCGTCACACGTATATTAACGAAATCGTGATTCGTCGAAGAAAAGACAATTCGTAACAATAGAAATGCAGCTGATATAAGCACTTTTCTTTGACTAAAATGTAAACAACATTTCAATATTTTTCTGTTAAAAACATAACAGCCGAAGCATAGAAAAAACAATATGCGTCTCGGGACGCCCGACAGAAGTGATGACTTCAAATGATTTGCGTAGAAAATATTAAATATTGAACGTATTTAACGTAATAGGTACTTAGTTATTTATTAAAATTAAAATGATCGTTTGGTTCAAGATTATGAATGAATACAAAAGTTTTGGTAAATTGGTGTTTTGGTAAATTAGTGACTTAATCAAAAATGTTTAAGAAAGTGAACATCTTATTTATTTAATATAAAATATATCTTATCTATATTAATAAACATTCTTCAATAGATACAGTTGACTCGCTTTCATTTACATTATCATTATCTAAGCCTACAAAAGTAACAATGGGCTTATGGTAGCTATAATAAACAAAAATTGTACATTCAATATTATCTAAAAATCAAGAGTAGTACCATGACTAGTAGTAGCAATGTCTGAATTATTATTAATCATCTTTAATTGTAATTTAAAATCTAAAAATGATACTAAATGTTGTGCTCGATTAGCAGCAAAATTAACATTAAAACTCCGCTTGGAATAAAGCAAGAGAGAAAGAGAGAGTGGGGTAAGCATCGAGTCGGGATAAGAGAGAGGGGATGGCTGGCGTGACAGCCTGGTGCCGTTACGCTTTTGGGAACGCGACCACGCACCCAAAAAGTTCACAGTATACAGTTTAATCCTTCTGAAAACATTTGTAAATGCAATTTTTGCAAAAATTATAGTCATGCACTTCAATTGTTGAGCAGTGTATATTATTTTTATTCATTAATTTTTTTTTATTGAAAATCGTACATACTTAAAAAACGTGAAATATAAACTTTTCATTCCTGATGGTCTGGAAATATTTATTCTGAAGAGAAACGAGACAAATCAATGTCATAACTAAATTATGTTGCATATGCATTAAAATTAGTTAGTTATAGTAATATTAATGGAAAATTTATGTCTTTTAATATAAGTTATAATTTATTTTATTTTTTATTTAATTAATAGCTAATCAGAATGTTTTATAATGTCGTAATTATAAACTAATTGCTTATTGCTATTAGCCTCTTGTACTGTGTAAATCTTGTTAATAATTTTCAGCGCTACTGTACTAGTACTGATAACTCACTTTTAATAAACAAACAATGCATACACTTTTAAATTACAGATTCTATACATGTTTTACTTTTTCCCTTTATCGTGAATGAAATTAAAACCACAATAATTTAAATTAAGTATTTAATTTTCAACCAAATATTTCAAAAAGAAATCGGTTGGTACAGAAACATTTTAAAAATACACAATACGCTTTTTTGCATACACTCGTATAATATATCATAACTAATAATGGACCGTCGGGGGATTTTGATTTTTACCCTCCCATAACAATTTATGGGGTTTTGAAGTTCGTGGAAATACATGATTAAGTAGAGCATTTCTAAATATATACATACAGGTATAAATATTTTTGACATTCCAGTAAGAGATCAACTGACACTGTCTAAATATATTAAATTTTCTTTAAAAAAAACATCTTTTAAGTTCCTTTCATCAATAGTTTTTTAATTATTTCATGTTGTAGATTGTAGGGGTGGGGGGTGAAGGCTATGCTGCCTCTTAAGCACCTCGACCTATCAGATCTTTTGTACATAACCCTTAATCTATTTGTACTTCGTACAAAGTTTATTAATTTTCTGGGAGCTAAGTTCCTGACATCGGAGGGCTTTAAAAAGGCCCCTTTCGGAAACTTGCAGGAAAGCGCTGGGCATTCGCAAAGCAAATAATCTGCAGTTTCAGCGAAGTTCTCGCAGTAGCCGCAACTATCACTCTCTATTTTGCCCATCTTTTTCAGGTGATACCTCAGAATGCAGTGTCAGTGAGGAGTCCCGTCACCAGTTTTAAGTCTTTTTTTGTCCAACTCGAGAAGCTTTTTAGCTTTCCTTGGTGAGTGACTCACTAGCCTTTCGCCTGTCTTTGTCCTGGCACTTTATTCCAGTGAGATTTCATTTCATCTGTTTCCCAGCGTCGAATCTCTTCTTTCAAGTGGGCCTTGGAGAGTCCACAGAAGGGTTCTGGGCCGGAAAATCGTGTATTTGCCCCTTTCTTGGCAGGGCGGTCTGCTTCCTCGTTGCCTTTCATTCCCCTGTGACCTGGAACCCACATTAAAGTGACCTGGTTGTTTGCTGCCAGTTGTCTTAGGGATTCTTTACAGTCAGCTTAGACTCACAAGTGTATGACTTCAGAGCTTTTAGTGCATTACAAATAAGTGCAATGGTGGAAGATTTAGCATTACCTCTACGGCTGCAGTAGAACACGTGAATATTGCCCCTGTGATTCTCAGATGTTTCATGTTAGTAAGTATATATTTTGTAATGTAATTTTTCTATATAATTAAAAATATTAATGAGAAGTCTTGAAAAAGAAAATAAACATTTTCGAATGATTGTCTTAAAAAACAGAAATTTTTTATTGAATTGGTCACTCCTAACTGCTACCCAAATAAATTAAAAAAAAACCTCTAACATATACATACATACATATAGTCACGCCTTTTTCCACGACGTTGATCTTACTATCATGCTTATTTTGCCAAACCCAACATTCACTACTATACATAAGTGTAGGAACCAGACTCTATGCACAACCACTCGTACCTTTCCCGTAAATACTGAACTCAAGTACACAAACTTTTTCCGCTCTTTCTTCTCCAATCAGTACCTCGGAGTTTGTTTCAAAAACCATTACTTTCGTCTTGCTTACAATCACTTTCATCACTTTGATTTTTGGGTATTTTTCTCCTAAGATGATGCTAATTTGACCTGATCAACGGCATATGATGATCAAATCATTCATTTTCAATCCATACATACTCTAAATATTTTAAACAGCTATGACGAAGCAACACATCCCTATCTTACACATTTTTCGATGTTAAACCAGCCTGTGTAAGTACCGGGGCAATGCTAATCTTCTCTGTAACATTCCAATTCCATATTAAAAAAATTCTACCCCAAAAAATCATAAATTTCAATTATAATTATTAATTCACCCACTTTAGTTTTTTTTATAAATAAAAATAGAAATTTAAATAAAATTTATCAATATCGTTAAAGTTATGAGATTGAAAATGTTTTTATTTACCCACTTTACATCAACGCACTACTTTATCATGTGTTTCCACGAACTTCAAAACCCCACAACTTTTTATTGGTAGTGGAAATCAAAATTCCCCGGTGCGACGGATCATTTTTGAAGACGAAAACATTTTTCGAAAAAGCCACTTAACTAATGAATTACCAAAAATATTTTGCTAACACGACAGAATGTTATTTTAAATTAAATGGTGGTTAGTAGATTAAACAAAAAAACAAAATAATTATAACCCTAAACTATAATTAACTATAATTAAAATGATAATCGTAACGCGAAAGCTAATCCGTGTTTAATAAAGGCGAAACAAAATTAAGAATCTCCCTGTAAACGAGTATTCAGTGTTTCTTGAATTTTGACACATCCATTAGTTACTTTAACGTACTGTTGGGACAAGTTATAAATAGTCGAGTTCTGAGATTAAAAAATGATAAAATTACTAAAACTTTAGATACAAGATATATGTAGTTGTCTTATTACTAACCGGACAAATTCCTTACTAACACGTGACTGAATTGTTAAATTATGGTTATAGAAAGGTCAGTTTTATTAATTCTGTCATTAAAATTGGTACGACAGAGAAATAATAACGAATATTTACTAACTATGCATATTTTTTATGACGAATAAATTGTAGTAGCAGAACCAAAAAGTTACTTTAATCTCAAAAATTTAAATAAATAAATATTTATAAATAGTAAGAGACTTATTTATTATCAATTATATCATCCTAATGATATTAAAATTAATATGATTACAATCATGAAAACAAGAGTAAAGAAATTACTCATTCTTGTTTGAGATTTGAATGTTTAAATTAACTTAAAATTATACCTAATGAAAATTCCTACCCAAATTCTTTAATCAATAAAATTATTTTCAGTACTTCATCATGTGACATACCTCCAATTATAAATTCACCAGAAAATAATATTATAAATAAAATAACCCATAAAAGTTTACCTCATATTCAACAAATGACTCCAAAATTGGTTAAAGTTCTTAAAAATGATTTCCAATCTCCATACTAAATTTTTAACACCGATTCCAAAGGAGTTCAAATCAAATATTGTTTATCAAATTCCGTGCATGGATTGTGACAAATTTTACATTGGGCAAACGAAACAACTTTTGAAAGATCGAATTACGGGTCATAAAAGTGATTGTAGGAGGCAGGTATGTATGGTAGGTCGTTTTATTACAAGGTATAGTCGAAAAATTCTTGGCTAGAAGTCAGAAGGTCTACTGCGCTTTTGTAGACTCAAAAAAGGCCTATGACATAGTTAAAATATTTAAAAGAGAGTGCGTATGGATTGAAAATGAATAATTTAATCGTCAAATGCCTTCTTTACGCCAATGATATCATCATATTAGCGTCAGAGGCGTTGCAGACGATGGTTAATGTTATGCATGATGCCCTGAAAACCAAAGGGGTGAAAATAGGGGCAAAACGAAAGTAATGGTTTTAGAAAAAGAAAAAAGCATGACTAACTGTAAAGTTCTGATTAAGGGAGAAAGAGTGGAATGGGTTTGTTTACTTGGATTCAAAGTTTACAAGAGATGAAAAATATGACAGTGTCATTGAGCGAATGGTGTTGGCAGAAAAACAAATGAATGGAGCACTACATAGCTTTATGAACAGCCAAAAAGTGTCAAAAAAGGCATGTCTGGCTGTGGATAGAGAAGTGTTGGTTTCTACATTTACATATGTATGGTAGTGAATGTTGGGTTTGGCAGAAGAAGCATGAAAACAAATTTATAAGGCGAGTGTGACTGGACGAAAGTCGGTAGAGGTCGATCTCGGCGAACATATCTCTATCAGATCAACATTGTTTTGAAGAAAGGCCAAGTCAAGAGTACCATGTATGAGCATGTATGAGAGCACTGATGAAAGTAAAGGAAGCAAAAGATGTGTGTAAGAACCGTAGCAAGTGGAATGAAGTGGTCTCTGCCTACCACTACGGGAAAATAGACGTGACTATATATGTATGTATGTAGGAGGCATATGTAATCATGTGCCCTAGCCACTCATTCTATTGATGAGAATCATTGAATAGATTATAAGAATACGAAAATTTTAGATATGGAAAGTATTTTAACATAAAGACCAATAATAAAAGAAGTGCTATTTATACACATATTCTTAATAAAAAAAACAATAAAATTGCAGACAACCATAATACTTTCATATTTACAATTCTCATCTGTATAAATATTTTTACATTCTAGTAAGAGATCAACTGTTTAAATATATTAAATTTTCTTTAAAAAAAACATAATTTTTTAATAATTTTATGTTAGTAAGTATATATTTTGTAATGTGATTTTTCTTATATTACATAAAAATATTATAAAGAAGTCTTGAAAATGCAAATAAACATTTTTGAAAGCTTGACTGAAAAAACGAAGAATTTTTATTGAATTGGTCACTCCTAACTGCTACCCAAATAAATTAAAAAAAAACCTCTAAAAAATTTAATATATAATTTTATAAATAATCAAAGTAAGGCATAATAAATTAATCCAAAGCGTATCGTTAAGTTATAAATATGAGGGAAAGTTTATTAAAAAACCAACGTCGAAATAAGCGAAATACGAGGGTTGCTCTGAACCTATACTTCCAGAATAATAAACAAAAATTAAATTAATTAAAAATTATTCTATTTTTTTTTCAAAAAATTCTCTATGAAGATCAATACACTTATCCGAGCGTTTGAATTAATGGCACTGTGCAGATGGTATCTACAAAACAACATTTTGAAAGTATCAGCCGCCTCTTATGGTGCCGAAAATCGTTGACTACGCAATTCGTTCTTAGTTGTTTTTTTTTAGATCTTGTACAGGGTGTTTCTAAATTTATGCGAAAAAATTCAGGAGGTGATTGCCCTTATGAAGTTATGATGGATCTTTTCTTTAACATAATTTCCTCAACTTAAGAACATCACACTCAATATAAGAAAGAACATGTGGTTCATGCACGATGTTGCTCCAGCACACTTTGGTCAGATTTCTAGGCAACTTATCCCAACAGTTAGATTGGTCGAGGAAGATCGCAACACTGGCCTCCCCGATCTTCAGAATTAAATCCATGTGATTTCTGGTTTTGAGGTTACCTTAAATCAATAGTTTACAACACACCGATACTTGATATCAACGATCTGAAGAATCGAATTTACATAGCGTAAGATACTATAAGAAATACGTCGAAATATTTAAACGTGTTGGACGATCGATGAAACGTAGAGTACATTCATGTATTTTGGCTGAGGGCGGTCATTTCCAACATTTATTGTAAATCGTATTTTATTCTTGCATTTTCTATACTTACTGTTTTTCACTCTCATTACGTAGTTTATTATTAAATAAAGAATCACCTTTTAGTGGTGATATCTTGAAAGGGGTGGGCTGAGGAAATTTGGTTACAAGAAAGATCTACCATAATTTTATACTGGCAATCGCCTCCTGAATTTTTTCGCATCAGTTTAGAAACACCCTGTAGATTGCAATTTTACAATCGAAACTATTTGATATAGAAAATTTGCTTAAAAGGATGGTTTAATAAGAGAAATAAATATGGCATAAACAAAAACAAAATATTCAGATAATATTACAAATATGCACGCACAAAATCTGGTCTTGGAGGACAACCAGAGTATAATTAAACTATGCGAAAAATACAAATACTTCGGTATGTATATCACGACAGACGGAGCTATGGATGAAGCCATAAGGGAAAGAAATATACAAGAAAGAAGAGCCATTGGTTTACTAAACAGAGTATTGTGGGATAAACATATTTCAAAACATAACAAACACCGATTATACAATAGTATTGTCAAAAGGTTGGCAACTGAAACAAAGGTCAAAAAAAGCTTTAGAAGCAGCAGAGATGGACTTCTGGATTGATCATACCATTGTAGAGAATGTTAGAATAAAACAACTTAAATGGTACGGACATGTGCAGAGAATGGGCAAAGACCGTTTGCCAAAGAAAGTCATCAACTAGAACCCGCAAGGAAGAAGAAAGAGAGAAAGAGTTGGAGAGAGGGGATAGACAGAGAAATGAGAGAGAGAGGTTTGGGAGAGGATCTCTGGGAGGACAGGGATCAATGAAAACTGGGAATCGGAAGGCGTCGAGGGACGTTCTAAAACCGATCTATATATATATATATATATATATATATATATATATATATATATATATATATATATATATATATATACACGTACTCATCATGTACACACATCAATGCACATCTTAATTATAAAAATATAATTAACTTACTCTTGACTTGAATCTCTTAATAATTTTACTTTCTTTGCAAAATGCCGTTCACTTTCATATTCTAAACCATTACTGTCAATCATATTTATTTGTAGTTCTTACTTTCAAATAAATTTTCTTATTTAAAATTTAAATAATATTTTAACACACTCTGATAATAATTTTTAAAAGTGATAATTTTATTTTTCAAACAAATCTAAATTCTGAACACAATCTTATTTGTCATGTAATCATAATATGTTAAATTTTGACAAAAAGATAAAGGAAAAGTACAAAAAAAATGAAAGAAATAAAGGTAAAATATAAATCTTTTGATATTTCTTATTTTATAATAAGTACCTATACTTAATTGAAATTATTACAAAAAAAAATAAAAAAAATTATTGTCTTTGTTTATTAAACAAGTTTCTATGTGTAATCGTAACAGCTTTTTATGAGATAATATCCTCTCTTAACTAACAAAAGCTCCGATGACGCTTTATAATTTAATAGGTTCTTTTCTCTACTATCATCCCCTGTGCTTTGTCTACGTATTTTTGAGGGTTGAATCCAAAGGGTATTTCGTCGATAATCAATTCGGAAGGGGCAAACGTAGCTTGTTAAGTTCATTATGTACCTAAATTGTGAATAAACTTTATTTACTACAGTCGTAATAAAAAGTGGAGATTACTATTATTCGTTTACATACGATACATACAATCTTTCATATAAATGTAAAAATATTTCTTTAAAAATGTTTTATTATGGGCACTTTTTATAGACATATTCAATACAATTAAATAATTTTAAATATAGTATAGTATAGTAAATATACAGTAGAACAAATTTACCTTTACCCCGACGTGATACCTACAAACCTCGCTAAATGAATCAATGAGTCAAAAATGGCTGCTGTTACTTTGTCGTGTGGCTAAATATTAATGTATTGCACAAATTGACCTTTACCCTGACGTCATACCTACAAACCTCTCGAAATGAATTAATGAGTCAAAAATGACTGCTGTTACTTTGTCGTGTTCCTAAATATTTATGTTTTGTACAAATTGACCTTCACCCTGACGTCATACCTACAACCCTCGCGAAATGAATCAATAAGTCAAAAATGGCTGCTGTTACTTTGTCGTGTTCCTAAATATTTATGTTTTGTACAAATTGACCTTTACCCTGACTTCATACCTACAAACCTCGCGAAATGAATCATAAATACATACATACATAAAGTCACGCCTTTTTCCCATAGGGGTAGGCAGAGACCACTTCCTTCCACTTGCTACGGTTCGTACATACATCTTTTGCTTCCTCTACTTTCATCAGTGCTCTCATACATGCTCTTCGGTTGTTGGTACTTTTGACGTGGCCTTTATTCAAAACAATGTTGATCTGATCGAGATATGTTCTCCGAGGTCGACCTCTACCGATTTGCCCATTCACACTCGCCTTATAAATTTGTTTCGTCAATCTTCCTTCATCCATCCTTTCTACGTGTCCAAACCATCTAAGCATTCCTTTATCTATCTTTGTGACCACATCTTCTTTTACACCACAGCGTTTTCTTATCTTACTATTCTTAACTTTATCCAACCTAGTCACTCCGGCTATACTTCTCAGACTATTCATCTCCGCAGCATTAATCCTATTTTCATGCTTCTTCTGCCAAACCCAACATTCACTACCATACATAAGTGTAGGAACCATCACACCTCTATGCACCGCCAGACGTGCCTTTTTTGACACTTTCTGGCTATTCATAAAGCTATGCAGTGCCCCATTCATTTGTTTTCCTGCCAACACCCTTCGCTCAATATCACTGTCATACTTTCCATCTCTAGTAAATTTTGTACCCAAGTACACAAATTCATTAACTTTTTCCACTCTTTCTCCCTCAATCGAAACCCCACAGTTTGTCATGCTTTCTTCTCTTTCAAAAACCATTACTTTCGTTTCGAAATGAATCAATTAGTCAAAAATGGCTGCTGTTACTTACCTGTTACTAACCTAAATATTTATGTATTGTACAAATTGACCTTTACCCTGCAGAAGGCTACATACAAAACAAAATAAATATAGCAAACCAATTAATTTCTTCCATAAGTAAAAGTAATTTGCCAAAAAACATCCCTCAAACTCCAATTCCTCCTGTTACACGAACGTTACATTTGCCTCATCCAATCAATCTGTCTTAAAAAAATATTTTAAATGCACCGGTATTTTATTTTAATAACTGTACAATATAAATATTAATACCAATTAATACATATCTATGTTTCAATAAATAACAAGTTCTTTTAATAATTTTTTATTTAAATTCTTTGGTCATGGAGAAAATATTGTCTATTACACGGTTAGAATCTACTATTTCGTATCGCCTAGACGAAATCTTTTACCAAGTTTGACCTTTATTATTTTATCCATCGCTACATTAAAAAGTAATGGGCTTAGTGAATCTCCCTGTCTGATACCATTAGCGAAGGAAATGCTAGTTGTTAATCTTCCATTGATGCGAGCCTGGATTTTGGTGCTGTGGTAGATGTTCTCTATGGTTTGGATTATATTGGATACATATTTATAAGAGGTGTAATATATTGTCCAATCTTACGCGATCGAATGCTTTGGTCAGATCAATAAAGCACAAAAAAGCAGGTACTCTATGGATTTTTTTTACTATTTGTCTCAATATAAATACAGCATCCTGATCTGAAACCTTGTTGTTTATCTGAGAGTGAGATAATGGAGTTGAGTTTATTTGTGATGATTTTTGTGACCAATTTATGTATAGTGTTCAATAAGTTGATGCCTCTGTAGTTTGGTGGATTTTGTTTGTCTCCCCTTTTTGAACATTAAAATTATCGTACTTGTTTTCCACTTGTCAGGTATTCTACATTGTTTTTTTCGAAATCATTAAAATTGGTCTGTGGATAATTGAAAATTTTTTTTATTTATAACTGAAAACATTCAGATGGTCGCGAACGAGTCTTGCTCTTTGCAATATCTCTGCAAGGATTCCATTCAGCGGTGGCTCTGTTATTTTCTGGAGTGATATATATGATATATACTCGCACAGATTTAGTTCTAATCCATACGAGGTCCATGAATGCTAAGAATATTGTAATAGAAAATGTGATGCCTGTCAGTTCTTTTTTGGAACCCAATTTTCCGTTTATGCAAGACAACGGTCGACCTCACATAGCTGGGGAGGTACTTAATTATCTTAATCAAGTTGGTATACTACTTATGCAGTGGCCACCAAAAATCCTGGATTTGAATCCGTTCGAGCATTTTGGTGTCACCCCAGGAAAAACGTCTTTAAACGTGTATATTTGTTTGTTTGTTTTTTTAAATAAAACATTAATTTATGTTTACAGTTGACAATAAAATAAATAATTTAATAATCATCTTTAGCATTTTATTAACGTTAATATCCGTATAGGTACTATCGTACATTTATCTAGATTAAGATTCAACCTTCATTTAAAAATGTACTAGTTCTCTATTAATGCGCGATTCCATCGGAGAAACAATGTGTTTCTGTTGCTTGTTTCCGAATATGTTTCTGGAAGTTACTAAATGTTCGTTGTTTCGGAAACCAAAGTCGATTGTTTTTATTTGTCGCAGATTTCCATTTTGAGCGGTATCTTCAATGGAAAAATAGTCAACTCGACGAAACAGAAACGAGTCGCCAAGTCACTACAAACTAGTGATAATAACAAAATAACTATGCCAAATGAAGTAGTTATAGAACTTATTGAAAACTACATACAGTGCGAGTGTTTATGGGATTCGAAAAAGGTTAATTATAAATGCAGAAATGTAAAACACGACGTGCGATAAAAATTGGCAGAAAAAATAGGAGAAAATATAAAAGTGAAATGAAAAATGTTCTTGGGCATTCTTACAGAGAGCGAAAGAAAAGTCGCGCATTGAAAAAATATTAGTTTTGTAATTTGACAGATACATACCTGAATTTTGTCTTGATAAACTTCTACAATTGCTTCTTGTATTACTTTGCTAATTTGCTAATGAGTGGTAAGAATCTCCAGTAGCGAGGTATCGTAGTGTTACAAGCAATTGTTTCAGTGGAGAAATTGTTTGCCTTTAATTGGTATTTTCTTTTTTAATTTTCGAAGCGATTTGGCTTAATAACTAGTACTAGACATTCGGAGAAAGTTGTGAACAGAACCGTTGTTTAGTGTTTCTATTTGTCCCTTTCAACAGGTTCATTATCTGAATGCCACCATGTCCTCTTTCTGTCAAACTCTTCCTCGCCCAGCATTTATGTTTTCTTTTATTATTTTTGCGATTTTTTGTTAATGATAATATTAACGCATCTTCCTCCTCCATGTTGCCGAACTTGTATCAGTGGAAACACTGAGTGCGGTTCCACAAAGTACCATGAAACACGCGACTTCTGTCATTTTTCACATCACTTTGGTGGAAACAAAATGTTTATGTACAAGGATAGATCGTGAATTGTTGTCCCAACATAGAAACAATCAATTAAGAAAAATGAAACTAATTTATTTTTCAACATAGTCAGTTGCAACGTTTATTACTTGGTATATCAGTGTTAAAGTGTTTCAAACCCTTTTGATAAATAATCAGAACTTTGGGTCTTCGGCTATTTATCTACCTCCGATATCATTTCGTTATCATTAGCAAAGCGGATTCCACAAAGATGTGCTTTTAATTTTAAGAATAGATGGTAGTCGCTGGGGGCCAAATCTGGAGAATAAGGGGGTTGTTTAAAAATTTAAAATCCCTCATTGTTGCTAACATCGCAAAGTCAGCAAGTCAGAGGCTAGGTTTTCTGTGGAAAGCTAGAAAGTTTTTTACTCCTGATCAACTGTTGACGACGTACAAGGCTCAAATCCTACCTCTACTGGAGTATTGCTCGCACATTTGGGGTTCAGCATCAAGGCATTCTCTTCGTCTTCTAGATTCCATTCAGAAAAGGTTAGGTTGATAAACAGCTTAACTTTCACGGATACCCTTCACCCACTAGAACATAGAAGAAGAGTTGCAGACCAGAGATTACTCTACAGATATTTCCATGGCAGATGCTCTAGAGAAATAAAAACTCTTATACCACCACTGTCACATTCGGCCGAAGAACTCGGCACGCTGATCAGTCTCACCCATTTACTCTCAAGATTGACACTACAAGGACCAATCTCCATCAAGAATCCTTCTTTTACAGGGCTGCTACAAAATGGAACAAGCTTCCAAAATCAGTTTTTCCAGAGAACTATGATCTGCAACTTTTCAAAAAGCGGGTACACAATCATCTCCTTTCTATAATCCCTCCCCCTTCTAATAGTCGCACAGCTGTCCACAGCTCACATGATAGGCCTACCTTTTTGCGACTATTTTCAGTAAAAAAAAAGAAAATGACAGTCATTGCAACACAACTTTTGTGGACCGAAGCGTTGTCTTGGTGGAAGAGCACACCTTGACTCAATTTTCGCATAATATTTACCTGTTATGGTGCGCTTATGCGGTTAATAATCCACGAAAATAATAACTGCAAAATACCAAAAAACTGTGATCTTACCAGCTGATGTGACAACACGAAATTTTTGAGGAGGAAAACCATTTCATGCTTTGTTTTTGGATTCTGAATCAAAGTGATGAACCCATGTTTCGTCGACCGTATAAAATTTTCGCTTAAATTTATCGGGATTCCAGTTACATCTCCAAATTTGTCTCCGATGCAACTTGGCGAACACGCTTCTGGTCTGCCGTCAGCATTTGAGAAACTCATCGTGCAGAGAGTTTTTGAGACCCAACTCCAAATTTTTTTTTTCATGCTTCCAACAGAAAACCTACATGTCTCCGCTATAACCTTGACTGTAACTCTTCTGTCATCTAATACCATATCATGGACTAAATTCACATTTTCTTTGGTCACCACAGTTTTGGGTGCTCCTGCATCTGGTGCGTGGTGACAGTACTCTCTTCCCAGTTTGAAATCTCGTGACCAGCTCTTGATTATCTGGTACGAAAGGGCAGAGTCACCTGATACTTCTACCATGTTCTTGTAAATTTCTTACGGTGATAATCCCTTTTTACAGAGGTACTCTATCGCACCTTGTATCTCAATTTTGTCAATTTTTATAAAATCACGCACTCCTAAATGGAAAAAAATTAATATTTAACATACACGAACTGATCCGCTGATGCTAATTGGCACACATTAATGTCATGCAATAAGCTTTGGCCTGATACTTTATTTGCATTTGTCATTTAATGCCAACTATGTTAGGGACAACAATTCGTGAACTATCCTCGAATTATGCCGCAAGTTTCCGAAATACGAAACAACACAAAGCAACAAAAAAGTTTCTCCGGTGGAAACGCACGTTTAGTTTCTTAGTAATAAAAAGATATAAGTTGTTATTTTTTAATTGGTCTTTACAAATCCAATATAAAATCTATCCCATAAAATGTTTTTAATTAAAATTAACGTATTCAATATACTAATATATTTTTTTCATAATATAGTGTATTTGTCAGATTTTTTCATTTTAAACAACAATGTAATTTAATTCTTAGTAAGGTACCGCCTATTAACACTTACCTAACTCGGAGATATATATCATTTGTGCAGTAACTATAAAAATCATGTAATTCGATATTGTAATTCAATTTGCCATATCACGTTTCATTGTTTTTAATTTTTGTATACTTGTTTGAATTACAAAAACAAATAAAATGATTTCCATTGATAAAATAAAAATAGTTTTTTTTGTATAAGGAAAGAATTAGCTCAATAAAGTTGTTTTCGACTCATATTTATCGTAAATAATATTATGAATAAATTGCTGGACAAAATTAACACAACCTATTAAATTATACAAATTGCTATAATGAATTAATAATAATATGATAATAATAAATATGGTTACAATTTAAGTTAAGAAAAAACGTTTTCGGATACTTTAAAAAATAATTAACTTTGATATTTCTCCATAAGATTGGAATTAAAATTATTTCTGAGACTTGTTATCAAAATTGTAATTTATAAAAAAATAAATTATGGTGTAAATAGGACACTAAAAGCGTATGGTGCTTTATTCTATTTATGCATTTTGGTATGCTACTATAATTACATTTTGGATGATATTTTAAGGAATTTGTTCTCATACATACATATAGGTACATACGTATAGTCACGCCTTTTTTCAAGTAGGGGTAGGCAGAGACCACTTCCGCTACGGTTCCTACACGCATCTTTTGCTTTCTATACTTTCATCAGTGCTCTCATGCATGCTCGTCGGTTGTTGGCACTCTTGACCTGGCCTTTCTTCAAAACAATGCTGATCTGATCAAAATGGATGTTCGCCGAGGTCGACCTCTACCGACTTCCGTCCAGTTACACTCGTCCTATAAATTTGTTTCGTCAATCTTCCTTCATCCATCCTTTCTACGTGTTCAAACTATCCAAGCATTCCTTTATCTATCTTTGTAACCACATCTTCTTTTACACCACAGCGTTCTCTTATCTACTTCTCAAACTACTCATCTCCGCAGCATTAATCCTATTTTTATGCTTCTTTTGCCAAAGTCAACATTCACTACCATACATAAGTGTAGGAACCAACACACCTCCATGCACAGGCAGACGTGCCGTTTTTGACACTTTCTGGCTGATCATGAAGCTATGTAGTGCCCCGTTCATCTGTTATCCTTCCAACACCCTTCGCTCAATGTCACTGTCATACTTTCCATCTCTCGTAAACTTTAAACCCAAGTACACAAATTCATTTACTTGTTCCACTCTTTCACCCTCAATCGAAACTTCACAGTTTGTCATGCTTTCTTCTCTTTCAAAAACCATTACTTTCGTTTTGCTTACATTTATTTATTTTCCCTTGTAAAGCGGCACGATAACGGCCTTCCAGCAGTCGTCTGGTACGCTACCACTCCTCTAACAAAGGTTAAAAAGGCGATACAGCAGACTAGCTACCACGTTTTGTCCAGCCCTCAGCATTTTAACTGTTATCCTGTCGTACCCAGCAGCTTTACCCAATTTTATACTGTTCAACGCTTCCACAATTTCTGTCGTACTAACTTCACTTTCATTGCAACTTTTACTTATGTCTCCGAATTGGGCCTGTACTTGTGTATCCTCTTTCTCAAATAAACTTTCGAAGTTCTCCTGTCGTGATAACTGCATTTTTAATTTACTTGAGGTTTCTAGGTGCATATATTTGATAACATAAATGCTCAATCAAATTGGGGTATACTGAAAGAAATTGAAGGGGAAAATATCTTAGATACCATGCTTAATGTGATCAATCACGCTAGTCAAGTAGAATGCTTTCGATGACTTATGTATAAATTAAATATTAAAAAATGCAGAACAGTCATGGCGATGCCACATTACTAGTTCAGTAAATTTTTAGAGCTATTAAATGTATCAAATTATGTAAATGTATTAAATAAAAACAAAGTCTTTATCTAGGTTACCTTTTTTAAAGACTGACTCTCCATTGACAAAGCACTAACAAATCCTACTGATAGTTTTCGATGTCGGTAGTTTATCTTTTAGCACAAGGCGTGTTTCACGACCAACTTGATAAACAGCCTGTAAAAATCTAAACGATTCTTGTAGTTTTCAGGATTGCGACAAGCAATTATCATTTTTCTCAGATAAGCCCACTTGATATAAAGTTGTAAAGTTATTAATTCCCCAGCCGGTGAGATTGTGTGAAATAAAAGGAACAAGTGAACGCTAATAAAACACGTGAAGGTAGGTGGGCTGGCAGGGCACGCTGCGCCCAGGAGGTCTGGCACTTCATGTGACAAAATGACCATGAGGAATTGATCAAGATCTAAACCCCGCTTTTTAATTGTTCACCAGACTGATTTTTTCGATGAAATAATGCTCATATTTTTTAGGATATAACATGTCATTCTTTATTTTTCTACCTGTGAACTTCTCTTTATTTTATTAAATTATTAAATTTTTTAAATTGTTATTGATCTGTAAATAATTTAGAACTTCCAGTTAACTGATTTTCATCGGTCACGATTTTGGTCACTTTTGACAGATTCACAGGGTTCGTTCGGCTGTTAAAAATTTTATTCGGTGAATTTCGAAGGCTATATATATATCTCGAAATATTTTGTTGCTAACGTTCTATTTTACTATTTTCAAATTATTAAATATTAGATGTCAAAATTTCAAATTGGTAATTCGAGTGTAAGAAATAACATTAAAATTAAAATCAAGTTGAGTAGTAGTCATCCATCAACTTTATTTTAATTTTAATGTGTCCATTTTTTTAAAAAGTTTTGAAATGTACATGTCTTTTAAATGATGTAATTTAGTTACAATTCTATAATTTTTTTTCATCTTGAAATGTTTATTTTTGAGCTATAGTCATGTCCTCTTCATGTTTAGTCTGTAGTAAACAAATTTGTGAAAAAAATTTCTCCTGATGATGGCTTTACGCCGAAAACGTTTAAGAATTGGCTTGTACTAATTAAAATATTTTGGTGTACTATGTAGCCTTTTTTTAACTATTGATATTTTGTATATCACAGTACACACAACCGCTCTTTTCTGTTATATCCTATTTTATTTCAAAAATACATTTATCGTAAAACGTAGTCAAAACTATCAATCTATTATAAAATGCGTCTTTACACTTCAGTCTCGTACCCCTCCTTGTCTTCCTATTTTAGGTACCCAGCAAAACAGATCTTTCTGTTATTGTTATATCAAGTAACCCTCGTTTATGACTCCACCGATGGACCTTGTATACAGGGTGGATCCAAATATATATTACACGAGTGTTAACAAAAATGAAACTTTACGAAATATTGTAAAATATGGTAGAATATACTGATTTATATTAATATATTTTATCCAATTAATATAGTGTGTGCATAAAGTAACGTAACTTGCTAATATTTCGATTTCTGTTAGATTTGAAAAAAAAAAATACTGTATACGTCGTTACTCCAAAATAACTTTAACATAATTTTTTAAAAAGTACACCCTGCATATATTTCAATTTTTGATCATCTATTTAATTACAAATACAACCTCTTAAGACCGCGTAATTCTAACCTTATTTATTCTACAGTTATTGAGAAAAATAATTTACGAAAACGTTTTTATTACCAAAATAATTAACAGGAACAAATAATTTATTAAATCTCGTTTAATTGGATGTTCAAATTGTCTTCCTTCTTCTATTTGACAGTATCCAAGTCTATTATTAAAAGCTGATATGTTATTAAGCAATTGCTGATTTGTTATTTGACGGGCTGTTATTAGTATTCCATTTCTTAGTTTATCCCAATTATCAGGTTTTTTCTTGAAAACAATGTTTTTTAGATATCCCCATAGAAAATAGTCTAAAGGCGATAAATCGGGAGATCTAACTGTCCACTCAGTTGTGCCCCTTCTTCCAATCCACGTCTTAGAAAACTTCATTTAAGTAATTTCAAACAGCAACACTAATGTGTGGTTATGCACCATCCTGCTAAAACCAAATATCATTAAAATTATTAACAACTGCATTTCTTATTGCAGAAACTATTTGATTTCTAAACAAATCTAAATACTTTGGTCTATTCAAATTGCCTTCTACAAAGAATGGTTTAATAACAGTGGTGCCGATAATACCTTCCCAAACATTAACTTATAAAGGCATTTGTGTTATATGTTTCTGCATCCATCTAGGATTAGTATTACTCCAATATCTACAACTGTGACGATTAACTCTACCATTTAACATAAACGTGGCTTCATTGGAAAAGACTATCTTACTTGTAAAATGAGGGTCTGCATCATAGTTTCACAAAATTCCATTCTGCGGTCACAATCATCTTCAGATAATTCATGCAATAGCGTTACTTCATAAGGATGAAACTTATTCTTCTTAATAGACGGATCCCACACTAACATCATGTGCTAATGCAGTTTTCCGAATGAATGTAAAAGGATTTTCTACAAAACGTCCAAGGATTTTTCATCATTGGTTACCGTCTTTGGTCGGCCAGTTTTAAGGCGATTTCTAGTACAACCCACTTCTTTAAAAAGTTTCACAATCCCCCAAACTGCAGTTTTGGTAATTTGATTGCGATTTGGATACGTATCCTTAAATAAGTAAGCTACCTCATCATAAGTTCTTTTACGATCACCGTAACCTCTCATCATAAGAATTATTCTTTACTGTTCGGTAAACAAACTTAAATTTTAAAAGTAACTAATTACAATAAACACCTTTCACTAATGACAATGAGAAATAATTCATGACATTTAAAAACAATTATTGCTAGAAAAACCTACTACTTTATTGACATAAACAATTTTTGTATAATTTTAGTTTCAAACCTGTAACTTTGGAACTATTAAAGATAGAATTATGCGGTCTTGACAGTTATATTTGTAATTTAATAGATTATAAAAAACTGAAAATATATACAGGGTGTACCGTGTAAATTTGGTGTAAATTATGTTAATAAGTTATTTTGTAGTAACGGTTCACCCTGTATACTCCTAATCGACTTATGCAGATGGACTGATTTATTTGAAAACACTTTTATTCAACACCTTTTTTGTAAACCCAACAGAAATCGAAATATTAGTAAGTTACGTTGCTTTATGTTCATAATGTATAAAACTAGTATTAGTTCAGTAAAACAATAAATAAATTCATAAGGACGATAGTGAAATCAAGTGAAATGGCGTCAAATAAAAATTAAAATACAACATATTTAACTGTGTTACAACATTGGTAAGCGACGAAGCATAAAATAAATGGACAAAAATAACCTGAAAAAAGGACACAAAAAAACCAATTATGTGTATATAGTAACATAGAAGATAGTGTGCTGTCTAAGTTGAAGAGTGGAAAACATATTGGTAAAGCGGTTTACATTTGTTTTATACTTAAGTGATGAAATATAACGACAAAAAATTACAAAACTTTTTTTGTCTCTGCGATAGAAATTAAAATAAGCTTCAAAAAAATAATAAAAATGTCTGTAAATATTCAAAATGGAGGATACATACTTTTCACTCGGATTCATTTCAATCCAATTCAATAAAAATGTAACCCAAACGCGTCATTTCACGATTGGCAGCATAATTAAGTTCCAATTGTATATGCAAGAAAGTTTAACTTTTTAAAACACTAATAATAGGTACTTTTGGACATAAACGCCAGAACGTTTAAGACTTTGACACTATCACTATACTTAGAGGACAGAATTCATAAGATGACATTGCTTTAAATTTTACAATTCAAATTTTATTAATGTAGTTAAAACAAATTTGTTTTTATGTATGTATGTATCTTTTATGAAAGCACAATAGCACACTAAATGTGGATTGTGATTTTTGGGCAATTACAAGGGGAACTAGAAATTTTTTGAAATACAGCTCTATTTATTTTTTTTTGGAAAGAAATTTAATACATAGTTTTTTTAGTGTGTAAAACAAATCGAACTAAAAGCGAAAAATAAATTATAGTTTAAAAATATTAAAAACAGGCTTTTAGATCAAATCAAACTAAAAAGTAAAAAATAATTCTTAACATAGGAATAAAATTACTGACGAGAAAATTAATGTCACTGTCAAAAAAAAAGTTAGTGAATCAGTGTCACTGCTTTGTATAACATTTTTAAACTAACTCTGCGTTTCGGAATGAAAGCACCCCACGCTATTAGAACAGTGATATTAATTTTCTCGTCAGTAATTTTATTCCTACGTTAAGAATTATTTTTTACTTTTAGTTTGATTAAAGCGTGTTTTTTAGTTTTTTTTTAAACTACAATTTATTGTGTTAGATCATACGTGAATATCGTTTTATTATTGCAATTAAATTTTGAAAAATGGAAACTGCAGCAAATTCACATAAGGAAGACAAACAATATGGTTTTTTATATGACATTGGCAATAAAATTATTTTTGGTTTTTAACAAGTCAGTAAAAAAGTAACTAATTTTTTTCTTAATACGTCCAATCCTTCACTTTTACCTTATTACTTTTTACCTGAAATCTTTAGTATTCTCTCAATACTGACACAAGTTTAAAATTCTCCAATTCCTATTTTTGTTTTCTAAAACTACCTATCTCTTTTTATGAAATATTGGCATCATATTTTAAAATTCTGTATTAAAAATAGTATAATTTATGATTCGCAAAATTCAGGTAGTTTACCATTTTTTTTATTCTCCATAAAAAAGAGCTTGACCAGTTTTGCTAAAAATGTAATCAGTTCTAAGTTGCGTAATTATGCCTCGAATGCAATTGGTCCCACGTCGATACCGTTTTTTGTTCTCGAGATAATCGAGACGAAAAATAATTCCGAACGCACATACGAACATACGCACATACGTATATACACACACACAGACGTCCACTTAAAAACTATTGTATTCGACTCTCTGGGGATCTTGAAATGTGGAGATGTGTCAAAATTCGGGACTCGCAAAATCAGCCAAATTTGCAGAAAAAAATCTGTTTCACAAAAACAATGCGCCGTCTCACACCTCAACATTTGCCATGGCAAAAATCCACGAATAACGGTTTGCACTGCTTAAACACCCTCCTTTACTTACCATATGTAGCCTCAAGCGACTTCTTTCTGTTCTCTAATCTAAAAATTACGCTCGGGGGAAGAGATTTTATTTAAATGAGGAAACCATCACCTTCGTAAAAAATTATTTTGTAGAAAAAGATGCCGAGTGTTATTTGGACAGGTTAAAGAGATGGGAGCATCGCTGGGAGGATGGAACCAACGTTAAATAAACTATTTTCTCTGCGACCATTGGATTCTACAACAATTTCAATATTCAGGATCCAACAGACTGAGACCAATGAGGAAGCTGCAATAGAACAGCTTTTTCATAAGTGGGCTCTGCTCCTCTAACTCGATTATTTTGTTCATTCTGATGAATTGTCATCTCAAATATTCCGTTACGACAATAAGATGGAGAATTTAACGAGTGATAGTGATCGTCTGCGATAGTCGTAAAGAAAGTATAGTCTTCTACTCGTGTATAATGGCTATTATTCTTTTGGATGATTCTCATGGGAAGCTATATATAGTTGTATTGACTATAACCAAAACAGCAGCGATAGGTGTCGTCACTTGTCATGTTTTGCTTCCTGTGAGGGCGAGACGTGGACTACGGATAGACACTTTGCTACTTTGAATGTGAGGGGAGGATTGAATGATAAAATTGATGAAATTTACACGATGATAGAAGAAAGACGGATTGATGTTTTTTGTGTAAATGAAACCAATCGAAAAGGATGTGAAACCACAACATATGGACCTTATACAACCTACTAGTCAGGAGTTCCGGAAACCAGCAAAAGTTGGCGTTGGTGTTTTACTCTCTGCTAGAATGAATGAATGCATGACTGACTTTGAATGTGTAAGCCCAAGACTCCTCTGGGTGAGGCTGAAGGTTGGCTGCCTACCCCTACGGGAAAAAGGCGTGACTATATGTATGTATGATTGTAAAACTCGCCTGCGGCTTATCACTCGAGAATAATAGCAATCATTATAAGCTCGTTGAAGAATATACTAATAATTATTAATCCAAGAAAAATTTAATAAATATATCCAAAGATTTACATATCTATTAAAGAAAATCTTTTATTTTTTAGATGCTTAGATGTATAACCGAAGCGGTTTGCCCCTTTCTTTTATCATTTTTATTTCAACGAAAAAAAAAATCTTTATGTTCCGTTCACTTTAAATTTTTATGCTTTACTTTTATTTTACAACCAGCTTGTGAACAGCTTGAACGAATCGAAATAAGAGTGACTAAGAATATGTTTAAATGTAATGTAAAGTTAGATTCGGCGCTAATTTAAGTATTTTTTTAAATTATACACGATTCATTTTGTATTAATATTATTGAAAATGATACTTTAGTGGGTGACTGGTTTTTTAAATTTAATAAACGTTGAGTCGCACAAATTGTGATGTTTGATAACAATCAAAATCAACGAAATTAACGCGAGTTATAGGTACATTTTATATACAGTGTGTCCGTAAAGTATGGAATAATTCGATATTTTCTAAACTAAAAGCCTTTTTAAATACGTCGATTTTAATATTCTACATTTTACAACAAAATTTCATTACACAGAATGTTACACATTAAAGCGATGACGTCATCGGCAATTTTTTTAAATTTATGTATGTATGTTGGTTTAGAACGTCTTTCGACGTTGTTCGACGCCTAATTTCCATCCCCTTCGGTCTTCGCAATCCTCAGATGTTAGGTTTCTTCTGCTCATTGACTTTTAAATACTTGTTTGCAATTGCAATCGAGGTGTTCCCCTTTTTCTTTTTTCACTTGGTTGCCATTGTAAGACTTGTTTGGGCAATTTTGTATCGGGCATTCTTTGGACGTAGCCGTACTAGGTAAGCTGTTTTTGTTCGATATCACTAGTAATGGTGCCTTCAATTCCTATTTGTTATTTTATAGTGTCATTTTTTATTCTGTCCCTTCGGGAGATGCGCAAAGACCTCTTGAAAACATCCGTCTCAACAGCTTCAACTTTCTTTTTGGTAATTCTCCAGGTTTCCGCTCCATATAATAGAGTACTTTTTATCACGGTTTCATAGATGATAATTTTTCTTTTATTTATTATTTCTTTACTTCATAGTATCCCATTGAGGCATCCGATAATTTTTTTTGTTTGAACGAGCCGTTTTACGATTTCCATTGCATCAGTACCTCTATCAACAAAGGTGACACCCAAGTACACATATTCCCGGCAGGTCAAAATCTTCTGATCATCCTCAAGTTCTAGATGGGTGGAATGATTCCCTATTTTTAAATTTAACACCTTTTATTTTGTGACATTTTTAGATCAATAACAATTCGAAAAAGGTATGATACTTGGGGTTTAGAGGATAGAATTTTTACAAGCAGTTAAGTAGTACAATAATTGTTGTATTAATTGGTGAATGTTCTATATTATTGCTTGGAATAAATTTGAAGTAGAAATAAACTTACGTGTAAATCAAATAATTGAAATACTTATGATGATGGGTATGGAGACAGATCGCGAACTCGGATTAAAGTGTGTAATTTATTTAATGATAAATATCCAGAAAGACCCATATTGCAGTCGACAGTAGAGATTGTAGATTGTAGAGAGATCGTTTAGTATGACCAGTAGATCATTTTTAGTTTCAAACTCCATGTTTTTCCAAAGAATTTGGTTGAGTTTAGTTAAGTTGGTCAGTTTTTAGTCGATTATTAACTTCTTTGGAAAATGTGAGCTGGATTCCATTCAGAGTTGGGGCTTAAAGTTCGTACTTTTGCCTCCTGGTGAATGGAACCAGCACTGTTTTGCTAAGATTGACATTGAGTCCTTTCTTTGTGCACCAGCTTATGATTGTGTAAGTAAGATTGAAAAAAAAATTCGAATAACTAGTACGGTTGAAAATGCACTCAAATCGGGTCATCCCTTTGTAAATTATGATACTACATTAGATGTTATACTTTTGAAGAAGATGCGCAGTCTTCTGTTTGTAGGGTTGGGATCCTCTCCTGGTACAAAACATTATTTTTTTCTTATGAGGTCACTTTCACATTAAATAGCGAGGAAAAACCATCAGAATTTTAGATACTGGGCAAAAAAAAACCTCAACTGGGTGCGTGAGCATCATACACAATACCCGCAAAAGGTAAATGTATCGACTAGTATTGCAAGAAATAGAATCATCAGACCCTACTTTTTCGAAGGTAATTCAAACAGGCCAACATACCTTCAGTTTTAAAGAGGGTATCTCGTACCTACTTTAATTAATTTATTTTCCAGTAGAATTAATCCTGGAGGTTTATGGTTTCAACAGAATAGTGCGCCTTCGCATTATGCTGTAGCTGTTTGAAGGTACCTAGACGAAATTTTTCCGAACAGGTGGATTGGTAGACGAAGTCGCTAGGTCGCTAAACTTCAATTCTTTGGATTATTACATGTGTGGCCATCTGAATAATGTTTTTTATAAAACAAAACCAGCAATATTTCTCAAGAAACTATAATTTAGGTTCAATAAGAATTTGTACAATGTTTGGGTTACACTTTGAACATTTAAGATAAAGTCATTTTTATGGGTATTAATCATTAGAAATCAATAAAATTTATTTTCTAAGCGCATATCTTCAAAATTCTGTCCGCTAGACCCCAAGTATCATACCTTTTTGGAATCAGCTCATTTTTATTGATCTAAAAATGTCGCAAAATACAGGGTAATACAATGATGTCATCACCTTAATGTATATCACCCTGTATAATAAAATTTTGTTGTAAAATAGAGAACATAAAAATTAAAAATCATTTAGAAAATATCGGACAAACGGTATAGTTAAGACAACATAAAATCCGATGCATAACATTACCAAATTGTTATTATTATACGAGTATCTAGAAATCGTAGAAATTTTAGAGTTATATTTTTTGTAGTAATATTAGAAGAGAGAGAATTGAAAATAATTTGATAGATTTTAGAAAACTTGTTGCCAGGCGATAGACACGAGAGCCCGAAGGGCTCGAGTGGCTTTTGCCAAATGGCAACAAGTGTGAGAAAAGGCTTGCAGAATTATTATTTAATTTATCGAACTCTCGTGTGCTATTCGATAGATTATTTTTTGACGTCATAATAAAAAACACTTTTAAGATTTTATATTTTTGTATCAACAAATTTATATCACTCGACTCGATATAAACTGAATGAGTTATTTAAATTAGGATGCATTGTTTAATCCAATCTGTTCCGAGGCTGTTCCTTTGGTTCTAGGAGCACTTGTCTTTTTACCCAAGCAGATCGCTGGCCTCACTTGGAACCCTCCTCTTTTTTCCGGGCTTGCGACCGGCTGTATTGGTCAATAAGCTACTCAATCCACCTATTGACCTCTACAGGCATTCGATAGGGTACGGTTAACAGACGTCTTGGCCCTACTACAAAAGAGAAGAATTCATCCGAATGTAATAAAGACCATCGAAGAATTGAACAAGAACAACTACACATATGTAAGAACTGCAAATAAGCTAAGCAATAAAATACCTATGACAACCGGAATCAGGCAAGGAGATAGCCTAAGCCCAATCCTATTTAATATCATCATGGATGAAATTATAAATGAAGTCAAAGTAACTGGGAAAAGATATCGACTGGGAGATAAAGAAATAAAAATCATATGCTACGCAGATGATGCTGTAATCGTATCGGAAGACGAGGACAACCTACAGAGACTCTTACACAAGTTCCAAAAAACAGCTGAAGAATTCAATATGCAAATATCCGTCAAGAAAACCAAATCGCTAACAATATCCAAAGAACCGAGAAGATGTACACGACTACAAAGCAACTTCTTAGATCAACGGAAATGCGAATTCTTAGATCGATAACTGGCTATACCTTACTTGACCATAAAAGAAGCGAAGAGATAAGGGAAATATGTGAAGTCCAAGACATAGTAAGATGGGCAAGAAACCGAAGAAGAGAATGGAGAGACCATGTTAGCAGAATGCCAAACGACCGGCTGGCAAAAATTGTGAGAGAGAAGCGGCCCAACACACGACGCCCAACTGGACGCCCACCAAAAAGATGGTATGATAGCTGGTCTTCATCGTCCCAATTGTTTTTGGGCAACCTTTGAGGCAAACACAGGACGTAGTCCTAACGTAAGAAGAAGAAGAAGAGGATGCATTAAAGTTTTGAACATGAAATATACAATTATTATAAATGTAGTGCTCTTGGGTGGAGGATTTTTCAACATTGTTTTGTTCTGATGCGTAGAAAGTTGATGATACTTCTCCACTCTTTTTCAGGTTATTAATTAAATTTGAATGATGTTCATTATCCAATTTCAGGTTAAGTTTCAATGAATTAGATGAGCTGTGTCCTGTGATTTTTATAATTTCCTGCTCATTGATACCTGCTTTGGCAAGGTGAGACACTGTAGTTGATCGTGCGGAATGTTTGGTAATTTTAATTTTTTTAATATCTAGTCCAATCATTTCTGCAGATTTTTTTATCCACCAAGACATTATGTTCACCCCAATCGACATATTTTTGTACCGTCCTGAACAATATGGTTTATCCCAAGCAAGATTATTGGCTAGAACGTAGGTATATGAATTACTGAAATTGAAAATTTCTATTGGTTTCAAGAAATGTCAAAAAATAATCATTTGAAAATGTTGTCATTAAATATGAACCTTTTTTGTTTCTAAAAGAAATTTTTTTTGATAATATAATTTCTGGATTTTATTTTGTAATTGCTTTATATCAACGAGTAAACCAAAAAATAAAATAATTATGAGGAGCAAAAATTTATTTTACTGTATTTTAAATAGGCGAATAACATTTTGGTGCGGCGTACCAATAGTCACAACCAATCCGTTAACCCTTTCTTACATGTATCTACTTCCTCATTAATAAAGAGAATAGCTGCATATGTTTCACTTTTTTTTATTTATTGTTGTTCTTAATAAAATCATTTAACTTTCATCTGCTCGTTGTTCTGGCATTAAAAATGTTTGTTCTTGTATTGTTTTAGATGATATTACAGTTCACATAAATTTTACAACGGTCATTCGATACACTTAATAAATAAAGAACAATTCTATATGAAATAAGATTAGTCGGTATTGGAATGCGGAACGCACACTGTAATGTACAGAAAAGTATCTAGTTTCAAGTTTTAGGGAGGATTAAATTTGCAAAATTTTTAAAGTGAAGCACAAGTGTGCCTTTTAAATTTTTACTGCACAATTTTCAGTCGATCAAAAATATCTACTGAATATTACTTTTTATTTCCTATAAATCACTATTAGGAAAATCGTTGCAGCTAATTAAAAATAAAACGAAATGTATATCATTATTTAACAACTAGAGGATCCGGCAGACGTTGTCCTGCCCGAACGTTGGTTTGCCTGCTTTGGAAATATCACTATCAAACTCAACGACCCCAAAAACTATGAATTCGACACTAATATTAGCGTTTTTAATAGTTTTTATATTCCATCCCCTTCCCTTCCTCTTTGTACACACCTATAGTCACGCCTTCCCCATTTTTATGGGTGCTAACATTATTGTAAATGTCACTATCAAATTCATCGTCCCCGTAGACGGATTGGATATCCATAAAAATGAATATTCTTGTTAGGATAAACGCAGCTTACACGGACTAGTTAAACATTGAAAAAGGTATGAGACAGGGATGTGTGGCTTCGCATCACTGTTTAAACTTATACATAGATGATTGTTTAAAAGATTTTAAAGAGAGTACGTATGGATTGAAAACGAATGATTTGATCATCAAATGCCTTCTTTACGCCGATGATCAAGTCATATTAGCATCATAAAAGAGGAGTTGCAGGTGATGGTTAATGTTATGCATGATGCCCTGAAAATCAAAGTGATGAAAATAAATGTAAGCAAAACAAAAGTAATGATTTTTGAGAGAGAAAAAAACATGACAAACTGTGTAGTTCTGATTGAGGGAGAAAGAGTGGAACAAGCAAATGAGTTTGTATACCTGTGTTCTAAGTTTACGAGAGATGGAAAGTATGACAGTGACAATGAGCGAAGGATGTTGGCAAAAAAACAAATGAATGGAGCACTGTATAGCTTTATGAACACCCACAAAGTGTCAAAATAGGCACGTCTGGCTGTTCATACAGGAGTGTTGATTTCTACACTTATGTATGGTAGTGAATTTTGGGTTTAGCAGAAGAAGCATGAAAATAGGATTAATGCTGTGGAGACAAGAAGTCTAAGAAGTATAGCCGGAGTCACTCGGTTGGATAAAGTAAAGAATAGTAAGATAAGAAAATGATGTGGTATAAAAAATTTGGTTACAAAGATAGATAAAGGAATGCTTGGATGGTTTGGACACGTAGAAAGGATAGATGAAGGAAGATTGGTGAAACAAATTTATAAGGCGAGTGTGAATGGACGGAAGTCGGTAGAGGTCGACCTCGGCGAACATCGATCTCGATCAAATCAACATTGTTTTGAAGAATACCGAATACCGAAAGAAGAACATCATCCGATAAGACCTGGTTTAACAGAAACTGCTCTAGAGCTGTGGCTTCCAAACAGGCAGCATACCATCGATGGCAAAAAAATCCGGGACCTGAGACCAGAGCAGCTTATGTTGAGGCTAGGGGCATATGCAAAGAGACAATAGAATGTTCAAAAGATGCTCAAAATGCCAAAATAAGATCAAAACTTGTTGAATGTCCCAACGGATCCTGTTAATTTTGGTCTTTCGCCAAAGCTGTGGGAAGAAACTTCACTTCCAGCTCTTTTCCTCCCCTAACCAATGAAGATGGAACACTAGCAACGACTGCCCAGGAAAAATCCAATATCTTTGCGCACCTATTTGCTGGAAATTCCACTCTGGATTCTTCGGGAAAACAACCCTCGAACATTACACCTATTGACAGTCACATGCCCGAGATCACCTTTCGCCAACGTACTATCAGAAAGATTTTGCTGGGTCTCAACACCAACAAAGCCTGTGGATCTGACGGAATCCCGCCGATTGTTCTCAAGAAATGTGCCCCCGAACTAACACCTGTTCTTTGCAAGTTGTTCAGCCACTCTTACAATTTGGGAGTATTTCCGTCCAATTGGAAAATTGCAAGAGTACAGCCAGTCCCTAAAAAAGACAAAAAGACCCTACCTAGCAACTACAGACCTATCGCACTGCTATCTATTATTTCAAAGGTCATGGAAAAAGCCATCAACATCGAGCTCATGAAATATCTGGAAGACTCAGGAATTATCAATGATAGGCAATAGTATAGGCAAAAGTATGGAGAAACTTTAGCTGTGGTATTAGATATCTCCAAGGCGTTCGATCGAGTTTGGCACCAGGGACTCCTCGCCAAGCTTCCATCTTATGGCTTGCCCCCTCAGCTGTGTTCTCTGCTTGCTAGTTTTCTCTCAAACAGGTGTCTCCATGTAGTGGTCGATGGAGTTTCATCTGATATTCTACTCATAAATGCTGGTGTTCCGCAAGAATCCATTCTAGCACCAACATTATTTTTACTTCACATCAACGACCTGTTGAAAGCAACTTCATGTCCCGTACACAGCTTTGCCAATGATAGTACCCTCCATATCGCTTTCTCTTTCTCTCTCCCTCTATATCAGCCCGTGAAACCAGAAATGAACGAGAAAGAAATGATAACAATATAAATATGGACTTAGCAACAATTCTCGAATGGGGATCCAATAACTTGGTAAAATTCAATGCAAACAAAACACAAGCATGTCTTTTCTCTAGAAAAGCCGATCTCACTGTGCCTAACATAACTTTGTCAGGAGTAACCATACCACTGAAGTCATCCATATCGATGCTTGGTATTACTATCAGCAATAACCTTTCCTGAGAAAATCACGTGAGGTCCATTGCCAAAAGTGCATCCCAAAAACTTGGTTTTTTGTTTCGTGCCAAGAGCTATTTCACCTCCAGTCAGCTGCTTATGATCTATAAGGCACAGATCCGACCTGTACTGGAATACTGTTCCCATATTTGGAGTGCGGCACCTAAACATATCCTGAAGCTATTGGATTCTGTCCAAAAAAGGGCAATTCGTCTCGTCGGTGATGCCTCGCTTACAAACTCGCTCATTTGTCTGGAACACCATAGAAAAGTTGGCGATTTGTCTCTATTTTATAGATATTTTCATGGGCGATGCTCTTCTGAAATATCAACAATCGTTCCTCCTTCGAGATTAACCCGTCAAGTTCAGTCTTCACACCCCTTCGTGGTCACTTTGGAGACCTGCAGAACATCACTTTCCAAAGACTCATTCATCCAACGAATTGCGAGGCTTTGGAATTCATTGCCTAGGGAGGTGTTCCCCGAGGCATACAACCTCCAGAAATTTAAGAAGAACACCAACTCCTACCTTCTTTCCCTTGGTTCGTCATTTCTTATTCGGTCCATCCAGCTTATTCGTAGTATCCTTCTGTAGACCCACATTTCAAAGGCCTCTTCAATAATGAGTCGGTCAACGTCCAACTCTCTAGTCCATAGAGCAATGTGGATAATATATGGCAGCGTGAACACACACAGTATAATAACTAAAATTTATCGATTTTATATGAAAAGTCGAGAAACGAAAGTTTAAAAGTTGGTGTAGGTATTTTTTATACATATTATACTTGTGGTAATTTTTCCGTTGGGTGGCGATGTCGAATTTTTTCACAATGTTTCGCTGTACTTACGTATTTTGGTACGTAGAACACGAATCTGAAAACCAAACGATGCGGAAACCAATATTTTTCGAGATATTTACAAAACAAAAGTCATTTGTTCACTGTTTAGCAACACTTATTCAGTGGTATCATCCTTCTTTTATTTTTGTTTGGTGAACTAAATACCTCCCGATTCATTTTATAGTAGTAATTCATAAAAAACGGCAGTCAATTAATTTTCCTATTGATTTCACAATTATCATCAATGCTTACAATAACAGCATTCATGACACCTAGCCTTCCTACCTCTACTAGCCTCCTAGACAGGACTCACATCTGACAGCTATCATGGTTGTTATTGTTAGCTTTCATAATAATTGTAAAATAAATAGGTGAATTAATCAATAGACTGCCGTTTCTTATGAAATACTACTATAAAATGAATCAGGAAGATATGTAGTCCTTCAAATAACAACGAAAGAAGAATAATAATACCACTGAATAAGTGTTGCTGAGTAACAGGGAAATAATGACCTTTTTTAATAATATCTCGAAAAGTATAGATTTCTGCATCGTTTGGTTTTCAGATTTGCTTTAAACGCCTCAAAATACGAAGGTACAACCAGAACTTTTGAAAAAAATTCGAAATCGCCAACTAACGGAATAATTACCAGACCTTTTTATTTTGATATTGAAATCGTCATCGCTACACCACTGGATGTAAATAAAGTAAACAAAGAGACATTCCAAATTACTTGTGAACCATTTCTTTCACTAAATTTCACTGAATTTTACCAATAATATGCTGAAAATCACTGATAAAACTCCAAAATCTCGTTGCAACAGTTTCGGCAACAACGCTACAAATAATGGCCGATTCTGTCATATTTTGTAGTACGCACAGATGTCTACACGTGGTATCATTCAGACAAGCCAATCGAGGCTTACGTCCGAACATCCCGAACGCACACGAAAGCTCTTTATATACACACGAAGATATTTAAACTGGTTTGAATGTTTATCTTTCTCGCCGTGAGACTTTCTCCCTCAACTTTCGCATCTGTCAATAATCTGTGGAATAGAGTAAAAATATAAAATATAAAATACTTAATTATTAATTAAATTTAAATAAAGTTAAAAAAAAACATTAAATAATGAGTATACACGAGTTTTATTAATTTTTATCTTTTACTTACTGTCATACTTTCAGTAAGGGTAGGATGCAATGGAAAAATTTTAATTGAAAAAATGCAACGCAAAAAGTTACCGTTATTACGTTTTATGTATGAAGAATTTCTTTCTTAAACAAGGATATAGTATGTATTAAAAAGAAGAGTATTTTTTTGCCATATTCTTTTTCGGATTTTGTTTATACCAGCAAATAGGAATTGTTGAGATAAAAATCAGTATGTATAAATTCTTTTACAAACTACTCTATAGAAAATTGAAGAGATTTTGAGATAAAAACATTTTCTATCCGGTCTTTTAAAATACACATTATATTAGGTAGGTAATCTTACGTAGGTATAAGATCTTTTGATCCCAAAAATTTTTAACTAAACGCACTAACTCAAATTCTTAGAATAAATTGTGAGTTTTAATGTAACACGCTTAGTACTCGATACTTTTTTTTAAAAACTAAATGTTATACCTAAAATTAAAAAACAGAGTTATATTATCATTTGCTGTACGAATAAAAAATATCAGTGTTGTGGGTGCCATCCGAGAAGTCCAACGACTAACTTCCCAGTGAAAAGAATTATAAAATACCATATGTTTTGTTGTTATAATTATTATTAAAATTATTATAAATTTATTATTTTAAATTGTTTATAACAAATTATAATTATTGTCATTAACAATATTCTGTTTATGTCAACGGTATTCTTTCAAACTTTTTCTTATTTTTTCATGAGCAGGAGCTATTTTCAATTGTTTATAACACACGGGAGTTTACTCCTTACGACCGATTATAAAATACATAGAATAGTAATTAAATTATTTTGTTAAAAACTAAATTGCATAAAATTATATTTTAATGGCTATGTTATGTATTTTGACGAATTCATTGTATAATTAATATAAATAAATGTATCATGCATGCTTTAAGTAATATAAAAAATGCATTCATTAACCCTAAATTACTAATCTATGATTCTATAATCATTCTTATGGAGTACCCTCCCGTCGTGCGTGTATGAGGCTTAGTTGCCAAGTTATGGGCTCCTAAAAAATTAACCTTTTTAATGCAGGGATTTTTTAAAAGCTGTTTTTCGAATTAAACTTTAATTAAATATTAAACGTAGTGATCAAATCGGAATTGTTCTATAGATAAGCCAGTCAAGAGTGCAACCGACAAGCATGTATGAAAGCGCTGATATAGTAAAAAAAAAAAAGAGGTGTGTAAAAACCGTATCAGGAAAGAAATAGTCTTTGCCTACCTCTACTGTTCTTTTTAATTTTTAAATCAGATTCAAAATTTAATACATACATACATATATTCACGCCTTTTTCCTGTAGGGGTAGACAGCACATCCTTTCACTTCCGCTCCTATTCTTACACACACACGTTTTACTTCTTCTACTTTCATCAGTGCTCTTAAACATACTTGTCAGTGGTTAGTACTCTTGACCTTCCATTATTTAAAACATTTAAAACCTATTTCTTTAACTACTGATCTTTAATCTTATTTTTATGCTTCTTTTTCCAAACCCAACATTCACTACCATACTGATAAGTGTAGGAACCAACACACCTCTATGCACAGCCAGTCGTGCCTTTTTGACACGTTCTGGCTGCTCATAAACTTTTGCAGGGTTCCATTCATTTGTTTTCCTGCCAACATTCTTCGCTCAATGCTACAGTCATACTTTCCGTCTCCCATAAACTTTGAACCTAAGTATACAAACTCATTCACTTGTTCCTCCACTCTTTCTCCTTCAATCAACACCTCGCAGTTTGTCATGCTTTCTTCTCTTTCAAAAACCATTAAGTTCTTTCGACTTGCTTATGTTTACTTTTATATGACCTGATCATAGGTGTAAAGGAGGCGTTTGACGATCAAACCATTCGTTTTCAATCCATACGCATTCTCTCTCAAATCTTTTGAACAATCGTCTGTGTATAAGTCCAATAACATCCCTGTCAAACACGTTTTTCTATGTTAATAAAGTCCGTGTTTATTTTAGGACAAATTAAGTGTTTTTATAAATCTATATCCACTTTAATTTTATATACATCCACTTTTTTTAATAGCGGGATTATAGTTAAAACGTTATTACGTCTTAATGTTGTTTGTAGTATTAAACTTTGAATTTGCATTTTTATAACGACATAAATAACTGTACCTAAAGATTACGCTATATATACGCTTATATAGATTAAACTTAATCATTTTATTAGGCACTATCTGCTACTGAAATGCCTAGACAGCAATTTGTTACCTGAAGGAGACCTATTATTTTGATTGTAGTTGATGTATAACCATGTTTCTTTACCTAAAATAATTCTTTTCGGATAGAGATGTACCCAGATTCAATAATTCAATCAAGCAAAATGCTACACCATAAGGGATTTTTTTGAGATTTTTAATTTGTTTTACCAGTCCATTTAAATTGGAAATTTCTGCCATGGAAAACTCCAATCTTTTTCTTTGGGCCACTGTAAAAACTTGTGCAAGTAATATTTTATATGGTCTGAAATTTTATATTTTTTATGTACTTTGGATTGACATAACTTTTCCCTATTTTATCTGCTGCATTATTTAAACTATTTTAAAAAAACTGAAATGTCCAATGCCCTACTATCCCATTAAAAAACTGTTTTTAAAAATAACCAGAACAATAATTTATATTCCCTTTTGTTCAGAAAATATTATCAATAATAACATAAACATTAATGGTATAGGGAGAATGAAAAGAGTACTTAGAATTTAATTTACCTTTAATCGTTTTATTTCATAAATTTTTAATGTGTTAAAATTATTGATTAATTGCATATAGATATTTTGTGCAAAAAAAATTTCAAAGATTTCTAGTTATTATATGAGGGCAGTTTGATAAGTCAGTGACTTTTTGAATTTCCCGAGCAGTTACCCCAAATGAAACAGTGCTGTCGTCAACTATAATCTATCAGTGGGCAACTTTCTAATTTTGAGCAAGCTACGTCGTGCAGTTGGTGTTTGATAGCCGTTCAAAGCAGACAACCTCGTGAATTTTTACGAAAATGGAAAAAAGTGAATTTCGTGTGCTGATTAAGCATTACTTTTTACGTAAAAAATCCATCACTGAAACTAAGGAAAGACTTGATAAATACTACGGGGACTCGGCATCATCAATTTCAATGGTTAAGAAGTGGTTTATAGAGTTCCGTTGTGGTCGTACCAGCACTAGTGACGCCGAACGTCCAGGTCGCCCAAAAGAAGTGATCACGCCGGAAATCGTCGATAAAATCCATGAAATGATATTGAATGATCGGAGAATGAAAGTGCGTGAGTTGGCTCATGCTGTAGGTATCTCAACTAAACAAGTACATCATATTTTACACGAATATTTGGACATGAAAAAACTCTCTGCGAGATGGGTGCCGCGATTGCTCACACTCGACTATAAGCGCAATCGTGTGACCACTTCAAAAGAGTGTTTAGCGATGTTCAACCGTAATCCGGACGAATTTTTGCGCCGTTTTGTTACTGTGGATGAAACATGGATCCATCACAACACGCCAGAGACCAAGGAACAGTTTTTTGGGATGTACGCGGTGTCATTCACATCGATTACCTCAAGAAAGGTAAAACGATCACCGGCGAAAATTATTCAAAGCTTTTGAACAGATTCGACGTTGATTTGAAGCAAAAACGGCCGCATTTGGCGAAGAAGAAAGTGCTGTTCCATCAAGACAATGCACGTGTGCACACTTGTCTAGTCACGATGGCCAAAATCCACGAATTGGGATACGAACTGCTACCCCATCCAGCATATTCTCTAGATTTAGCCCCCTGCGACTATTTTCTGTTTTCAAACCTAAAGAAATGGCTGGGCGGTAAGAGATTTGAGTCGAATGAAGAAGTCATTACCGAAACAAACGCGTATTTTGAGAGCTTTGAAAAAACCTATTATTTGGAGGGAATAAAAAAAATAGAAAAACGCTGGACTAAATGTATTAAGCTAAAAGGTGATTATGTAGAAAAATAAAATGTTTATTTGCGGAAAAAAATTTGTTTTATTCAAAAAATCACTGATTTATCAAACCGCCCTCGTATACAGGTCTATAAATAATAAATAATTTAAAACCTTACAATGATTATATGATTATTCCCAACATTTTTCACTCGCCCTAGTATAACAAACAGGTCAAGCGATTGACTGATTTATTTATCATTAATTTAAGAATTTAACACAAAATCTTGATTGGAATCAGTCTATCCAAATACTAGAATAGGGTATTTAGAAGATGTAATTCCGACAATTGTCCTGAAGACCTTTGCTCAAGAGCTCATCCCAGTGCTCTGTAAACTCTTCAATATATCATACAGCAAAAGAGTATATCCGTCCATGTGGAAAAACGCTAGAGTCCAACCCATTCCGAAAAAAGGAAAGAAGACTATTCATTTACATTACTCTCAGTCACATCCAAAGTTATGGAAAAAGCGATCAACATAGAACTCATCAAATATCTGGAGAAATTTGAGATAATTCATGACAGACAATATGGGTTTCGACAACTTTGGTCTACTGGAGATTTGCTGGCTTGTGTCACTCAGCTCTGGACAAACAATATTGAGAAGTTTGGTGAATCCCATGCAATAGCCTTGGATATATCTAAAGCCTTCAACCGCGTTTGGCACCAGGCATTGTTAAGCAAATTATCTGCCTACGGTCTCCCAATCAAGTTGCGCCAATGGCTCATGAGCTTCATGCAAGATCGCTCCTTACATGTGGTAGTTGACGGTATTTCTTCTGATGCGTTAAAAACCAATGCCGGGGTCCCCCAGGGCTCCATCCAGTCCCCCACCCTATTTCTTTTACACATCAACGACCTCTTGAAAACCAACACGAATCCCATTTACAGTTTCGCAGACGACAGCACGCTTGTCTCAACGTTCACATCCTATCGATCACTTTCGGTGAATGATACAAATAGACTGAGGCATGAACAGGTTGAATCGGTCAATAGAGATCTTGAAGCAATCGTCGAGTAGGAAACCAATAATCTTGTTCAGTTCAACGCCCAGAAAACACAAAGCGTCACGGTGTCTAATAATATGTCTTGGCATGACCATGTTGCTAACCTCGCAAAGTTATCAAGCCAGAGGCTGGGTTTTTTGTGGAGAGCTAGAAACTATTTTACTCCTGATCAACTGTTGACGACGTACAAGGCTCAAATCCGACCTCTACTGAAGTATTGCTTGCACATTTGGGGTTCAGCACCAAAGCATTTTCTTCGTCTTTTAGATTCCATTCAGAAAAGGGCCATCCAGCTCAACTCTCACAGATACCCTTCACCCACTAGAACATGGAAGAATAGTTACAGACCAGACATTACTCTACAGATATTTCCATGGCAAATGCTCCAGGTCACATTCGGCCGAAGAACTCGGCACGCTGATCAGTCTCACCCATTTACTCTCAAGATTGACACTACTAGGACCAATCTTCATCAAGAATCCTTCTTTTACAGGGCTGCTACGGAATGGAACAAGCTTCCATAATCAGTTTGTCCAGAGAACTATGACTATTTTTAAAAGTGGGTCCACAATCATCGCCTTTCTAATAGTCATAGTGCGGGCCGTCCGCGGCCCACACGATAGGTCTTCCCTTTTTGCGACTATTTTCAGTAATAAAAAAAAAGGCTGCACTCACTTTATCTCTCAAGAATTTAGACATGATTAGTAATAAATTTTTTCTTTTATTTTACAGAAAACTTTATTTACCATGGAGTTTGTTAAAACCAACTAACTTAGTAATATTTCTAGCTGAACTATAGAGGCCACAAGAAGTTCTCTCCGCTTGTGTGTACTCTTGGTAATCTCATTTAGCTTAAGGTTGGTTAATGCTTACCACGCTTCTGATAAATTCGCGCAGCAGCATATCTTAAAAAAAATTACACTATACTACGACAAATAATTAAAGGTGATTTTTTTGTACGTCGATGCAGACCTAACCTAACCGTCTGGGACTGTATGCAGCGGGGAACAATGATAAAAATTAGTCTGTAGTGAATGCTAATATTCGTTGCATGTATTTCATGAATAAATTTAATTTATATATAATTATTTGTTTTCATAGACTTTGTAACGGTTATAATTTTAAATATTTGCTGGAATCAATGTAAGTACCTAAAGATTGACAAAAATACTGTGGAATTAATCGAATTATCAGTTAGTTTTTGTGCTTTTCTCAGCAAGATGGATACAACGACAGGACCTAGTGATACGCGGTCGCAACGACGCAAACCATTTTCAAAATATGAGAAGGCAATCGTGTAGAAAGTTTATGACGGGCTATTAAAAACTTATTACGGTGGATGCTGTAAATCGTTGTTCGTTTTTAACAGGTTTATCGGAATCAGCAATTAAACGGATTGTGCTTGAAATGGAAGTAAATAAAACTTTACAAACTCCAAAAACACACCAGCGTGGTCGAAAACCAATAAAATTAGACGAATTTCAGATCTTAATTGTCTTCTTCTTCTTCTTAGTCGCTATCTCGTATTCCAAAATCGTGCTTTTAAGAGTTGCTCTCCAGAATATGTCTACATTCCTCTCTGTTCTCTGCCATCCTGAATGTGCAGGCTAGACTTTGTCCTGTGATGTTAGTGATGAGGTCCGTATATCTAGTGGTGGACCTACGTCGAGGTCTTTTTTCGGCTACCATGCCCTCAACGGTTAGTCTTTCAAGGCCGTTTCCTCGTACTACGTGGCCTAAAAATTTAGCTATGTTTCCAGCCACTATTGTTCTTAGTCTCTTTTTTGGTTTTATTTGTTGAAGTATTGATTTATTGGTTCTTCTTTGTGTCCACGAGATTCTCAGCATTCTACGTCAACAGAACATTTTCAGGTCATCAATTTTCTTTTTATCCCTTACTTTGAGCGACTAGCATTCTGACCCATAGAGAAAGATTGAGAGGACCAGGCTCCTTACCAGTCTAATTTTTGTTGCCAAAGGGATTTCATGACTTCTCCATATGTGTTAGTTTAGTCATAGCTTCCTTTGCTATAGAGCTTCTCCTTTTGATCTCTTCACTGGCTCCGCCCTCGTTGAAAATTAGTGAACCTAGATAAATGAAAGTGTTAACTGTGTCTATGTTATTTATTTTCTTTATTTCTGGTCTATTGTTGTTAGCTCGGTCAACTATCATAATTTTGGTTTTCTTTTTATTTATTCTCAAACCAATCTCCTTGCTGAAATGCTCTATTCGCCTGACCAGGTCGCATAGTTCCTCCTCTGATGCCGCAATTGCTGTCATCGGCGTAGCGAAGGTTGTTGATCTTTTTGCCGCCCAGTGTTATTCCTCCAGTCCAGTCTTCCAGAGCTCTCCTCATAACCCATTCGCTATAGATGTTGAACAAGAGAGGACTCAGTATTGCAACAGTCGGACAAAAGTGCATTGTGGTTTTGATGATAGAAGTACCGCATCCTTGGCCTTCCCAGCGGCAGCTTTCCTACCGGGGTCTCTTCCCTCACCAGTTTTACGACACGTTGGTCTTGTCTCTTAAAAATGGATCTTAAAAATGGCAAAGCGAGTGGGCCGGAGGGCATATGTGCGGAAATGTTAGAAAAACGGAACAGATAAACTTCACAACAATATATATAATCCAGGATATCTACAGCTGCCGCTGCCTTCCTGCTTTCAGCCCTTGTCTCCAGTTGTCCTTGTCCTGCCAGTCTCCGTCCTGCAGGTTTCTTAATTCCATCGCCTCATCCACTTCGTCTCTCCATGATCGCCTTGGTCGACCTCTCTTTCGTCTGCCTAATGGACTCCACTCAGTTACCCGGTGTATCCAGCGATCCTCCGGAGTTCTTCTAACATGTCCGTACCACGTTAGTTTCTTTTCCTCTATGTGTTTTAGTATGTCTTTTTTTACCTCCATTCTTCTCCTGATCTCCTCATTTCTTATTCGATCTAATCTGTTCACTCCACAACTCCTTCTCCAAAAGTCCATTTCTGTGGCTACAATCTTCCCTTTGTTTTTTTTGTTGATCACCCACATTTCAGCTCCATAAGTCATTATGCTGCGAACTATTGAATTGAATATTCTCGTTTTATTAGTCTTGGTTATGTGGCGGTCCCATAATATTGGGTTTAATTGATTAATACATGCCCTCGTTTGACCTAATCTATTTTTTATTTCTTCCTCTGTTGTTCCACTTTTTGATATTATAAACCCTAGGTACTTAAATTTGTCTGTTCCTGAGATCTGTCGGTTATCATCTATTTCTAGGTGATATATCCTGTCTTGTGCCGTTGACATATATTGGGTCTTTTCGAGGTTGATTTCCACTCCATTTTTCCCATATTCCTCCTCTAGTTTTCGCATTATAAAACCTAAATCCTCCTCATCTTGAGCTATGATTACTTGATCATCGGCAAAGCTTAGAGTATACAGATGATCATTCCTAATTGGTATTCCCATTCCTGCACATTTTCTCTTCCATGGTCTTAGTGTCTGTTGTAGAAATATTTTAAATAGTGTGGGTGATATTGAGCAGCCTTGGAGGAGACCCTTAGTTGTTTTGAAGGCATTTGATAGTTTATTTCCCTCTTTAATCCTTACGGTATTTTTTTTGTACATCAATCTAACGTTTATTATCAACAATTGCCTAAATGGTCATCCATTACCAGAACCTTGGAAGGAAGCATACATCTCGTCAATCCATAAAAAAGGAGATAAGACGAACTGCAACAATTATAGAGGAATTTTAGTCAGTAGCGCCATGAGTAGACTTTATGGAAGGATCTTACGTAACCTAATAGAGGATGACTTCAGGCAGAACGAAGAAGAAGAACAAAGTGGTTTTCGAGCAGGCAGATCGAGCACCGATAAAGTTTTCTGTCAAAAACAAATAATAGAGAAAAGAGCTGCAAAAAACATAGAAACTCATATCACATTTGTAGACCTTCAAAAAGCTTACGACACTGTAGCAATTCGTAAACTGTTGAAAACTCTAGAAAAATCAAGTATTAATTACACTCTAATTTATGCAGTAAAAGAACTCTATAAAAACACAAGATCACGAATAAAAATGGGAAAACATATAATCGAAGAATTTCCACTTACCAAAGACAAGGATGCTGTATTTCACCAACTTTATTCAAAATATATGTAGCATGCGCATTAAATCAATGGAAAAGAAAAGTTTACCGCGAATAAGGCTTCACGTGTGCCCATTCCATTTCTAAATCCAAACTGATTTTCACTAATATCGATTTTCAGCTTTTTGTATAATCGACTGCGTATAATTTTGAAGAAGGTCTTTAAAGTGTGGGACATTAAGCTAATTGTGCGATGCTCAGCGCATTCCAGACAAAGACCGCTAAAAGAAGTTCTTAGTCTCATAATTATTGAAGCCAAAAACAATAGTTATGTGATCCAAAAAATCACACACATAAAAGAATAACAAAACCCTTTAAGTAAATAGCAATGCCACATTGGGAATCACCCTATATATTTAGTAAATCTGAAACATTCCCAGAATAGATTAAATCTTATTGAAATGGTACGGACACCCTGTCTAGAGAGTGCAACGAATGAAACTCACTGCACTAACGGTGCGTTCTAATCTCTTCCATCTACGATATCACAGAGGAAGATGCCAATTTTATTAAACGTTGATAATGTCCAAACAATGTTGTCCCAGAGTTGTCAGACCTCTTTTATTTTACACGGGCCGGATTCAATTTATCAAACAAACAATGTTCGTAATACTCATCACGACGCATACCTAAACTTTGAATTTACAAAAGAAATTTTTTGTTTAAGAAAAACATTTGGAAACTGATAAACAGTGACATTTAAATATTTTTTAATTCATTTTTAATTACATTTAATCAGCTTAAGTTTTAAACCTTTCATTGTTGACGAAAAACTATTGAGTTGAATATTCGCATACATAAAATAAAAATATGATGACACTATTCACTCGTTCATTTTATTTGTGATAAAATAAGAAAAAATGCAAACATTCAGCACGAAATCTCTGTCGAAACGTTGTTTTTGTTTGTAGGTACCTAAGTTAGACTAGAACAGTATTAGAAAGAAACCACGCATAACAGTTGAATTATGGTGAATTCGTCTTGACAAGTTGTTGGTCCTGACACGAACAAGTGACACATGTCGTAGCGGGTAGGCATAAATTTTGTTACGCGTTCTGGTCATTGCTGCCAAACAGATCCGTACTGCTGTTTTAAAATACCTACTATTATTATTCTGAGCCAGAAATTGGGTCTGGAAAAATATTTTATGAAAATACTCTTTGGAATAATCAGACTAAGAATTTTTGCGGTCCGATCAATTATTCTAATCTTACGAAAATTATCTGTTCATTTAAAAAGGGGATGCATGGATCAGGACTTTTCATTACGAGGCATAGTCGAAAAATTCTTGACCAAAAGTCAAAATGCCTACTGCGCTTTCGGAAAAGGCCTATGACAGAGTGTTTATAGTTAGCAGGCAGAAAGTACCTTATCCCAAAGCTCAAATTACAATAAATAATACCACACTAAAACGTGTCTCACGTTACAAGTATTTGGGTAGTTGGCTGTACGAAGAATGGGATAACGATAAGGAAGGAAAACCACTTATTTTGGGCACCTAATGAGAAATCTAAAATACCAACTGAAGGCAAAAGAGGAGTGGGAACAAAATCAAATGTCCTGGTTAAGAAACCTAAATGAATAGAAGACCTGGTACACATAGCAACAGACCGTGAAGCGTACAGAAATGTGATCGCCAACATCCAATAGTTTGGATAGGCAGATGATCATAGTACAGCTTTTTTATACTTTTAAGTGCTTTTCTTTGACATAGTCTCTAACATTGCTGTAACATTTTAAGCCCAATATTTTTATTTATATTTACAGCTATTCTTAAATTTTTTTATGTTCTTGTATTAGTTTCAACAATAACTTTCCAACTTTTAATTCTTGTTATCACTTGCCAGAACACTTTTATTTTAATTTTTATAAATCAATAATTTATTTTATCTAATTTAATTTTTGTATTTATGTCTCCAAGTAATAAAAAAATTAAAGTTACAATTACAATTACTTCCAATTACCCTGTATTTTATATTAATGCCAAATGAAATGTTAAAGAAGTAACGTTGCTTTTAAAATAGTATCAGCTTAGTCCTGCACTGTCAAATTAAGAAAAAGATTCAAGAAAGAAGTTTTAAGTTTGGAAATAACTAGGTTGACATGGTTATTTTATGATTTATGGTTTGTGGGAATGAGTTTTTCAGACTCAAATGCCACCACTTCGAGTTTGGGCAATAGTATCGGAAGAAAAAACATGGACCAAAATAAAACGTAATTTTTAATAGCCATCAAGACCAAATTTTAACGAACTTCTTACCAAGCATGGTCCTAATGTGCAAAACAATTTAAAAAAATTTATGGCATTTGGTTCGTATGTCCTTGGTTTTTAAATTATAAGATATTAATAAACAAAAATATTATTTGGCTATAATTTTGAAAGCTAGCAAATTCTTTTTACTTGTAACACAGGTCTACAAAAAAATAGAGTCTCGATAGATGTTGAACTGCTGAGAGTCATTTATAATTTGTTGCGTAGAATCTAAATTCGAGGTTAGAATTTTGAGATATTTAAGGTTGTGTACTTATAAAATGTTTTTTTGGTTACCTTAGAGGTTATGTACTGGGTGCACTAAATTTTGTTGGTCTCTTTTTCAAGTTGCATCATTTTAAAAGTACTCTTAAATGATGCAACAAAAAAAAAGACTAAAAACATTTAGTGCATCTTGTACATAACCTCAAAAGTAGCCAAAAAGTCCATTTTTTCAGTACAAAACCCCAAATATTTTAAAATCCTGACGTAATGGACCAAGTTTGACCTCGAATTCGGATTTTTAGCCACAAAATACTTTAGAATTGACCCCCAACTACCCAGCAACAGAACCTTGTCGATCTGTAATAATTTAACAGTGTTTAAATGTAAACAAAGTTTTTCATTAAATAGCCATTGCTTTCGTTAATAATGAACGATCTAAATGAGATATCGGAAGCAGCACAGTGATAGGAAGCATTAAATCTTTATTGGCACCTCTTCGAATTACATACAGTTCCTGGAAGTATTCGTAGAAAAGCTGTTACTGATCTACAACTAATATTATAATCATAATTGATATTAGGTACTTAGATACAGTTACCAGTACTGAACATTTTTCCTCTAGTGGACACCTTAAAATTCAAAGTGAAAAATTAAGATAAATCTGCCCTATTTAAGAGAATCAACTTATCTAGCAACAGTGTGGAGGAGAATAAGTAATACATGTTGCCAATTTCCCCTGCCCTCAATTGTCTCCTAAGTTACAGTTGAAATGGATTACTTGCCATTTTTTGTCGTGAATTATTGAGTGTACCTATTCAGGAGAATAATTACATATATGAATATATATATATATATATATATATATATAGTCACGCCTTTTTCCCGTAGGTGTAGGCAGAGACCAATTCCTTCCACTTGCTACGGTTCTTACACACATCTTTTGCGTCCTCTACTTTCATCAGTGCTCTCATACATGCTCGTCGATTGTTGGTACTCTTGACCTGGCCTTTCTTCAGAACAATGTTGATCTGATCGAGATTGATGTTCGCCGAGGTCGACCTCCACCGACTTCTCCATTCACACTAGCCTTATAAATTTGTTTCGTTAATCTTCCTTCATCCATCCTTTCTACGTGGTCAAACCATCTAAGCATTCCTTTATCTATTTTTGTAATCTCAGCGTTCCCTTATCTCACTATTCTTTACTTTATCCAATCGAGTCACTCCGGCTATACTTCTCAAACTACTCATATCCGCAGCATTAATCCTATTTTCATGCTTCTTTTGCCAAACCCAACATTTACTACCATACATAAGTGTAGGAACCAACACACCCCTAAGCACAGCCAGATGTGCCCTTTTGACACTTTATGGCTACTCATAATGCAATGCAGTGCCCCATTCATTTGTTTTCCTGCCAACACCCTTCGCTCAATTTAACTGTCATACTTTTTATCTCTCGCAAACTTTGAACCCCATTACACAAATTCATTGACTTGTTTCACTCTTTCTCCCTTAATCAGAACTTCACAGTTTGTAATGCTTTCTTCTCTTTCAAAAAACCATTACTTTCGTTTTGCTTACATTTATTTTCATCCCTTTGATTTTCAGGGCGCCATGCATAACATTGACCATCGCCTGCAACTCCTCTTCAAATGACGCTAATATGACTTGATCATCGGCGTAAAGAAAGCATTTGACGATCAAACCATTTGCTTTTAAATCTTTTATACAAAAGCACAGTACCCCTAAAAATAAAAATTGGACCTGAAGGTACATTCACGTGAAACCATGAGGCAAACATTGTTAAGTGACAACTGCTGGATTTTTTTTAACAAAGGATTTTTCTTGGGAAGTATAGCTAAATTAGCTGAAGAGTTAAAAGTTAGCTTTAAATACCTCTTCTGGTAAAAAATAAATAAAGTTATTTCTTAAAAGACCTCCCGATATCAGCTTTGGAGCATGTCAAAATCTTACTGCTATAAGGAAAGGTCTATCCCCAAAAATATTAACAAATGGTTCCAAAAAGTCGAAAAATATCTCAAATACAAGCAGTTGCTACAAGTTCTGGATGGCCGCAATTTCTTATTTCATTATTATTCACTTTATCCAACCGAGTCACACAGACTATACTTCTCCGACTACTTATGTCCGCTGCAATAAACCTATTTCCATGCTTCTTCTGCCAAACCCAACATTCACTACCATACATAAGTGCAAAAACCAACACTTCTCTATGCACAGCCAGACGTGCCTTTTTTGACACTTTCTGGCTGTTCATAAAGCTTGACAGTGCCCCATTCATTTGTTTTCCTGCCAAAACCCTTCGCTTAATGTCACTGTCATACTTTCGATCTCTTGTAAACTATGAACACAAGTATACAAACTTATTTGCTTGATTCACAATGTCTTTCTTAATCAAAACTTCACAGTTTGTAATACTTCTTCTCTTTCAAAAACTATTACTTTCGTTTTTCTTACATTTATTTTCATCCCTTTGATTTTCAGGGCTTCATACATAATATTAATCATCGCGTGCAGCTCCTTTTTAAATGATGCTAATATGACCGGCATAAAGAAGGCATTTAACCATAAAATCATAGTCAATTCATATAATAAAGGAAGACGAACAATATGGTTTTTTATAGGTATGACATTGGCAATAATATTATTATTATTATTAAAGTACCTAATTTTTTTCTTAATACCTCCAATCCTTCGCTGTAACATTATTACTTTTTACCTGCAATTTTTAGTAAGGAATGTAGTCTAATAGATTGCTAAAGAAAAATGGAGAAAAGTAAGGAGAAACTAAAATTAAAATATCATATTTTTCATACAAATATTCCTAACATGCAATTATCATATTATTTAAAAGATCTTAAAATTCTGTATTAAAAATATTATAATTTATAAATTGCAAAATTAAGGTAGTTTTTTTTCAGTTTTTTTATTCTCCATAAAAAACAGTTTAACTGATTTTGCTTAAAATCTAATCAGTTCTAAGTTGCGTAATTATGCGTCGAATGCAATTGGTCCCACGTCGATATCATTTTTTGTTCACGAGATAATCGAGACGAAAAATAATTCCGAACGCACATACGAACATACGTACACACACAGACGTCCACTTAAAAACTATCGTAATCGGACCTATTACTATAAATTCAATTGGGAAGTTTATAATTGATTATTAATTTAATAATTATTTTTTATTAGGTAATTGTTATTTTTTGGAAAATTATAATAGTGACGTAATAAACAACTTTCGGCAATTACTTTTTTCAAAAAATGTTCTTTGCGTTAATACCATGTTAAAATTTTATGAGTAGTTAATCGCATAAAAAGTTTTTATTATAAACCCAGATGGAAAAAGGCTAGCGATCCATCTACCCATTTTGATCAAAATGAAATGCACTACTTTCAACAACGGAGTGTACACATGTGAGTTTCGAATATAAAGAAGCAGGTCTCTTTTGTCATAATAGTCCGTCGGAAAAAGCACAATTACCGCAGCGTAGGTACTGGACGTGATGCTGTGCTATTATTGTCGAATGTATAAAAGGACATCAAGAGGACCCCCATTTACTGACATAATACTAATGTCTGTTAATACCTTTGAAGCCTGCTGATGTTTGAACAAATAGACACACGTTTGTTAATCTGTGTGAAATATCTTATCTGAATAATTGATAGGAACCTCTTAGTCTTAGTCAAGTGATGCTGCAAATAAAATAATTCACTGCTTCAAATTTATTTAGGTACTTCATATCATGTAATAAGGTATCAGTTCTCGTTCCACGCTTTTTACATATTTTATATTGATATTGATTGACTTAAAAAATTATTTTTAACAAGCATTATTGTGTGTGTGGAGAGGGTTGGCATTTTCCACAGGAATATGATAAGGGATGAGTGTGTTAATATGTTAAATATCGAGTTTATTGTGCCTCAAAAAGTTTATTAGTGCATCAAATATATATTTTTCATTAATATTGAGTAAAAACGTTAAATTTACAGGTAGGGTTATCTTATTTTGGAGTAATAATTCCATAAGTTTGAGGCGACTTCGGTGGTACTTGTGACACGCAAAAAATATTTGATTCAAATCAGCGCCAGATTCATTATCACACGAACATGTACTAATTTCTGTAATGCCAATTCTGTGGAGATGAGCTGGATATTTTCCATGGGTTAATTTTAATCGCGTTAATGTAACAGAATATGCTCTGGAAACAACATAGTCATCAATGTATGGAATGAGTTCCAGTAAAACTGGATGAATTAATGTGTATTGATTATGGGATTTCGTTACGAAGTCAGTCCACTGCTTTTCCAAGCATTATTGAGCTCCATCAATCTTGAATCCGACTTTGATAGAATAACACCAATTCTTAACTAAATAGGTAAATCTTCATACCATGCAATTAAATGTTTATTGTGTTGTCGCAAAATTATTCACCAAGATGAAATATTTATTTTGTTAAAAATTTAAGATGATGATGCTATCGTTAAAAAACCATTGAAACTTGGGATTTTAGTGTGTAATGAGTGTTGGGGAAATGATGAACAATTCGAATTACTGTTAACTTCGTGTATTTATTGAAACGAAAAAAAAAACTTGGCAAGAGAACCGATGCGCGCCCGTGTCGAAGTCCGTCGAAAGAGTGTATCGGAAGCCGTTGAGAGAGTGTGTCAGAGGCCGTTGAGAGACTGTTGAAGTTCGTTGACAGACTGTGTCGGGGGCCGTTGAGAGACTGACTGTTGGTGTACCTTTGCCCGTCCTTTTTATCCTCGTCCCCCAGGTCGTTAATTTTATGATGGTTTGTAGATTATGCTTAACTTGGTAGAAAGAAATTTAGAGTCCTAAATATTTACGTCAGTGCGCGGCGAGTGTACGTGAGTAGATGAAAAGGAAAAGAGCTTCTGGTCATAAAGGTAAGGCTCGTATACGTGCGTTATTGAAAATGAACAGGACTTAGGGTCGTAAAGATTAGGGTAGTATACGTGCTTTTTTAAAAAGGACAAGAATTGGAATTAAAAAGGTCTTCCGTGAAATAAGTCGTCGAAATTTTGAAAATTCAAAAATGCAAAAGTTTTGTCACGTCGTCTGTGCATAACCTGTCTGTATGACCACTACAGAAATATATTTAAAACTAGCGGACCCAGCGGACGTTGTCCTGCCCAAATGTTGGCTTGCCTGCTTTGAAAATATCGCTTTCAAACTCAGTGACCCTGAAAACTATAAATTCGACACATTTTTAAATTTTAGCGAGACTAACGTACTGCGATTCATTTTTATGTATATAGATTCGACAACCAAATGACACATTTTTGGATTTTTAAAATTTAAATACGTGATAATCTGAATACATTATTTCTAAAATAGAACTGTTTTGCAGTCCAACAAAACAGATATTGTGTGTGTAAAATAGCACAATAAAGACTTTTATGTAGCTTAACATTTCTTTCTAAGCTACTCCTTCAAAATAAATTTCTGAACGCACCTATAAATATTTGTCAATGGTGACAGATGACAGATCAACTGTACAACCTTTCGTCTGGAAATGTATTTCTGATTCGACAACCAATTGACACTATTTTGCATTTTTAAAATCTAAATACGCGATAATCCGAATGTTGTGGATATATATTGTAGATTCTAAACCCTTATTTAATACCATATTATATATATTTTAATTTCACTGCAGTACGTTAACGATAATGTCAATTTTACACTAATAAATTGTAGGTTACATAAAACGTTTTTACTTTTAACATGGCGCCATCTATTGGATACTTACTCAATCCAGTCAACGAATTACCTTATGCCACCATTTGTTAAAATTTTATCGAACTAACAGAGATAATCATGACTCTTTGTTAATAAACAAATAATTCGCAATAAAATAATATTGCGATTATAAATTGAGATATAAGCTATCCTATCTTTCAAGTTGGATGAAACTGCACACAGTGTGCAAAATTTTATTAAAATTGGTTCAGTAGTTTAAAAGTCCATTGCAGACAAACAACGTGACACGTAATTATATATATATATATATATATATATATATATATATATATATATATATATATATATATATATATTAACATTACTAAAAATTTTTTTTTCAAAATAACATAATACACACTTGACACTGACAAAGAAACTTAAAACTGACAAGTGTCAATTTAATTTAGTTTATTGCCAATTTGAAATTGACTAATGCCAGTTAGAAATTTTTGAAGCCAATTTGATTTTAACTAATGTTATTTTGATTCGGATTGCTGCCAACATCCATACACACATATTCACAAACTCTCGCTTTATAATAGTAGTAGGTTCACACAATATCTCTATAAATTATAGCCTATGTGTTATTCTGATGTATAAGCTACATTATTGTGTCATTAAAATCCATTAAGTTTTTGCGTGAAAGAGTAACAAACATCCATATACATACATACATAAAGCTCATAAATGTACATGCACGTCATAGAGCGAGTATGAGGTCACATTAAAACAACGTTGCCAGACTTTGACAGTAAGACGAACATTAAGGAAATAATAAGGTTATGTTGATCATTTAATAAACATACTTTACCGTTAATTAGTCTAGGACATTGCAATAAAACTGAGAATTTTACCTAAACAAAATGTTGTCAATAAAAACTATTCAAGTTAGTTTATTAAAGCTTTATTTAATTTGAATCAATATAGTTAATTAGAGGCAGTAACAAAAAAATAATACTGATCATAATTTTAATAATACAGGTTAAAATGCTTCACAATGAAGGTAGAATGCTATTTAGGGGCTGACATACTTACCTAATAGCTGCTTTTTCATTTCAAGCAAAACATTAATAAATTACAAAAAGTATTTCTAAGCTATACTACATTAGTTCAATTAAGCTACAACGACAAAATGTCTGAAACAGTATGGATAAGTTATTTTTCTATTTTAATTCTGACTCAAAGTCACTGACATCACTGTTAGCGTCAATATCAATAACAATGGAAGTAATTTCTTGTCTTTCTAATATTCGTTCTCGATTATACCATTTGTCAATTTCTTTTTTTGTACGATCAATAGACTTTTTCCAGATCTCTAAGTTAATGGTTTAAAGTGCTTCAGATCACATATTTAAACAGTCTTTTTCTGCATTTCCATCACGGCCAATATGTTTATTATAATATTGCTTTGCAATGCCCCAAATCAATTTAATTGGATTGAAAATGCAGTGATATGGCGGGAGACGTAACACTTTATGTTCATATTGTTCAGCTTGGTCATCTATCAAATATCTTTTTGGTGGTTTGTTTCTAGAAAATATACCAGTTTTAATTTTTAACAAAATTAATAAAAATACTTTTTAATTACAATGCAATGTAAAAATATAGGTAGGAGATTGTTTTATAAAATTAGAAACTATTATATAAACAAAAAATATAATGTACTTACTGATCCACAATCTTTAGAAGCTCATGTTCAAACATAATATGTAAAAAAGCAATATTTCGATTTGCTAGCCATTCTTCAATATCTGCTTTGGGCCAGGACATGTTTGGATTTTGTGTAATAACATACTGTGGTAAGGGGCATCGTCTATAACAATTACTGATGGTTTAGTGAGACTGTTTAGCAACTGATTTTAAACCATTTTAAAAAATTATCTTGGTTCATTTCACCATGATAATCAGATTTAACAACGTTTTAAAAACGTATTTAAAATTGCCAACTTATGAATCTAACTGTCAACTGTCAGCTGGCGCTCATAGATCTTCAATCGAAAAAATCATTTTTATTAAGACATAATAAAACTTAAACTGTGTGTAATATTAAATGAAATGTTTATTTATAATATCTGCAATTTTATATACCGTCTAAAATAATAAAGAAATTGTTATATTTAACTAGACATTGACTTGATTAATGCAATAAAATATGACGAACAGACTGACCCGATGTGTTCGAGATTATATAAAACGAACGGTGATTTTTATTATCGTTGGTATTAAATTTTGAAACGAACAGATCATTGATGACGTGCACGCACATTTGTATTGTATGAGCTTTGCTCACAAACTTTCGCGTTTATAATAGTAGTAGGATTTTAAACAAGCAATAATTAATGCAGTAAATTAAATCACCCCAGACATGCTTACAAAGAATTTAGAAATACATTGGAGAGATGTTTTGGAGTTGATGGAGGCTACGTCGAACAGGTTTTTTTTATTAACCGTTAGTTTTTTTCTTTATGCTTATTTTTGTTATAATTAAAAGTTACTGTTGCATGAAAATTTGAAATATTGCTTTGCTAATGACATAAACGTCACTTACTACATTTTCGAACTTAGAGCAAAAGTTTATATGGTTTTACATTAAATTGACTATAAAATGAAGCAGGTTTAGTAAAACATGAATTTTATTTAGTTTTTTGGGATTTTATAACAAGCAAAACTTCTTATCGAGAATGACATTTTTCGTTAAAACTAAAAATAAAAAAGTTTCTCCTCTTGTGAACCCCATCCGTGGGCACACTGTATACATAAAAAAGTTAGCCGCCCCTGGTATTAACTATAGAAAATCTCGAAGTGAATTCGCGTCAACAGACAATTTTAAATTGAATTGCTTACGTTTTTCCCACTTTTTATATAGCATCAGCGTTACCAAGCGTGATATAACTGGATACCTTAAAAGCTTTTGTACCTACTGTTTTTTAAATAAAAATTTAATTATCCAAGAAAACAGTAATAAAAATTCTGAAATTTTGTAGAATTACCTTTAAAACTTATCCTCGCAATTTTTTGTAACATTGTTACTTAATGAGATAAATGTAATCACCGTCTAGACCATTTAACATGTTTCTTCATTATTAATATACATTGTGAAAAACTTATTCTATTAAAAACATAAATGTGAAATAAGAGCAAAGTTCAATATTATGATATACGCCTTGGTTGTTGTCTTCAAAGACAAAAGAAGTGAGATCTAAATGGGTGCCCAGTTCAATGGTCAGTCCTGAAATTTATTTATAACTACTTAAAATATTTTATAACAACTTAAGATATGTTGGTGAATGGTTTTTCGGGTATTTTGGCCATCGTAAGTCTGAGTTTCTACTCGACGTTTCGCCATCTCTAGTGGATGGCATCTGGAGATATAATTGTCTGCTTTTTAAGGCTGACAGTCTATGACATTTGTATGTCGCGATCGCAGGTTGTATACGTTTTGGTGGGCAGGGCATATTTGATGGCTGTTCAGAAATTGGCTAGGTTCCGGAGATTCATTTTTCTTATTTTTGAAGCAGCCTTGTATTTTTAAGTACAGGTACCCATGTTTTATTAATTTTGAGCGTTTCTTCAGATTTAATAAAGTTCTGCTGGTGTTTATGTACTTTAATCGCTTCTCTATAAAGCCTCGGGTAATATGCCGATGTGGTGCATAAGACTTGGGTGTCCTCGAATTTAATTCTGTGATAATTATTATTAACTGTGTGCTTCGCGACAGCAGATTTTTCTGTATGTCCAAGAGGGCAGTTGGCTTTGTGTTCTTTGACCCTGGTGGTCTCAATATATGAACCAAATTTGACATGTTTATGTGAAACAGTTTTTGAGTTATGAGCGGGTCAAAAGTGGCTCCAAATGGTTCGTGTAATATTACACACGGTACCGCTCACCATTCTGTTAGCTTGAACTTGGCTTGACATGTTACTGCATGTCTAGGTACATGAATTTTCTTAATTTGATTTTTTTGAGATGCTTATTTATGGTTATGTTGCAAAACTAACTATAATAATAAATTGTATTAAATATATTATTTATTTAAAGGATTTTCTTCTTCACGTGCCGTCTCCGTCTTAGAAGGTTGGCTATCATCATAGCGATTCTAGCTTTGGATGCGGCTGCTCGGAACAATTCTATTGAAGTACAGTGATACCACTTTCTTAAGTTCTTTAGCCATGAAGTGCGTCTTCTTCCCACGCTTCGTTTACCCTGTATTATTAGCTGTAGCATATGGTACCTTTCTCCGCGCATAACGTGACCCAAATAAGCAAGTTTTCCTGCTTTTACCGTGTTCATTATTTCTGCCTCTTTACCTACTCGCCTCAACATCTCTGCGTTTATTTCCCGTTCTGTGCAAGAAACCCTGAGCATCCGTCTGTAGACCCACATTTCGATAGCTTGGAGTCTATTTAAGTCATCGAACACGCCTATGATGTGCTTAAGAGGGCAATTGCTCGACACAGTCTCCACTGACCAGGCAGGAGCTGATAAGAGTTGCAATAGAAGAATGGCAAAAACTACCCTTCCAGACCATCGATGAGTTAATTATGAGCATGGAGAGACGTATTCAAGCTACATTAACACAAGAGGTGGTAATACGTTGTATTAGTAATATTTGTTAATGTATTTGTACGATGTAATTAACTAATTATTTAATAAAACATATCTAATAAATACTTATTTAAATCACCCTGTATATTAACACATTAAATTCATTCTTTACCAATAAAGATTGTGAGAAAAGGCTATTAAACCATCTTACAATAATTTAAATCTTCGTTAAATCAAATTTATCACTTAAACTGGGTGATGCAAAACTTTTGGCACTATATAAATATATAAAATATCGGGCGTTTGTTGTTACCAACCATGAATCATATTTCTTTTTTGTGATCGACTGGCTGTCGCTTCAAGGCAAATAATCGAACAGGGGCGGACCCGTTAACCACAATTTGTAACAATATTTTACCTACCCTATTTACATAAAACAAAAAAAAACAAGTGTCAATCATAAATACAATGAACATTGAAAACTTCAAAAAAACAAAAAAAAAAAGGTGCAATATATTTGATATCCATACAAAACCTAAAAACTAATATTTTTAAAACTTTAGACATTTTATTTGACGTTTAAAGGATTATAAAGAAAAACAAAAAATTTCAATATTTGATATGTGGTTGTTGGCAATCCTAATTACTCTTATAATGGATTTGTTTTGACCATAATAAGTATTATGAATAGGGATATTGAAAACTTCTGTAACTCGTGTTCTTCTAGTATTTTCATTAATGTTAAACATGCATTTCAACAAATCAGGACAGCTAATTGAATCATTAATTAATTTGTGAAGAAAACATAGTTCTATTTTACGATGCTCCAAAGTATTTAAATTTAAAATTGATAGTATATATCGTCATAATTATAAGAACCCCTTATCATACCCATTTTGTATGCAACAAATCTAAGAAAATTGAGTTGGAATTTTTTAATTCTGTCAATGTCAATATTTCTGTAAGGTTTCAATATCAGACAATTGTATTTAAATACATACATACATAAAGTCACGCCTTTTTCCCATAGGGGTAGGCAGAACCTTCCACTTGCTACGGTTTTTACACACATCTTTTGCTTCCTCTACTTTCATCAGTGCTCTCATACATGCTCTTTGGTTGTTGGTACTCTTGACCTGGTCTTTCTTTAAAACAATGTTGATCTGATCGAGATATGTTCTCCGAGGTCGACCTCTACCGATTTGTTTATTCACACTCGCCTTATAAATTTGTTTCGTCAATCTTCCTTCATCCATCCTTTCTACGTGTCCAAACCATCTAAGTATTCCTTTATCTATCTTTGTAACCACATCTTCTTTTACACCACAGCGTTTTCTTATCTCACTATTCTTAACTTTATCCAACCGAGTCACTCCGGCTATACTTCTCAGACTACTCATCTCCGCAGCATTAATCCTATTTTCATGCTTCTTCTGCCAAACCCAATATTTACTACCATACATAAGTGTAGGAACCAACACACCTCTATGCACCACCAGACGTGCCTTTTTTGACACTTTCTGGCTATTCATAAAGCTATGCAGTGTCCCATTCATTTGTTTTCCTGCCAACAACCTTCGCTCAATGTCACTGTCATACTTTCCATCTCTAGTAAATTTTGAACCCAAGTACACAAATTCATTAACTTGTTCCACTCTTTCTCCCTCAATCGAAACTCCACAGTTTGTCATGCTTTCTTCTCTTTCAAAAACCATTACTTTCGTTTTGCTCACATTTATTTCCATTCCTTTGATTTTCAGGGAATCATGCATAACATTAACCATCGCCTGCAACTCCTCTTCAGATAATGCTAATATGACTTGATCATCGGCGTAAAGAAGGCATTTGACGATCAAATCATTGATTTTCAATTCATACGCACTCTCTTCAAAATCTTTTAAATAATCGTCTAAGCATAAGTTAAACAGCCATGGCGAAGCCACACATCCCTGTCTCACACCTTTTTCGATGTTAAACCAGTCCGTGCAAGCTCCTGACACAAGCAGTGGAATCCTCGTAAAGTGATTTCAGTGCTTGTATTAAACTACCACTCACCCCATACATAGACAATGTAGACCACAATTCACTCCTCACCACTCTGTCATAGACCTTTTCCAAGTCTATAAAAGCGCAATAGACCTTCTGACTTCTAGCCAAGAATTTTTCGACTATACCTCGTAAGGAAAAGACCTGATCCATACATCTCCTTCCTCTTCTAAATCCTGCTTGCACATCCCATATCATCTTCTCAGTTTCATTCGTTACTCTTTTGATCAATATCTTTGCATACAGTTTGCCGACTATACTGAGTAAACTAATACCTCGTTAGTTCTTACAGTCCTGCTGCGAACCTTTTCCCTTGTAAAGCGGCACGATAACGGCCTTGCACCAGTCGTCTGGTACACTACCACTCCTCCAACAAAGGTTAAAAAGGCGGTCCAGTAGACTAGCTACTACGTTTTGTCCAGCCTTCAGCATTTTAACTGTTATCCTGTCGTACCCAGCAGCTTTAGCCAATTTCATACTGTTCAACGCTTCCACAATTTCTGTCATAGTAATTTTACTTTCATTACAACTTTCACTCATGTCTTCGAATTGGGCCTGTACTTGTGTATCCTCTTTCTCAAATAAACTTTCGAAGTATTCCTTCCATCTCTTCAATACGCATTCCTCTCCTATTACCATACTACCATGTTGGTTTCTGATTCTTTTCAATTGCGAGGTAGTATTTTTAACCTCTGGCTGTTCTTATGGACTTCCAGAAGAGTTTAATATTGTTTTGGAAATCGTCAGATAACCTTCTATCAAATTCATCTTTATCACTCTCCTTCTTTTTTGCCACAACCTCTTTTGCCACACCTTTTAACCTTTTATACTCATTCTTTGCCTTGTTTACATCCTCAATCGTTGCCTTTTGCGTTCTTTGATTGGCTTTTGTAGCTAGCCAATCCAGCCTGGCTTTCTTTTTTTTTGACACTACTTTTTGAACCTCTACGCACGTTTTTTGTAACCTGCATCCTTTCCTTCTTTTACTTACACCGCATACTTCAATAGCAATATTCACGATTCCTTCCTTGTATTTAACTGATAGATAATGGAATTGTTAATTCTGTTAAGTTTGAGGAGATTTATGTTACACCATCTCATGATATTGTCGAGTTCATTTTGCACTAACCTAACATCCTCATCCTTGGTGATCATTTCGAAGATTTTGAGATCGTCTGTAAGTATGAGAAAGTGAGAATTATTTATAACTTCTGCGATATCGCTTACAAAAAGATTAAATATTATTTGACCCAGGTGGGAACCTTGAGGTACACCTGATGAGACTAAAATTGGTTAAGAAATTGAACCCACATATCTAACACACTGAACTAGATTTGATAGGAAACTCTAAAGCCACCATAGAACAGGGCCATCAATGCCAATAGCATTTAATTTTGCCAACAGATAATTATGGTTAACTCTGTCAAATGCCTTAGTGAAATCTGTATAAATCGTGTCCACTTGCGATCGAGATTCAAATGCTGTCAACAAATAATTCGTATATAAAACAAATTAGTTGCTGTTGTTCTTCCTGTCATAAATCCATGCTGTTCATTCTAACTAATATTATAAATACAAATTGTTTATTTGTTTTTGTGTTTTTGTTACGCTTTTACGCGTAAACTACTCAACTCGGGACACAGTACTTTTTTATGAAAAAAAAGTAGATACCGGTGGTCAGTTCAATGTTCAATTAAGTATAGCATCTCTAAAACTACCATATGATTAAATGACAAATAGTCGTCAAAATTTAATCTCTAAAATTTACTTATGATTAAATGACAAATAGAAGTCAAATGATCAGAATTCAAAATTGTACGACCTTTTCAAATTGTTAAGAATTATTGAGCGAATATGAGACTGCATATTTATTATGACGTATATTCAGGATATTATGCAGAGACGCTATTGAAAATTGGACGCAGTTGCTGAAGGTTATATTTTACTTTTCATAGAATTTTATAATTTCGTAGAAAATTATGTAGATCTTATTTCTCAAGTTTACCCGGACTTGCAACAAAATTTTAATAGCGATCAGTAGTTGTGCGCAAGAGCAATATTGGCGCATTAAAATGACATCATTTATAAAATCAACACTGATATTTTAAAAGATGTGCAGGGGAAAATAAAGGAGTATTTATCATTAGATACAATCATGAATACAGAACAAAGTACTTCATATCCCGCGGAGTTTGTAACACATGAATGTTTCCTAGTGGTTGAGATATAAAATTATTAGAGCCGGTCCTCGCATTTAAACGAATTTATTTTGGTTCCGAGGCCGTCACTGGTTGTGTTTTATTGCTAGTTATTAATAATTGATTTTATATCCCAAGATAACTTGTCAGAAATGAGTAAGTCTAATAATTTTGGCAATTCTGATTGGATGCAAACCGCTCTATCACGTTTTCTTTTACCCGATTTATAGATTGGAGTCAAAAAGCTCTCTTTCCAGAACTCGGGAAATTCACCTATTATCATGCGGAGTGCTTTATTTTGAAACCTTTCAATGTTTAAATGGGATGCAGTACCACACAGTAGGGCTTCAGTATTGCCTTGTACAGAAGTATTTTGTTTTCGAGAGATAGTTGAGAATTTTGTCCAATGAGCCAGTTTTCGCTTTTGAATGCCAAGTTGCTTTCTCTTAATAAAAATGTTTTTGTAAGGTGCCATCCAAGGTATCTCACATGATCTGCCTGTGACACTGCAATGTTGTTAAGTGTTACTGGAGGACAAGAGTCTCTTAAGGTAAATGTTACGTTGACTGATTTGTTTCATTTGCTTTTATCCGCCACTTTTTAAGCCAGTGGAATATATCATTTAGCCCTTTTTGAAAGGTTTCAGTAATTAAGGATTCAGATCCGCAGTGAAGAATAAGTATAGTATGGGAGTACGCTGCCCTGCAGAACTCCTGCTTTTATAGGGCAGTGATCAGACAGTGCTTCCCCTTGTCGTACTATGAAATGGCGCTGCTGGAGAAATGATTTTAATATTCCGTTAAGGTGATCTGGTAGTCATTTTTCAATTTGAATAACAATCCTTCATGCCACGATATTGGCGCCTAAAATTGACATCGTTAATAAAATCAACACTGATATTTTAAAAGATGTGCAGGGGAAAATAAAGGTGTATTTATCATTAGATACAATCATGGATACAGAACAAAGTATTTTATATTCCGCGGAGTTTGTAACGAGAATTTTCCTAGCGGTTGTGATAGGAAATTATTAGAGCCGGTCCTCGCATTTTAACGGATTTATTCTGTTTCCGAGGCCGTCACTGGTTGTGTTTTATTGCTAGTTGTTAATAGGGAAAAATCACGTAACGCGAGATGGCGCTGACAATGACAAAATATCGGATCGAGGTGTGAGCAACAAATATTAATCACTTGTAAAACCAGGAATTGAAGGAAATTTTAGTTATCTCGTTATTCTAGTTATCTAGTTATTTGAGTTGATTTTTTTTGTTAAACTATTGGATTAAAGCTGGATTTAAGGTTTGTTTTTGTCGTTTCGGTTTTATTGTCGCTGGTTGTTTGTTAAATGCCAGTAAAGACCTGGTGTGTCTAGGTATTAATTTTGGTGTGTTTTCGAAGTTTTTCAGTTCTGTTAACACAGGAAATCTTGTTGTTCTTGTTAACACTTTACCTAACAATATAAGGAATATAAGAAAATTTAAAGTTATTTCATCAGAAGAAATTGAAATAGTATCACTTCTAATATTGATGTATATAAACTTTAGATAGCTTTGCATTCTTTGTTACTAAGATTCAATTCATGTATATGTATGTATACTGTAAGTATATTAATATGTGTATATGTATTACTTTATCACATACAGTATGTAGTATAATTAGAGCATTGGGGAACAGAGCATATTTTTCGCGATTTTATCTCCATATCCCCTTTTTTATTCCTTTGCATATTCGAGTTTTGTGGTTTATTAACAAAAATTCTTCATAAAATATCGTGTAAATACAACACTTTTAATGCTTAAATTGCTCAAAATAATATATAAAGTTCACTTTTCACCCATATAAACAAATGGAGGTTGATTTGTTGTTCACACCTCGAGAAATGTATACGATTAACAATAGATGTCGCCCACTCCGTGATTCTTTCCTGTAATTGATTTTATATCCCAAGATAACTTGTCAGAAATGAGGGAGTCTAATAATTTTGATATTTCTGATTGGATGCAAACCGCTCCATAGTTTGTCACATTTTCTTTTGAACCCGATTTATAAATTGGAGTCAAAAAGCTCTCTATCCAGAACTCGGGAAATTCACCTATTTTTAAGGAATTATGAATTAAATTTATTGTCATTTAGAATTCAGTATTAAGACACGAATAAGTTTTGTACTCGTATATTTTTGCTGTGATAGTTTAGATTTTTATTTTGAGGTTAGAAATACCTAAGGTAAAAACAAAACTTTGTACTAGGTACCTACTAAAAAAAATCAGTTTTAAACGAGGTATAACATTTAAAAACTCTTCAAAATTCCTTCATCATTTCAGTGAAAACCAGAACAACCCGTATTTAATTTTCTATAAATGATTTATGACAGGTGTTTAAAAAATAAAAAAATAATAAATAAGGAACTTGTTGCTAAAATTGATGACATCGAAATAGAACCTCCATAAAACTAAAACTAAATCTGTCACTCGAATATGAAAATAATCATTATCCTTGTTTATCCAACCGTCTTTTTTTAGGTAAAACTGTCTGAATGAAATATATTATAAAGAGCGTTATTAGTTCTTAAACATGTGTGAACCAAATGGGTTCTCTTCATTTCTGTCGACTTGTCGCTTTTTTTGTTCCGACTCTTTGTCTTATTCAAAGTATTTCTGTTCTCAGTTGACACTTGTTTCTTTACATGCTTTCCAATAGCCGATAAATTATTTTAAATAATATTAAAAGAAAGTTATAAGACGTATCGGATATTCAATAAAAATTAGTTCATAATAATAAAATATTATTTATTTATCCAAAAAAGATATCCGGACTTGGTTTTGGTTTTGGTTTTTATTAATATTTTATACCTTTATTAAACGGTAAAAATATCACTACGGTCATCACTGTACCATTTCAAATGAATTGCACATCCTTTTTTGTGTATGTTTTCTATCACTGAAGCAATAAAAAATATTAATTTTATTAATTTATTTATTTATTAATTATTATATATATTATTTATTAATTTATTTATTAATTAATTTTTATAATTTTTTAGCACTTAATTTAGGTGTGAAAATATATACATATAGTCACGCCTTTTTCCGCAGTTCTCACACACGTATTTCGTTTTTTCTACTTTCATCAGCGTCCTTATACATGCTCGTCAGTTGATGGTACTCTTGACCTGGACTTTCTTCAAAACAATTTCGATCTGATCGAGATACCCTTCCATTTCTACACTTAAAAACTCTGTACTATCGACAAAAAAAGTTACCACCATGTGGACAGTAACTTTTGGTGTAGTTCTTCCATTTATAAATTGCAGAATATAAAAACTCGTTCCGAACCCTTACCGAATATATTGTTTGATCTGCCATAGGCGGAGATACCTCATTGTTTGAATTTATTATTTTTAAAAATACCTGTCTAAATCTTCATTGTTAAATTCATATCTGTCTTTATTCTCACTGCACTGCGCAATTTCATTATTTTCATTAGTCCATGGTCTCCGAAACGCCATATTTCTATTTATTTAATGAAATTTCTAAATTTAACACACCACACTACCCCACTGATATCCTCTGATAGGTTTTCAAACATAAACAAGACTTTTAATAGCTTTTTATGTTTATGTTTCCATTGGTTGAATAACCCAGTTTGTGAATTTTGACGCACGTCAATCAAATCCACGTGGACAGACGCTTTCTTTGATTTATACCGGATTGTATAATTTATTTCCAAATTTGGCACGAGTGCCGTGCGTGTACATTAAATATTGATTACTCCTCACATAACTGTGTTCTGTAATTGTTAAAGGAAGAACCTATAGATTCCTGGGGTATGCTTTGTTGAACGTGACCCATTTTTATTTGAAAAATGATATGTGTAGGGACCAGCACTCCTCTATGCTCAGCCAGTTGTGCCTTTTTTGACACGTTGTTCATAATAAGTCATTTGATTTTTATCATTTAACTAAATATTAAAACTTCGGAAAAATTAATTAAAAAATCAAATAAAGAATATTTAATGTACACAAAATAATCGTGTATATTTGCAATAGGTACATGATAATTTCGTTGGTTCTACTAATTGTATTGCAAAAATATATTTTCATTATTTTTAGTTTACTAAAAAATGTATAATTTTTAAAGTAATAAATAAATTTTAATGATCACGTGAATGGGAAACACCCTGTACAACAGATGGTTGTGCCTATAATTTAAAGAGAGACAAAGTCTAAAGACAGGAATATTCGAGATCTGTTTACAAACCATAGTAATAAATAATTTTGTGCTCTAAGATTTTTGGAGGTATGGCTGATGCTCTTTTTAATTTATGTAAGTGGTCTGAAAACAAATTTAGAATAAACCGAAACTCGGTCGATTAATAAATAATATTAATTTTTTTTCATTTTAATTATTTTACATCTTGCAACAGATTAATACCTATCTATCCTGAACAAAAAATACAGGGTGCTTCTAAATTCATACGAAAAAATTCAGGAGGTGATTGCGTGTATAATGTTATGATGGATCTTTCCTGTAAAAAAATTTCCTCAGCCCACCTCTTCAGAGATATCACCTCTAGATTGTAGATTGTAGGGGGGAGGTTGAAGGCTATGCTGCCTCTCAAGCACTTATACCTATAAGATCTTTTGTTCATAACCCTTAATCTATTCGAGGCACGGGATTCCGAGACTTCGTACAAAGTTTATCAGTTTCCTGGGAGCTAAGTTCCTGACATCAGAAACTTGAGCCTCTTGCAGAAAAGCGCTGCACATTCGCAAAGAAAATGTTCTGCAGTTTCAGCGAAGTTCTCGCAGTAGCGGCAACTTTCACTCTCTGTTTTGCCCATCTTTTTCAGGTGATACCTCAGAGGGCAGTGTCCAATGAGGAATCCCGTAACCAGTTTCAAGTCTTTCTTGTCTAACTCGAAATGCTGTTTAGCTTTCCTTGGCGAAAGGCTTGCTATCCTTTTCGCTTGTCTTTGTCCTGATACTTTAAGCCAATGATATTTCATCTGTTTCCCAGCGTCGAATTCTTTTTTCAAGTGGGCTTCTGGGGGGGTTCTGGGCCGAAAAATTGTGTATTTGCCCCTTCCTTGGCAAGGCAGTCTGCTTTCTCGTTGCCTTTCTATCACTCTCTCCTTTGCCCATTTCTTTCAGGTGATACCTTCCTTGTGACCTGGAACCCACATCAGAGTAACCTGATTGTTTGCTGCCAGTTGTCTCAGGGATTGTTTACAGTCCCAAGTCAGCTTAGATTCACAAGTGTATGACTTTAGAGCTTTTAGTGCTGCTTGGCTATCTGATAAAATATAAATATCTACCCTTCAGGTGTTCCTTTCGATGCACTCCTGGACACATATATCTATGGCATGTAATTCTGCTTGAAAGAGGGTTGGGTCTGCACTATCTGCCAATTTCACGGTATCATCCTCTTATCAAATATTGTTAATGGTGAATCCGTTTACTTTAATTCCAAAAGAACTATCTGATAATGCACAGGTTGAATAATATTGGGGTTAGGATAAACCCTTGGTAAATGCCTTTTTTAGTTTCAAAATCTTTAGTGATTCCAGAGTTGCTTATTTGAATTTCTGCTTTTTGGTGCCAATAGAGATAACCGATCATCCTTATATCTTTTCAATCCAGTCTCAAATCTCTAAGGCTGTTTTGGGCCAATGTCTGGAGACTGAGTATGGCTTCTCTAGTTTTGAATCCGCTCTTAATTCCGAATTTATTGACTCACATTTTTGATAAAGCCGAAAAAGTAATAATAAATAAAAAATGTATTAATATTATATTTTAATTTTTATTAGCAGATGTTTATTTTTTTATATTTTATGCATGTAATAATAAAATAAGCTAAATATAATAATTATAATAATAATAATAATAATAAAAATAAGATAATAGATAAATTACAATTAGTTGAGGACGACCTTAACTAATTATAAATAAATTATTTTTATAACTTTTTATTTATATCTGTTTATTTTTGTATCACAAATAAAATCTGTGACCAAGAAGTTTACAATAAAACTAATAATTGAAAGTAGCGATTAAAAAATATTTTAAATAACCTATTTTTGTTAATATTTAATAACAATCTAGGAATTAAAAATATTGAAACTTCCTCTAGTAAGTAAGTGAAAGTGTTGTCATATGAAGATTATGTTTATCAAAACAAACATAATGATCATAATAAAATATTATTGCAAATTTTTTTTTTTTTAGGTTATGTGACTCAGTTTCCAGCCCTCAGAGTGGCCGCTCTTCTTCTACGTGTGGATCTCCACTACCAATTTCTACAGCGACCGTCATACATCCTACACCTGATGTTCTTTCATCGTCATCACCTCCTACATCGATACCAACAGCAAACTTTACCCCTGCTTGGTCCTTGTTAGATACTCAAGGTTAGTAAAATCGTATTTAAAAGGTTATAAAACTTTCTAGCAAACATACTATAGCATTTTGTTGAAAGTTTCGCGATACCTTGGTAGGGCGACTAGTATAAACATGGTACAATTCATTAATTTTAATTTTTTTTTGTATTTTTATATTAATAGTAAATAAAGAACTGGTGCAAGGCCGTTATCGTGCCGCTTTACAAAGGAAAGGGTTCGCAGCAGAAATGTAAGAACTACCGAGGTAGTTTACTCACCATAGTCGGCAAACTGTATGCAAATATATTGATTAAAAGAGTAACGAATGAAACTGAGGAGATGATATGGGATGTGCAAGCAGGATTTAGAAGAGGAAGGAGATGTATGGATCAGGTCTTTTTATTACGAGGTATAGTCGAAAAATTCTTGGCTAGAAGTCAGAAGGTCTATTGCGCTTTTATAGACTTGGAAAAGTCCTATGACAGAGTGGTGAGGAGTGAATTTTGGTCGACATTGTCTAGTTATGGGGTGAGCGGTAGTTTAATACGAGCACTGAAACTACTTTACGAGGATTCCACTGCTTGTGTCAGGATAAATGGAGCTTACCCGGGCTGGTTTAACATCGAAAAAGGTATGAGACAGGGATGTGTGGCTTCGCCATAGCTGTTTAACTTATACATAGACGTTTGTTTAAAAGATTTGAAAGAGAGTATTTATGGATTGAAAATTTGATCGTCAAATGCCTTCTTTACGCCGATGATCAAATCATATTAGCGTCATCTAAAGAGGAGTTGCAGGCGATGGTTAATGTTATGCATGATGCCCTGAAAATCAAAGGGATAAAAATGAATGTAAGCAAAACTAAAGTAATGGTTTTTAAAAGAGAAGAAAGCATGACAAACAGTGAAGTTCTGATTAAGGGAGAAAAAGTGGAACAAGTAAATGAGTTTGTATAGTTGGGTTCAAAGTTTACGAGAGATGGAAAGTATGACAGAGGCATTGAGCAAAGGATGTTGGCAGGAAAACAAATAAATGGGGCACTGCATTGCTTTATGAGAAGTATAGCCAGAGTAACTCGGTTGGATAATAAAGTAAAAAATAGTGAGATAAAAAAACGCTGTGATGTAAAAGAAGATGTGGTTACAAAGATAGATAAAGGAATGCTTAGATGGTTTGGACACGTAAAAAGGATGGATGAAGAAAGATTGACAAAACAAATGTATAAGGCGAGTGCGAATGGACGGAAGTCGGTAGAGGTCGACCTCGGCGAACATATCTCGATCAGATCAACATTGTTTTAAAGAAAGGCCAGTTCAAGAGTACCAACAACCGACGAGTATGCATGAGAGCACTGATGAAAGTAGAGGAATCAAAATATGTGTATAAGTATTTTTTGCCTACCCCTACGGGAAAAAGGCGTGACTATATGTGTGTATAGTATGGTGTTTATTTTATTCAATTTTTAATAAAATCAAGCTTCACATTGCGAGATTTGTGATTGTCTTCATTTCCCAACCTGATTTATGTTATTATGCCACATATTTTATAATGCGTCAGGAAAAAATACTTAAACTGTAAGTCTGGAAACCTCTGGTGTACGTAGCAAAAGTCGAACAAATTATAAAAAATATTTTTTACTCACTCTGCTTTTATTATGTATATTTTACTTATAAAAATATAATGTTTTTTTAGGTGTCAAAACAGAAATAAGAAGTCCCGGTCTGGCAGAATCTGACTGTGTGGCATCTACACAGGACTCTGCTTCTTTTTTTAGCGCTTCAATAGATTTAGGAAATCTCTATGAAAAGGATTACCATCAAACCTATTCGGCTGCGCATTCGTATTACAATAGGTAAGGCAATAGGTACGCTTGATTCTGAAACTATTGGGCTTGATTTTGAAACGATTGGATACTGGTTATTAAAATAATTTCATTAGGCATGACTTCATATTATTCTAAAATCCATAACCAATTTCGATAACACTTATTTGCATACTATCTTGAATTTTTCAGATTGATTAATGTGTCTTATTTAGGTGACCCAGATTTTTCAGTATTTGTTTTTTAAATGTCTATAATTAAAATATTTAGAAAAGTCCTATTTATAATTTCAATACAATAATAACTAAAATAAAATATACAGTGCTTTCATTTCCAAACCAGTCAGTCCAAATAACTTTTGATTTTGCGCAAATGTAAGAAAAACAAATAACACGTCGCATTTAAAATCAAAGGGGAAGTTTAAAAATGTTACTCTGCTGTTTTCAAGTAGCACCCCTTTAACAACCCCCACCCCCTTTTTAAAATGTCAAATAGCAACTTCCACCTTGTAATACATCAAATTAAAACCCAAGAAAAATGCAGCCGTATAAACAACTGTTACAACCCGGCCCTGTTATTCGTCGGCGTCCGAGAATCGACCACAACTAGGATGCATATTAATGAAGCGCTTTGTCGGCCTCTGTCTAATAAACTCTCGCCGCGTCTAGAGACTTCGAGATGGTTCTGTCGCTTTCCCGAAATAGTCTGGAATTATGATTTAGAAATATAAAAAGGACAGCGGTCGTGAAAAAGACAGTTTTTAAAAGTGTTGATAAGTTATGAAACTTAAATAGTTGTAAAAGTTGTAATTAGTTGAATATCTATGTGATTTGTAAAAGTAAATTGTGTAAAAGTATTGGAATAAAAATTGTTTTGTTACTGTATCGAGAGTTTAAAATCACCGAACCCAAGAAAAAAGTAATTTCGTAGCACAAACATTTATTCTATCGATTTATTTTGCTCACAACAAAATTTTGTGAAATAACACGAGACCATAACAAAAACGACCAAGTCACTGCTGAATAGGTAGATGTGTCTAATTAGGAAACAATTAACTTCTGAATAAATATCACCGTTTTTGATAAGAAAACTTAAATTTCTTGGTTTAATCAAATTGCAATCAAATTTTTATGTACGTACAACTTTATTTGGTCTATTTAGATACATTTGGTCAATTGAAAAAATCTTTTAGCATTAGCGAAATATATTTTAAATTAAAAGAGTACTGCCCCTAAATGTCGGCAACACATTATAATATTTCTTAAAAACTAAGTCGTGTTTTCTTAGCATGCTATGAAAAGAACGCAAAAGGCAACGATTGAGGATGAAAAGACAAAGAATGACTATAAAATGTTAAAGGGTGTGGCAAAAAGGGTTGTGGCAAAAAAGAAGGAGAGTGATAAAGATGAATTTGAATAAAGGTTATTTGACGATTTCCAAAACAATATTAAACTCTTCTGGAAGTCAATAAGAACAGCCAGAGGTAAACATACTACCTCGCAACTGAAAAAAATCAGAAACCAAGATGGTGGTATGGTCAAAGAAGAGGAATGCGTATTAAAGAGAAAGAAATACTTCGAAAGTTTATTTGAGAAAGAGGATACACAAGTACAGGCCCTATTCGGAGTCATGAGTGAAAGGTGCAATGCAAGTGAAATTAGTAAACCTGCTGGGTACGACAGGATAACAGTTGAAATGCTGAAGGCTGAACAAAGCGTGGTAACTAGTCTGCTGTACCGCCTTTTTAACCTTTGTTGGAGGAGTGGTAGCGTACCAGACGACTGGTGCAAGGCCGTTATCGTGCCGCTTTACAAGTCAAAAGGTTCGCAGCAGGACTGTAAGAACTACCGAGGTATTAGTTTACTCAGCATTGTCGGCAAACCGTATGCAAAGTTATTGATTAAAAGGGTGACGAATGAAACTGAGATGATATGGGATGTGCAAGCAGGATTTAGAAGAGGAAAGAGATGTATGGATCAGCTCTTTTCATTACGAAGTATAGTCGAAAAATTCTTGGATAGAATTCAGAAGGTCTATTGCGCTTTTATAGACTTGGAAATGGCCGATGACAGAGTGGTGGAGAGTAAATTGTGGTCGACATTGTCTATGTATGGGATGAGCGACGTATTTTTTGTTTTTGAAACGAAGTTCCTTATCTCACGGTACGGGCTTAGCATATACCTAGCATATTTGTGTAAAGTATATATTGACGCCAGGCGACGACGAGGAGCGAGCAATGGCGAATCGAAGCGAAAAGCTGGAAAAATGCACTGAGGTGTGGGCAGCTTCACCGGAACCTCTGGTACCTCGACTCACTCTTGCCATTGACGACGTCTTCCGCAACTTAGAAGTTAGACTCCTTCGATAATTCAGTCAAGCTGGCTCGATGGGTTTTTTACCTGCTGTTGGCTGAAATAACACACTTGTCATTGAGAATATATTGTATATTTTAATACATGGAGCTTACAGTTTCAAGCCTCCTGTATCTTTAGAATATTTTCACTGGTTGTTGGCTTTGAATTTAATTTATTTTATCTGATTATAATTATGTGCATTTTACCAGGTGGTGTTAGAAAGAGGTGCTCTTAGTGGCGAGAATTGTGTACTTCTGCCGGCGTTGTGCATTGCTTGACGGTCGAAATGGGAAAGAGGGCGAGAGACCGGAAGCCCGGTCAAACGTGGCTTTGTTTTAACCTTCTTTTCTTTGCGCATGATCTTATAACTGATTTCTAAAATTGCACATGACCCTTTAGAAATATTCTGGAGGAATAATGAATGCACGTGTTTTTAGATGATTTTTTGTCGGCGTCAGGGATGAACTGAGTGGTTTTAAAAATCAAGGAATTTCTCAGAGAGGAATTGTACAGTTGGAAGTACTGATTTTCAATATATATTATTTTTGACTTGATTACACCTAATGCTTATTTTTCAGTATTCAACCTGGCTATGGAACATCCAGCGCCACTACTCCTTACATAAACTCAGCTGCATCATTTTATAACAATTCTTCCTATCCATACTCGGGGTTAAACTCAACGAGGGTTCTAAATCCGTCTTGTAAAGTAAACGCCGCCGGTTATATCGCATCTTCGTACTCCTCACCAAGTTCGCAGTTCAACGCAGCAGGACAGTCTAGTCAGTATTCTTCTTATGCTGCTTATACGTCTCCAGGAGCTTCTTCTTTTGCACAAGGATTTTCAACACAAGTAATTAGTTTATTGTTTAGGTAATTATTATTTCTATAGAATTTTTTTGTTATAGGGAGTGGATTATAGCTCATATGGATCAACCTATCCCGATACACAAGCTTCACAATTCGCTTCAGGATATTACGCTCAAAGTTACTCACCATATGTTAGTTCGCCGAGTTCCAGTGGTAGCATAGGAGCTACTCCGTATCAGTTAACATCATCTTCAATATTAGGTAAAATATCTACAGCTTTCTGAATAATACAATGAGTTTTTACACTTGATTTGATTGAGATGCTGATGTAGAAAGGTAGATTTATAAAAATAAGATGGTTTTTTTTAACTCCATCTCTTGGGAAATTTTCTCAATTTGTTTTAACCTGCTACTATATTCACAACACACATCAATAAAATAGAACTCACTCACATCTATTTGGACATTTAAGTAGTTTGTAGTGTCCGGTCACTATCCCAGTTAGAAAGTATAGACTTTATGGATATCACCAGATAGATCTCTGTTAGAGTAACTTGGTAGATAATTCCTAGTCAAGTAAGCAACTAATTGTTTTATCCTTCCAAACCTTAAACTTTTCGTAGATGTTCTCTTTGAACCTTTTTGTTGTTGCCGATAAAGGTACACTAGAGGAGACAGGTCTACGGGTATTGAGGCTGGTGCCATCCTGGCAAGTAAATCAGCTATCATATTGCCTTTGTCTTAGCAAACCTTAATCCAGTAGTGATGGTATAATGTACATACATACATACATACATATTAGTTACGCCGTAAGGTAGGCAGAGATCACTTCCATCCACTTGTTACAGTTCTTACATGCATATTTTGCTTCCTCTACTTTCATACATGCGCGGTGGTTGTTGGTACTCTTGACCTGGCCTTTCTTCAAAACAATGTTGATCTAATCGAGATATGTTCGCCGAGGTCAACATCTACCGACTTCCGTCCATTCACACTCGCTTTATAAATTTATTTCGTCAATCTTCCTTCATCCATCCTTTCTACGTGTTCAAACCATCTAAGCATTTCTGTATCTATCTTTGTAACCTCATCTTCTTTTACACCACGGCGTTCTCTTATCTCACTATTCTTTACTTTATCCAACCGAGTCACTCCGGCTATACTTCTCAGACTACTCATCTTCACAGCATTAATCCTATTTTTATGCTTCTTCTGCCAAACCGAACCATTTCTCCTCTATGCACAGCCAGACGTGCCTTTTTTGACACTTTCTGGCTATTTATAAAGCTGTGCAGTACCCCATTCGTTTGTTTTCCTGCCAACATCCTTCGCTTGATATTACAGTCATAGTTATTCACTTGTTCCACTCTTTCTCCTTCAATCAGCACCTCGCAGTTTGTCATGCTTTCTTCTCTTTCAAAAACCATTACTTTCGTCTTGCTTACATTTACTTTCATCCCTTTGATTTTCAGGGCATCATGCATAATATTAACCATTTTAAGTAATTTAAAACGCAAAATTTTAAATATTTAATAAACATCAAATTATTACAATTTTTCAGTCATAAAATGAAATGAATGTTTTTTTTAATTCAGTCCCATAAGGTTCTAATATAAAATAAAACACGATAATAAAACACGATTATATCATTTAACGGAAATAATAATAAAAAGTAGCATTTTATGTTTTTACAAAATCTACACATATTTCTTCAATAACTCACATTTAAAAGACTTTATTATATTTATTTCATTGATTTGAAATATTACTGATATTTTAAAATTTCTACTTTTATGGTCTCCAACAAAATCATATTTCAAATCGCAGATGCGGTGTTTTATTCAGTTTTTCTCCTTATAGGAAAAACTCACGGAGTGGGTGACATCTATTATTGATAGAATGAGCTTCTCGAGGTATGAACAACAAACTAATCTCCATTTGTTAGTATGGGTGAAACGTGAACTTTATATATTATTTTGAGCAATTTACGCATTGAAAGTGTTATATTTGAACGATATTTTGTGAAAAATTGGTGTTAATAAACCACAAAATCCAAAAATGCAAAGGATTAAAAAGGGTGATATGAAGATAAAATCGCGAATAATTTATGCTCTGCTCCACAATGATAGATCATTGGACAACAATATCAAACTTTCCACTGAAAAAATAATCTTTCAAAAGATTAAAAAAGGTGATATTGAGATAAAATCGGGAAAAATATGTTCTGTTCTACAATGCTCTACATATGGAAATGCGGTTATATCTTTGCATACATTTCCTTCAAATCCTGAGGCAGCTCAGAAATGAAAGATGGCCTTGAAGATAGGAAAACCAATCTGAAAGTTTATGTTTGTTTGCAGCAAGCACCTTGTGAAAGATTATTTTTTCAGTGGAAAGTTTGATATTGTTGTCCAATGATCTATCATTGTGGAACAGAGCATAAATTATTCGGAATTTTATCCTCATATCACCCTTTTTAATCCTTTGCATTTTTGGATTTTGTGGTTTATTAACACCAATTTTTCACAAAATATCGTTAAAACATAACACTTTCAATGCTTAGATTGCTCAAAATAATATATAAAGTTCACTTTTCATCCATATAAACAAATGAAGTTTATTTGTCGTTCACACCTCGAGAAGTTTATACGATTAATAATAGATGTCACCCACTCCGTGATTCTTTCCTATTTCATAAAAAAGAAGACACGTAATAGAATATAACCAACAAATAAAGGAAAACAAACGGCATCCCTATTCGTTAATATAACCTTAAAAGATGAAATCTGTCAATTTTTAGAACTTTTACGTTTATTTAAAAGGAAATGTAATTTATGAATTTTTGATAACAAAGTTGTTTAAATAAATGTATAAAAATATGAACATTTTATTGTTTATAGTTCTTATTTGTAATTACACTTGAAAATAATGTTACTTTGCCCTTACAGTGATACTAGCGAATCTGAAAGTGAAGGTGAAACAATACTTGATACATTGTTATAGATTTAATATTTTATAATTATCACATAGCTACTTATTAAGAAAAATTCAATTTTGTGGTATTAATTCATAAAACTCCAGACAATATTGATTGATTTTATTGCATGATCTTCAAAGTTGAAGTTTTAAATTTTTAATTTGTGCAAATAGCCTACTTTGTTTTAATACTATTTACTGCTGGTTAGATCAGTTTATTTATGTAATTTCCTTTTTAATTCACTATTTTTTAAAGTAATGTTTTGTATTTACCATTTGTTTTAAAAACATAACATTGGTGTATAACTTTATTCAAGCATATTCCTAAAAATTAATACCATATATAGCATTTTTATTCTATAGACACAGTTTTAATTAATAAGTATACTAGTATTACTTTATCATAGTATTTTCGCATTTAAAGTAATTTATCATTAAGTTGCAGGACTCAAGTAAAAATACATTTTCTGCCAACCCCCTAAATTCATTAGTCTTTAAGCTATGCTGATGCACTAACATGTTAAATGGTAACTTCCAGAAGGGTTAACTAACTATTGTCATGGCTTTTATTAATATTATTAAAAATAAGAAATCCTAAAATAATTACCATAACATTCACTTTAATCTAATTTAAAAGTTTAATTTACTATATTTTGTTAAATTTTAAAAGTTGTTTGACACATTTTAGCTAGTTATAAATGCATTTAAAATAAGGCAAAAATCTTAAAATGTATTATTTTTAGATAATTCACCAACTAATATATCTCTGGCAGAAGGATCAACCTCTCCACTGAAGCCAGACAATTCCAAACGACTCAGGGATAATTCTGGAAGCTTAAATTCAGAAACAAAAGGTGCCAGAGGCAGGGGTAGGCGCACAAACACAGTTTCTCCAACAATTCCAGAATCTACAACAGATAGAGTCTTTATTTGGGACTTAGATGAAACCATTATCATATTCCATAGTCTGTTAACTGGAAGTTATGCTACAAAGTATCAAAAGAACACACAAAATGTTGTACAACTTGGATTTAAAATGGAAGAGATGGTTTTTAACTTAGCAGACACACATTTCTTTTTCAATGATATAGAAGTAAGTACTTACACAATATTTAATTAAAAAAATGTCTGACTAATATTTGATATTTGTATAAAGACTAATATTTTTTTGAAAAGAAAAACAACGACTTTCCTAGAACTGTTTACCAAATTAGATACAGATCAATTCAAATAATGATAACAATATGCCGATCTTGTGACACCACTTTTCTACCACTTCCAGAGCTGTTTAAGTGAGCTCTAGAAATGGCCCAAGAAAAGGGACCACATGTAATGATAGCCAAATCATCAGCATACCCTTTGTCGTTCAGTGTTTTAAGAACCCTATCAGCCATTAGAGTTGGGAGAGTACTCATCCTTGTGGGCAGCCTCTTCTCACCCATCCAGTGACCTCCATTGTACCTTGTGAGGCTGTCACTCACCGCTCTAGCATGTACTGGGTCCACTTCACAAGTTTCTCCACTCTTCGAGCAGCCTCCCTACACATCATTTCATGTGGCGTGTTGTTAAAGGCACCTTAATATCTAAGAAGGTGTCTTCAACAGCCTTTCCCATCTAACTGCTCCTTAATGAATGACACAGATAAGTGAAGAGCAGTGTCGACTGAGAAGCCTGTTTTATATGCATGATGACTTGGGTGCAGCTGTTGCTGCGCCAAATTTTCGTCACGCACATAAAGTCGATTTTTCAATATTTTCAATACAAATAGCATTAAGCAGATCGGTAGTGCATAGCTCAAAGCCACACATGCCCTCAAAATTCTAATAAGGGGCTCAGATATTAACTCCAGCCTCTTTGTTAAAGATTCGGAAAAATCTGGTCCGATCCTACCAATTTAAATGGCCCAAATGCGTTGATGGCTCATTTTACCCTATCTATTCTCACCACTCCCAGTCTGGATTGCGCAGTCTACCTTGAAATACCAGTTTCTCTAGATGTTTCTCGGTCTTCTTATGGAATCTCGAAAAGTTTTCCTCTAGCATGTGTACTAGGCATTGCTTCCTTGTCACAAATCTTCCATCTGAAATCCGAATTGCCTCATGGGTAGCGTCCGGTAGTTTTTGTCTAGCATGTGTACTAGGCATTGCTTCCTTGTCACAAATCTTCCACCTGAAATCCGAATTGCCTCAAAGGTAGCGCCCGGTAGTTTTTCTCTAGCATGTGTACTAGGCATTGCATCCTTGTCACAAATCTTCCATCTGGAATCCAAATTGCCTAAAGGGTAATGTCCAGATTCCTAGCCAGAATTCTACAAAGCTGTTTTGGGCAAGCCCTCTACTGCCTCGCAGAATTTCTTCTAGCTATTCTTCTTGGCCTTGATTACAGAATCTCTGTAGTTTTTCTGAGCCCTCTTGAAGAGTTCTCAGTCAGACTGATGGCCTGAAATAAATACCTGTTGCACAAAGGGCACTTTTTAAAAAGGCTGTTTATTAATTACGACAAATACACAAGTTACTAAATAATTAAAATTCCGATACTGGAACAATGGTTTATTGAACTGTAACTTGCCCATCCTTTGAAGAAGTTTCGTAAGGGACGAACAAAACTGAAGATTTTGGTCCTCCCTCTGTCTCGGTAATAGTATTCCTGGGTTGTTTTTTAGGTTCTGGAGCTGCAATTCATGGGCTGCGCCGAAGGTACATTTGTAAGGTATTTTTATTATTAGTTGTTTTATCAGGTTTGTGCTTGATGTTCCTTTTGTGAATTGTTGTTTTCGGTATTTATGGTTATAGGATTATTGGTTTTAATGACTCTTCCGGTAAATCTTGGGAGTAATTTGTTTCTTTTTGCAGTTCTCCTCGTGTAGATTTTTGTACAAGGTTTGTAAGTGATTGGAACGTCCCTATTTAAGTTCTTCTTTTCGATTGCTCGCTCTTTAGTTTCCTGAATTTTCTTATTTATTTGCTTGTACATTTCTTTTCAATCGTGTTGTTATACCCCAGGATAGCGTACAGCATCTGTTCTTTGATACTGGATGATTTTCTCCTTTCTCTTAGGATTCTAAGGTATCCAGATGAACAATTTCCATTGGTTTAGTCGGAGTTGGTGTAATCAGAAACTTGGCCTTAGGTGGACGCCTGTCGTACTTATTTATATGACAAGTGTCGCACAACAGTATGACTTCTTCGATATCTTTCCTGGGGGTTGGCCAATAGTAATGTTTGCGGATTTCCACTTCGGTTTCGTTAATCCCCCTGTGATTAGTTTTTCCATTATGAAAGTCCAGAATAATTTTCCTTTGTATTTCAGGACAGTTTATATCTTCCAGTTTGTAGTTGCATTTAACAAGATCGTAGGCAGTGTTTTTGAATGTCTTTCGAACGATGTTGCACAGGTAAGGGTATAAGTCGTCATCTTCGAAATAAAGGGCGTATTTCTTCTTTGGGTCCAAATAATCTTTGAATAGGGAAAATATGTTATTTTCTAGGTTATCCTTGCCTAGTTGGATATGAAGTCTTCTTTTGTTGACGAAGGCTTGTTCCATGACTGGAGATGCTGGGTTGTAGTTGACAAGGGTTAAAATTACTTGATTGTTGTAATAATTGAGAGGCTTTTCACTAATAGGTATGCCTAATATGGGGTCTTTAGTGGATGTGTGCCTTGTTACGTCGCTAGTGATGACTTGGGATATTCGTTTTTTGTCTTCTTTTAAGAGTTCGTCGATTAATTCGAGCTCTTGTGGATTTCAGTCAGTTACTGGATTATTTGTAATTGTCTCTAATGGGTCATGCGTAGATGATGTATGGTTATATAATGATGCGTTGTCAGTATCTTCTAATTCTAGCTTTTCGTTAAAATCTTTAATGTACTTTTCTAGTTCTCCTGTATTAATTTCGATTCTTGAGAGTGCGTCGGCATTTGTATTAGCTTTTCCCTTTTTGTAAACAACCTCATAGTCGAATTCTTCGAGTTTCAGTCTCCATCATACAAGTTTGGAGTTTGGATCTTTAAGGGAAAATAGCCATTGAAGCGGTCTGTGATTGGAAAGGATTTTGAATTTTTTTCCAAAGAGATATGGCCTGAAGTACCTAGTGGCCCAAACTATGGCTAACATCTCCTTTTCGATGGTTGAATATCGGAGTTCTGTTTCGTTTAAGGTTCTTGACGCATATGCAATTGGCTTGTCGCTTCCAATTGGGCCTTGGGATAGGATTGCTCCTATGGCGAAGTTGCTTGCATCGGTTGTAACGTTAAATGGTTTTTCGAAATCAGGATATTGTAGAAGTGGTTCATTTATTAGTAAATTCTTACAAGTTTTTATACAGTTCAGAAACTCTGGGGTATGTTCTATTAAAGCATCTTTCTTGAGGCACAACGTAAGAGGCTTTGTTATTTTGGCAAAGTCTTTGATGAATTTTCTGTAATAACCCAGGAGTCCTAGGAAGCCTCTAATTTCTTTTGTTGTTTTCGGAATCGGATAATCTAAGATGGCTTTGACTTTGCTTGGATTTGGTTTTATTCCCTCTGGCGTCACAACGTGTCCTAGGAAGCTCACTTCTTTTCTGAGAAATTCGCATTTGTCCATTTGGATTTTGAAGCCAGATTCTCGAAGTCTTTGGAATATTTTTGACAGGTTTACAAGATGTTCTTGTAATGAGGTCGAATAGATGATGATATCGTCCATATATACAAGGCAAATTTCTCCTTGTAGCCCTTTTAAGATGTTATCCATCACAGGTTGAAAGGTGGCGGGAGCGTTCTTTAGGCCAAATGGCATTTTAGCGTATTCGTAATGACCATTTTCTACGTTAAAAGCTGTCTTTTGGATGTCTTTTTCCGCCATTTCTATCTGGTGAAATCCGCTGGCAAGATCTAGTGTAGAGAAGTATTGGCAGCGTCCCAATTTATCGAGGATGTCGGTAATATTTGGAATTGGATACCGGTCATCTATGGTTTTCTCATTCACCTTCCTATAACAACCACAATTCTCCACTTTGTTTTTCCGGAGGCGTCTGGTTTCTTAAAAACGACCCATATTGGAGATGACCATGGTGACTGGCTGGGTCAAATAATTCCCTGGTTTAGCATCGATGAGATTTGCTTTTTGTCCTCTTCCTTATGTATTTGGGGATATCTGTATGATCTTGTAAAAACTGGAATTTCGTCATTGGTCTTGATGTGGTGTTTAATCTGGTTGGTAAAAGTTAGATGAGATTCTGGATGATGGAAAATATCTGCATACTTTTTGCAAAGTTTCCTTATACTTTGCTCTTCCTCCGAATTGAGATGGTCTGTTCTTATGAAGGGATCGATTTCAAATGGTATATGTCCATTCATTTGAGATGTAACGTCGGAGGAATAGAGATCATAATATCGCAGATCAATTTTATTACTCGTTATTGGTTCTGTTAGAGCTAGCTGTACTGTCTCGTCTGTAGGGTTGATTATTTCGGTCCAAGCTAGTTTATTGCAGGCATTTGTCAGCGACTCACGAACAAAGATGTCCTGTTTCTCTTGTCTAGGTAATAATATAGTTCCTTGTTCTTCGCTAACTGGTATTCTTACTTGGGTAATGGTTTATGGTTCTAACTGGATTGTGTAGAATTGAGAACTCTGTGTTTCATAGTATTGGATAGGAAGAGTAACATTTTCGGTTACTAACTTTGATTCAGTAAAGTTAAGTTTGGCTTTAAGATATTTAAGATTATCAAGGCCTATTAGACCATCGAATGTCTTGTGGAATTTGAATAAGTAGAATTTGAGAGTTTTGTCTGAGTTAAACTCAGGAAAAATGGGAATTTCTGCACAGTATTCTTGTGAGTGATTTTGGGAGATTGACGTAACTACAAAGGGTTCGTGTTTGATATAATTTTTGTAGAAATTGGAGGCGACATTGGGGTTCAGAAAGGATTTCGTGGCTCCAGTGTCGATAAGAAGTTTTAATGGGGGTTGGGATATTTTTATATACGGAAGCTCTTTTTTATCTTCGTAGGAATGTAGTTCGACTATGTTTCTTCGGTTGCTATTGGGTAGTTTGGAAAATTTACAGCTTCTTCTTCGAGGTTGTAATCGGTGGACTCTGCTAACTCGGGGGGTGAATTCTGGTATTCCGGGTAAGAATTGGTGTAATATTCATCCCCATGGTATGTTTCTGAGTAGTAGGTATTAGGTTCTTCTGTTTGTTTGATATTGAATAGTTCTTCTAAGGCGAACTTTGGGGTTGAAGGTGCGTACTGAGTTGGCCGGGTGATCGGATGAGCTCTATTTTGCGAGGTAGCTCTAGTGCTAATGCTCATTGGAGTTGGCTTGTAGGCTTGGTGTGAATTTGCCCTATTGAACGGTTGATTTGTTGGAAGCTGTGGCCTGGATAATGAATTGGTTTGGTTTTGCATCATTGGTTGTCTATGTCCAATTTGCTGGGGTTGTTGGTTCCATTGGGGCCTCTGTTGCCATTGTGGACCAAATTTGGCGAATTGGTTTTGTCCCGATGGTCTTGGTAAGTACGTCTGCTTCTGAGGTGGAGCGATCTGAGGTTTATTTTTCGACGTTGATTGAGTGTCGAATCCCCTTTGAAGATATCTGATATTATTTTCTTCTTGAATGTATTGGAAGGCAAGGGTTAAGCTGGCTGGTCGCATTGCTCTAATTGTGGACCCTAAGGGCTCACGTAGTCCTGCCAAAAATGTCGTGAGGGCTTGTTGTTGGAAGAATAGCTTCTTACTCATTTTTATGACTTCATTTTCTTCGTGCAACTCGATGTAGCTTGATATGGTATTTAACAGTCCCATAACTCTTTCGTGAAAGTGTTGAGGGCTTTCGGTTGGTCCTTGACGTAGGTTAACGAGGTCTCTGGTTAGCGAGTTTTCGTTTCTTGGTCCGCAAAGTGTTGGATTAAGGTATTCTTGATCTCTGTCCAATCTTTACATCCAAAAACTGATATAACTTCTTTGGCTCTTCCTTTCAGTTTGCTAAGAAGTCCTTGAATCAGCATTTGGTTCTGGAAGCAATCTTGGTTTTCTCGGTCCCAGTAGTAATTTAAAAGCATGGTTGCTGCATCGATAAAGGAGTGAAGTTCATTCGGATTTCCGTTGAATTCAGGAATGATATTAAGGTCTTTTACGTTGAAGGTAGGCATTATGATGTTGGGTAAAGGTAGTGAACTTTGTGGGGTTAAAATTAAGGTTGGTTGTTTAAGGATTTTTCGTTTAGGAGGGGTATTAAACATATGAATATCTTACAAAAGGATGATGTATACAAGCATGTCCTAATCTTCTTTTCTTCTTACCGTCTACTCTTTCTTCTTAAACGTCTACTTCTTTCTTCTTAACGTCTACTTCTTTATTTTTAACGTTTACTTCTTTCTTCTTAACGTCTGCTTTGTCTACTTCTTTCTTCTTAACTTTAAATGGGTGAACTTAGGACGGTATCCCAGGGATGTAGTAGCTTCGCTAGTAGACTAACGTTTAACAACGATGAGGATCTTGAAAGACTCTTCTACTATCCTACTGACTGCGCCAAATAAATACTCGTTGCACAAAGGGCACTTTTTAAAAAGGCTCTTTATTAATTACGACAAATACACGAGTTACTAAATAATTAGAACTGAAAACTTAAATCTATCTACAACTATTTATAATAAAATTATTTTATTATCAGCACAAAAATATGCAATAGTGCAGAATTGCAATATTGCACATTAACCGCGCATTGACCGGCAGGAATTTGTGTAATTTCCGATACCGGAACAATGGTTTATTGAACTGTAACTCCTGTGTTCCTGGCTCTATTCCAAGACATTCGAGCCGCTTTTCTAAGATCCTGCAATCTAGGGTGCCACCAGGAAATATCCTTGGTGTTCGTAACTGTTTTTGTGGGACAGTTCTTTTCATAGCTGTCTACTTGAGCACTGTAGATCTTCAACACTGAGCTCTATTTTCGCCGCGTTTCCATGTCTCTTGGGAAAGTCCTTGAGGCTGATTGCTAGGTCCTTCTTTTGTAAAAGTTATTTATTGTCGAGTTGTTCATAAACAAAAATGAAATTTGTCTTAAAATAATCAAAATTAAATCCTTAATATCTTTCAAATGGTGAGGTTTACTGAAAAAATATAAGATACCTTTTTTGTAGAGCATTAAATTTCCTAAAAAATTCTTTCAGAACATTTTTCTGTTCAATCGATAAATGATGAGGTATGATTTTTTTTCTATTGGACTGAGAACAAAATACAAAACTGCGATGCGGAGGATTTCCTATTAAAATTAAGAGCTCATGCTTGGTGAGAATTTTTTTAAGGTGTCTAGCAACTCATTTTTCCGTGTCACTTGTAAAAAAAATAATCGATTTTTTTGACCCACCCTAATGATTACAGATGAGAAAAATTAAAGTTTCCAACTAACTGAGAGGCTTTCTCAAAGTTGTCGCTCTATCGTTTTCGGGGACGTCCTAAACTCCTGCGACCCATTGGTGATTTGTCGCGTGGTGTTCTGACTATTCTTTCGTTGTCCATTTTACTGATGTGCTCATTCCACTCCCTCTTTCTGCCGAGAACCCACTCATTGATGTTTTCTACCTTGCATGTCTTTCCATCTTCTGTAAATAAATGACAGCGTATGTCTGTAGCTTTCGGTTGACCTCCATTAGCTAATTATTTATTTAGATTAAGAACAGAATAGTTTAAATTACATTACATTACAATTACATTATTTTCTGTATTAGGTTGCAAATGTCACGCAAGTACTAATTAACACAAAAATCACTGACTAAAGTGATAACACTTGTTGCCTCTGTCATGCCTATTACTTACAACTTCCCTATTTAAAGATACGAGATTTGAATTTTCCCTTTTCTGATATTAGTGAGATTTTAAACCACAACTTGAGCATCATACGTTATATCCCTTTATCCACTATTAAAGTAAATACAGTACGTTAATAACGTATTTCGAAAATGAGTTTTTAAGCCATCCCATTCTTCCATTATTTACGTGACAGATATCACTAACATTTATAACCTTATAAATGAACTTTGTGATAGTTTAATAATCATTTACGAATTTTTTTATTTAAACTGCTTATTCGTCTTTTAAATTGATTGACAACATCAAAGATAGGTTAGGTACAATACTTGCTGTGACCTTAGCGACTTCTCTTCAATTTCCATATCCGATGTTGCCATAACATTTAATTTTATATAATGTTTTCATTTCATATTTAAAAAAAAAGTGGTAAAAATGGTGAAAACTATAGACTTACTCATATTTTCTAAATTTTACATGTATTTATCATAGACTTTGGAGTTTACGATAAAATTTAAATATAAATGTTCTACAGGCGGCAACATGACAAAATCAATATCCTTTATTGAGGGAACGTTATTTCAACTCTAATAACGTAAAGCAATATCGGTTAATAACGTTATCCCTTATTTTAGCGCTATTGCGCATGCGATGAATAACGGATAAAGTATATTGCTGTTCAAATAGATGGCTTAAAATCTCCCTATTATTAAATTTTTTGGAGTTATGAGATTTGAGAAAGTTTGCGGAGATTACCAATGGCAACAAAATGAAACATAAATCCCAAACTGCCATTTTTGGGAGTTACGAGGTTTTACAATTAAGCCAATGAAATATTGATTAATTTTTCCCAATTGTTTGCTCACCATTATGTAAATAAGGTAAAAGATACACAGAGTTAACATTCTTTGCCAGTTTTTATATCTCAAACATTAAAAATGTATTTATTTTGTTTACAGGAATGTGATCAAGTTCACATAGATGATGTATCATCAGATGACAATGGACAAGACTTATCTAACTATAATTTTAGCACAGATGGTTTTCAGTCAACTAGTACAACGGGCAGTGGCAATTTATGTTTAGCAGCAGGAGTACGAGGAGGTGTGGATTGGATGAGAAAATTGGCTTTTAGATATAGGAAAATAAAAGAAACTTATAATAATTATAGAAATAGGTAAATATCGTCACATATTTAATTTTAATATTTATAAATATTCTGTGAATAAAATGTTAAAAAAATGTAAGTTAAGGAGCATTACATCGTTTTTATTTTAATTAATAGTGAGATATTGGTAAAAGTAAAGCCTCCAAAAAGAAATCGTAAACATCATAAAAAGCACCCCACGCTTTTGATTGTAAAATGATTTTTTATTATTTTTTAGTTTGGTGGTTTTCTTATAAAGCGTGTTGTCTTAGTTTTTTTAAACTATTATTTAGTTATAATATGAGATACTGATTTTTAAACATTTATCATTAGGTAGTAACACGATGTTATAAACAATTGGTTTTTTTCAGTGTTGGAGGATTACTGGGAGCCTCTAAAAGAGAACAGTGGCTTCAGTTAAGAAGTGAAATAGAGGCAGTGACTGATAATTGGTTAACCCTTGCTAATAAATGCCTTACTTTAATAAATTCCAGAAGTAATTGTGTAAATGTTCTTGTAACTACAACTCAGCTCATTCCAGCACTTGCGAAAATCTTACTGTTCGGACTTGGTGGAGTGTTTCCCATTGAGAATATTTATTCTGCGACTAAAATAGGTATGTTGTTTGTTTCTTAATTCATTATTAAATAATTCGGAATAAATTAATGAAAAAGTTGTTATCATTTTTATGAGAAACTACAAAAGTGATTTCAAAGTAAAAAGTAATGATTTAGTTATATTTTTGAAAATCAATTATGTCACAGTCCAATAACTTTTAAAAATGAATTAAATTATTGCACAAACATTTTATAATTGTGGAAAGTGAGATGTGCGTAACAAACCTCTTGCTAGTTCTTTGGTGTGTTTTATAATTGCAAAGCATTACACTCCTTGGACGTTTGATGGTTTCGATGTATGGAGACATTCCATTAGTGGCTCGAGCAATTGCACCTTTTACATTACACAGTGTATTTAGCAGACTTTTTATTTTTTTTAACCGTTTTTACTTTGGCTGCAGATTTCTGTGCATAATTCGCCTTTGGCTCTTCTAATTGGTCTTTATAGGAAGTTGATATTAATTCTATAGCTTTTTGTGCTCCCTTGTAGTTTTTAGTGATAACTGCTTAACGTTTTTTTAAATCTTTCTAAGTCGATGGCTGGTTCCTATTCAAATTATCCGGGAAAGCAATAAACTTAATTGGAGTTTCTACGGTGATAGATGAATCGGGGTTTGGTATTGGTACTGTCATCCTGAAAACATTTGAAACTGGCTTATTGTTCGGCCACGATTAGCTCTCAACCAAGTTTCAACAATTTGAATGGAAGATTCGATAGAACACACGTCCAGAGGCTGAAGTCCATGTGTCGTGTGGCCATATAATGGTAACATTATTATTCCAGTATTTTTTCCCATGTTTGTTTCCTGGTAAGCTTTTCCAGTAGTTTTTGTGTGTTTTCCGAACCTCTTCTTGCAAGTTCGTCTGCTTCCTCATTTCCTTCAACACCCTGACGTCCTGGAACCCGTATCAGTTTGACGGTCTTCCAGCGTTCTCAGTACTTCTTTGCAGTCCACGAGTATGGGGGAAGGGATAGACCGGCCCTGAGGTGCCCCCTGTACAGGAATAAGGCTGTCTACTACAGGATTTCGCTTGGTTTCCTGTAGACTCTGTTAACTACGGTGCTTTCCCAGTGCATCCATCAGCACGGGTCGCATGACACTTTGGGTTGGGAGTCTTTTAGTCGCCTTTTACGACAGGCAGACCATACCTGGGATCTATTCTATTTTACCCGTATCCCCAGGGGAACTATGTTTCCCTTTGTGAGCTTTGTGTGTTTTTTTTAACTGTACTGAAGCAACTTTCATAGGATTCCCATGGGAAAATAATCAGGTGATTTCCCGTTGCCTGCCTGATTGTATGCCGTTGGCCATATTAGTTGGTTCATCCGCCTTCGGGGGCGGTTTCTCACCCCCAGGACAAGAGAGTGCACTTCTTACTCCGAAGAGATAAGTTTGTTGCTTATCCCGGCAATGGCTTGGTCCTCCTCTGCGTTAGCCACCTTTCTGGTGTTTCCATACTCTACCACGTGGAGGTGCAGATTAGGGATTTTCCCTTCATCAGATTGAAGACCGTAGTGTAGTGCGTTACTTCAATCCTCCAGTACTTTAGAGTTCTATACTCCTAAGTATTTATGTTTTGTCGATTATAGTAAAGCTTTTGATAACGTAAAATGGGAAAAGCTCTGGTCTATTATGTTGTCAATGGGTGTCCCAGACCATCTAGTGTATCTCATACAACAATTATATAATAACAATTCTGCACAGGTTAGGGTTGATAAATGCTTGTCTGATGTAGGTGCCACATGCAAGGGTGTGAGACAGGGCTGTGTTCTCTCGCCGCTTCTTTTTAATATCTTTAGCGAATTTATTATGAGACAGGTTCTAGAGGACTGGCAGGGTGGAGTAAATATTGGTGGCGCAAAATTGTCTAACTTAAGGTTTGCCGATGATACAACCTTGATAGCTGCCTCACAGAGAGAAATTCTGGAACTCCTGATGAGACTTGAAGATGTCACTGCTCTTTACAGCCTAAACATAAATTATAATAAAACCAAAATTATGATCATTGATAGAGAACATCATACCCTGAAACTCGGACTATTGGACACTGTGAAGTTGTCAACAGTTTCGTCTATTTTGGAGCCCTAATAAAAAATACCAGGGGATGTGATGGCGAAATAAGACGGCGTATTCAGCTTGCTAGGTCAGCAATGACACAGTTAAATAAAGTATGAAGGGATCGGAATATCACAAAACAAACTAAAATCAATCTAGTGAGTACCCTTGGTCTTTTCAGTCTTTCTATATGCTTCAGAATCTTGGACTGTCAAATAAGTAGATCGTCGTCGGATTGATGCATTTGAGATGTGGGCGTGGCGACGAATATTGAGAGTGTCCTGGACCGCACATAGAACAAATGCTTCGGTTCGTCAAAACATTGTCCAGTATCGTGTACTCTCGAATTCTTACATTTTTCGGACACATCAGTTGGAGTGAGTATATGGAAAGGCTTATTGTACAGCGAAAATCTGAAGGAAAGGTGTGGCCGATCACCAAATCGATGGGTGGATGTTACCAAAAAATTTTAATCGAGATAAATGGCTAGATGCAATCAAGAGAGCCATCCAAAACATTGAACCTCGTTAATATGGGTCACAACACATCTGCAAAGATGTTATGATTAGGAAGAAGAAGAGAAGCAACTTTCATTAATATTATGTTTATCAACTAATTGTTCAAGTAATGTAAAAAACCCCAAATTAAAGTTGTAGAATTCAAAAGCAATTTTTTAAAAACGAAAATGTATTTATTGCAAATTATTATAAGTGAGTCTTTACAACTTGAATTTAAATCAAAACTAGCGCGAGCTGTTCCCAGCCGTTCTGCAGTTTTGTATTTCCGTTCCCGACCGTGAGAATGCAAACTTGCAATCTTGGGATATTGTATTTCTGTACAGTCGACTGAACTTATCCGTAACTTCCCATGGCATTTTTTTAAATCTGTAAAACCACTTTTCTGTCAGTTCATACATTTTATTCATAATTTTTCATGTAGAAATAGTGTCTACACTGTCTATTTTCTGAATGGGTTACCAAAGTTTTAAAAATATTACAGGTAGATACCAAAAAACTTAATACTTATCGTGCAAATATTACATCAGCATGCACCAAAACAGCAAAACATTCGTTACAAAGACGTTTTTACTTTAAACTGACGAAGTTGCATGCAGCGAGCGTCTACATACATACCTATAGTCACGCCTATTTCTCGTAGGGGTAGGCAGAGACCACTTCCTGCCATTTCCGCTACGGTTCTTACACACATTTTTTGCTTCCTCTACATTCATCAGTGCTCTCATACATGCTCGTAGGTTGTTGGTACTCTTGACCTGGCCTTTCTTCAAAACAAAGACACCTATGGATGCAGTTCAGGTGGTATGTTGCCCGGCGTAATTGAAGTCATAAATTGAGCTGGTATCAACGTGGATTTTTACCATCTCCTTTTCGAAAGTGGGTGTGTTGAACTGATCCTAGTTGGCGTAGGGTAGGCTTTTGTAAGAAGTTAAAAGTAGTATTAAGGTTTTGTCAGTCCAAATTTGTACAAAATACATTACATTTCCTTATTACATTCCTCACGTAGAGCCAAAAAAGACACCTAAGGGAATAATTATTATTTGTCTTTTAATAGGAAGATGGTGTTTGGTTATTCTAAAATGAGAACAGCACGAATTAGATAACCTTCCCCTAACTAACTTCTTAAACATCGTTGTTTTATTAACATTTGGTATTTTGGCATTGATTTTCCGATTATCTATAACATTTTAAACCTTGGTCATCAATGCAAAGTTTATGTTCTATTCATTTTCTTACTGCTATTATTTTGCATCTATGATAATTGTGTTGTTAAACATATTAACTTTCGCGATATTAAAATCATACTACAAGGTTTTATAGTTGAGTATCTGCTCCTCGCAGGCTCTGTACTTTTCGTCACATTACACACAGGTCCAGAGCGTTAACTCATCAAAATAAAACGAGAATTAATACCCCAGATGGTGTGTGTCGCTTTTGTTACAGTAAATTTAAAATATTATTTGTTTCTTTCGCAGGTAAAGAGAGCTGTTTTGAAAGGATAGTTACAAGATTTGGAAGAAAATGTACTTATGTTGTTATTGGCGATGGTCAAGATGAAGAAGCTGCTGCAAAAGCTTTAAATTTTCCTTTTTGGCGGATAACAAGTCACAGTGAAATTGCAGCTTTATATAATGCTCTTGATATGGATTTTTTATGATTTCGCTCATTTCCTTCTTTTCTGTATAAAATGTATATTTTATAAATATTATAATTTTAAGAATTTAGACCAGCATTTTTTTTTAATTTAGTGTAAACATAGATTACAAAATTTGTTTGATGACTACATTACTCCAAAATAAGAACGGAAAGTTTATTTTTCTACCAAAAAAGCAGAACACAAAATTAGTCATGCATCCTTCCAATTCGACTCCGATCCGATGTTGCCATAAGAATCGTATCGGAAAGAGGTGTCATACATGCTTCCGATTTCCGTCCCAGCTCGATGCACTCGCCACAGTATCTATTTAACTATCTCGCGAAAGGTCCTGCTCGCAAAATATCAGCAATTGCGATTTAGCCATGATGGCATTTTGTTTAGGAAAAGAAGATGAAGGAAATCGTGAATCATTTAAGAAGGATAATGTGTGATCATTTTTTAAAAGTATTAAAATTTAGTACTCAATATGTAACCGGAGAAGTTTATTAAAAATTTTAAAAAATATTCACCATTTAATTATACATGAGCAAGGTTAAAAAAGTATATTAAAATCATGTAACGAAATTTAACTTTCTTCTTCAGCCTTTAGACGTCCACTGCTGAACATAGGCCTCCTCCATCTTTTTCCAGGTCGATCTGTTTTGAGCGGTTTGCATCCAGTTCTTCCCGGCTAGCAGCTGTAGGTCGTCCCTCCATCTCGCCTGTGGTCTACCAATGGGAACTTGTCGCGAGCAATTCTCACAAGTCTGCGGTTGTCCATTCTACCTATGTGTTTGTTCCATTCCTTCTTCCTGTTTGCTACCCAGTCATTGATGTTCTTGACCTTACAGGCTGTTCTGATATTCTCGCTTCTTTTTTTATTCAGCAGTGTCTTTTCAGTAATTATACGGAGTATCTTCATCTCAGCTGTCTCTGTCTTTTGGTTTTCAATGTTTTTGACCTGGTTTCTGCGGTATATGTCATCACCGGCCTCACGACGGTTTTGTAGATCCTCGATTTAGTGTCCGTTTCCATACTCTTATTGCACCATGTTGTATTCATGCAGCCAGCTATTCTAATTGCACTCTGGGTCTCCACTGCATTATTTTCTTGGTCCATTTCACGTCATCTCAGAGAACATGATCTGACCATCGCCACCTTAATCTTGCAATTCATTCTATGACATCCGATACTTTAGTGCGTTTGCGAATTTCCGTTTTGCGTATTTTATCTCTCAGGCTGATACCCAGCATCGCTCGCTTCATTGCTCTCTGGTAGGCTTTTAAACAGCTTCTGAGAGTGAGAGTGGTGGTCTCTTGACCATAAGTTGCAACAGGGAGAATGCACGCATCGTACACTTTTCTCTTAAGGCAGATTAGGACTTTACGGTCCCTGAGAATATGGTTTAGTTTTCCATAGGCTGCTCAAGTCAAGCCCATTTGCATTGTGACTTCCGCTGTTTGGTTGTCCCTGCCCAATTTAATATTATGCCCCAGATATATGTACTGCTTCACGGTTTGCAAGTGGTGGTTATCTAATGTTATTTGGACATTTTCATGAGAGGATTTTGGTCTTCTGAAAGTTCATCTGCAGGCCAACATCTTCTAAAGCTTGCTTAAGTTCGTTTATCATTTCCTCCAGTTCGTTTATATCTTGGCTCATAATTACAATGTCGTCTGCGAAACGTAAATGATTCAGGTAATTTCTGTCTATGCACACACGTTTTTACTTTAAACTGACGAAGTTGCATGCAGCGAGCGTCTACATACATACCTATAGTCACGCCTTTTTCTCGTAGGGGTAGGTAAAGACCACTTCCTTCCACTTCCGCTACGGTTCTTACACACATCTTTTGCTTCCTCTACTTTCATTAGTGCTCTCATGCATACTCGTCGGTTGCTGGTACTCTTGACCTGGCCTTTCTTTAAAGGAATGTTGATCTGATCGAGATATGTTCGCCGAGGTCAACCTCTACTGACTTGTCCATTCACACTCGCCTTATAAATTTGTTTCGTCAATCTTCCTTAATCCATCCTTTCTACGTGTCTAAACCATCTAAACATTCCTTTATCTATCTTTGTAGCCACATCTTCTTTTACACTACAGCGTTCTCTTATCTCACTATTTTTTACTTTATCCAACCGAGTTTTTCCGGCTATACTTCTCAAACTACTTATCTCCGCAGCATTAATCCTATTTAATCCTATTAAAGTTATGATCATCGACAGGGTCTAGAATAATATGCCAGACATACTTCACCTGGGTCAATACATCTATCTGGGAGCACTGATTTCAAATGAGGGTGGCTATTATCAGGAAATCATTCGTAGATGCAAAATCGCTAGACGGACAGCGATAAGCTTCTAAAAAACATGGAAAGATAGTGTTATCACATTAAACACAAAAAAAACTATCATTAAAACACTGATATTCCCAGTACTTCTATACGAAGCAGAAACATGGTCGATGAAGGCTGTCAATCGCAGGAAGATCGAAGCGTTTGAACTATGGTGCTGGAGAAGAATCCTACGAGTTCCCTCGACAGCAAGAAGAACTAATGCGTCCATCATCCAAGAAGTAAACGAACCCCAAAGACTATCCAAGATAGTGCAAGCTCGAATCCTTAGATACTTCGGGCACATTCAGAGAAGAGACGAGGACAACTTGGAGCGGCTAATGGTTCAGGGTCAGGTAGAAGGTACTAGGTCCCGAGGTAGGTCTCCTACACGCTGGACTGATCAAATAAGGGCATCCACTGACTTAACAATCAACCAAGCAGCGCTCAGCGTGAAAAATTGTAAAGCGAGTAACGAAGTAATACGAAGCTTGATGGCGACTCTTCTGTCAAGAGGAAAGCGAAGAAGGAGAAGAAGGTATCTTTTAGTTCTGAAGGTACTAAATCCATGCTTACTTGCAACGAACACGGACAAGACAAGGATGTGTGATCTCGACGATGCTTTTCAACCTTTATAAAAAGGATATCATGAACAAAGCTTTCTCATATGGTATTAAAATAAATGGCACTCCAATCAATAATCTACGTTACGCGGACGATACAATCCTTATAGCCGAAATCTTACAAGAGTTACAGAGTCTTGTCTATAAGGTAACATGTGTCAGCGAAGAATACGGTTTATCGCTAAATATTAACAAAACAAAATTTATGTTAATTACAAAAACGCAACAGAACATGGACAACCTGTGTATACGAAATCAGAAAATTAAAAGAGTGAAAATATACAATTATTTGGGTAACGTTATCAATGAAAATAATGGTAGTTCTAAAGAAATAAAAATAAGGAAAAGCCAGAAGTGGATTTATGAAAATAAAAAGATCATTTGGCAGCAAAGATTTAATCATAGAACTCAAAGTTAGACTCATGAAATGTTACATACTAACAATACTGTACTAAGGCATGGAGACGTGGACAATGAAAAAGAGCGACATTAAGAAAGTAGAGGCCTTAGAAATGTGGCTATACCACAGAATATTGAGAACCTCTTGGATGGAAAGTGTGACGAACATCAATGTATTGAGACGAATGAAAAAAGACAAAGAAGTGATCCTTAACATTAAAAAGCGAAAATTATTATATTTGGGCCATATAATGAGGGAGAAATACGAGCTACTCCAAAACATAATGCAAGGAAGAATAGCCGGAAAGCGTTCAGTAGGAAGAAGAAGACATTCATGGATGAAGAACTACGTGATTGGTACAACTGCAATAACAACAATATATTAAGAGCAGCAGTTTTGAAAATAAGAATAGCCTTAATGATTGCCAACCCTCGTAACAAAGACGGCACTTGCAGAAGAGAAATGTACTTCATGTGTTTCATGTTTTTCCAAGAATAACAGTGATCTTATTTTATTAGTTCCAAAATAATATGCTGTACGTTTTTCTTTGGGGAAATAATGTATATTTTTATTTATATATTAAAATTGCTTTTATGTTTGTAATTCGAAATTGACGGTTCATTTCAATTTTTGTTTAAATTTTTAATACCTTGTTGTTAATGTCGAGAATATTATTCGCAATTATTTATTTATTTTAATTTATTTCAGCTATCGACTTTTTTTTTGGTTAGTTGGTTTCTTTTCTTTGGAAGTCCACTGCTTTTTGGTTTTGCGTTGGACCGATTTGTGTTTTTTTATGAGGCTTTGGCTTGAGGCTGTGGCAGCGAACAATCAGGTTACTCTGATGTGGGTTCCAGGTCACAAGGGAGTTAAAGGCAACGAAGAAGCAGATTGCCTTGCCAAAAAAGGGGTAAATACAAAATTTTCCGGCCCAGAACCCTTCTGTGGACTTTCCAAAGCCCACTTGAAAGAATAGGTTCGACGCTGGGAAACAAATGAAATGAAATCTCACTGGCATAAAGTGCCAGAACAAAGACAAGCGAAAAGGCTAGTAAGCCTTTCGCCAAGGAAAGCTAAACAGCTTCTCGAGTTGGACAAGAAAGATTGAAACTGGTGACGGGGCTCCTCACTGGACACTGCCCTCTGAGGTATCACCTTAAGAATATGGGCAAAACATAGTTGCCGCTGCTGCGAGACCTTCACTGAAACTACAGAACATTTGCTTTGCGAATGCCCAGCGCTTTTCTGCAAGAGGCTTAAGTTTCTGGAAGGGGCCTTCGATGTCGGAAACTTAGCCCCCCATTTGTGGACATATTTTTGGATATACCATTTTCGCCGTATAGACGGTGGATTATAGCCGTCCCAATCCTTGTGGATTTTTGATTATTCAACATTTGAGTTTTCGCTGTGCCGCCATTGGCTTTTTGACTGCCCAGACGTTTGGTTTTTTTTGGTCCTCAGGCCATTGGATTTGTTCGCCGTTTGAAATGTTCACCTCTCAGCTTTTTTGGATTTTTTCGCCCATCTCCGTTTTGGATTATCATTATTGTATTCTTAATTTTGTTCATTTTTATTTTAATATTTAATTTTTTTCCCCAGGAAATGTTTTTTTTATAAACCTGTAGGTACTTATACTTCTCGTTTTTAATTGTTGGAACAAAAAAGAGGTGACAACAACCTTGAAGCCGAAATACGTTGCTCGTTTTGAAGTTTTAAAAATATTAAATTAAATAGTAAGGTTAAATTTTTTTTGAGGTTTGATTTACTGTACTTTATCACTTGACGCCCTAACGTGGTTTAGCTTTTCAATTTTCAGTTAGTTTGGTTTTATAAAAAAAACCGTGTGGTGTCATTGGACACCCTTACGCTATTTATAAATTTTGATCAAGATATTTTGTAAAAAAAAAGAAAAACTAATGTAATTGTTACTGATTCTCATACAAAAGATATATAATACCTGGCAAGAATCGAATTCAACGTTTCACTTTTTTGTATCTTTTTTTATTCTGCCGGAATTGTTGGCCTTGAGCATTGGTTTTCGGTATTTTATTTGCACTCTGACGTTTGCGCTTTCCATACTCTTTTGGACTCTGAACACATGATTTCACTATTGTCTCCCTATAATTTAAATAGTAAAAACTCAAATCACATGTACAATAATCGAATGTAAGCAATAAATATTTGTATCAGGTTATTCAATTACATCAACTTACTTTTCTAAATCTGTATTACACACATTTGCTGCAGTTTCCATTTTTAAAAACTTAATTATAATAATAAAACAATATTCAAGTATGATCTAACACAAAAACGCAAATAACAAATGCGTTTTCACAAAATTTCCACGTGTCTGTACAACGCTGTGTTGAGGTTATATGATAATAAATTATAGTTTAAAAAAACTAAAAAACACGCTTTTAGAGTGAATCAAACTAAAAATTAAAAATTATTCTTACCATAAGAATAAAATTACTGACGAGAAAATTAATGTCACTGTTCTGTTTGTCATACAAAGCACCCCACGCTTTCAGAACAGTGACATTAATTTTCTCGTCAGTAAACTATTCCATTTACCAACAAAATTATCTTTCTCCGTTTTGATATGCCAAACAATTTTAAAATGTCAATACCTTAATACAAATTAAAAAAAAAATGTTTTAAATGGTAAAAGCACAAAAAGAATGTATCGGCCGCGGTAAGGAACTTCATTCCAAAAAAGGTGGATAGGTCCGTTAACTGAAGATCTCTCCATTGAATGCTTAATTCATACTATTAATTTTAAAAAGGTACGTATGCTTTGCGTTAATTTATTCTTACAATATTAAGTGGCGCGAACACTTGTTACTACTTATTCTTGTTAAACTGGATGTTTTACTCTGGCTGCCATGAAGAGCAAATATCGTTCTAGATTTGTTTTCACTCAAGGCGGAGACGATGCTTTGAGCAGAGATGTGCGTGAAAATTTGCATTACAACCTGTACATGAAGCATCGACTACGCCTTGAGTACGGACTATGAATACCGGGCCTTAGAGTTGAGTTGTCAAGAAAAAGAGGCTCGTTCATTAGTAGTCTCAATTTTTGTGTTCATATCTATTAAAAATGCATGACCTGAATTACTTGTAATTGTGTTTTTAATTATTTTAACATTGAACCTTTTGTCCCAATGAGAATAAGCTTAGAACATGTAGGTTAGGTTAGGTTAAAACGGCGGTTCGGAGAGAACCCACTTAGGTCTTTTGGCCCGTTGTGATACCGTGATGGACGGCGGTGCCTTCCCCCTCTACCGTGGGAACCAGTTGGAACTTTTAATAAAAAGTGTAAGGCCTTTGATGCTAACTGAGTGAAGATCAGATAAATCATCAAAGTTCGGTTGCCCTAGTAACTTAAATAAGAATTACCAGTAAAAGTAAAAGTGTTAAAAAAATGCAGTTACATACATATCTATTAGGAGGGTGTGGATTACAGCCCCTAATTTAGGGGAGGAGGGCTTGAATTAAAAAGTTTGAGAACCGCTGGTCTACAGTACTGGATACTTTTTCACTTCTTCAATGAGCTCTTCTGGTTTTATACCCGCCATTTTTTTCAATGTTGGTCAAAAATAAAACAAAAAATATTAACACCGCACAAAAGTCAATCTTAAAAGAAAATACAAAACGACACGCGTCACGCGTTCAGCAGTCGGAAAAGGAGTAGACTGCATGTTCAGATGCAGAGGCCAATTTAAATATTTAACGTCAAATCGGGAAAAGATAAGAAACTTCTAGACGTATCCAAACTGTTATATCGAATATTCCAGATTGGTCGGGAAGGTACTGAAACATCCTTGTCATTGGCTGTGACGTTACTATACCGCCCAGCTTGCTTACGTACGTTCTAGTGGCGTAACGCAAAATCGTTACACTGCTCCCTCCTTAATTCTGATTGTCCCGATCAGAAATTCTTCCTGCTGCGATCCTCGGCATTTTTTCCTGTTGTGGAAAAGTCTTCAGCTCTGCAAAAGCCTTTCAAAGAAAAAGTAACAATTTATCGTTTTTGAAGGGCATACTCCTTTCGGGTTGAAACAGCACACTGTGATTTGTATGCCTGTGTCTTGGAAAATACCTTCTAACATGCTTCTCACGATCTTTCAGTCCAGTCAAATATAAATGGTGTCACTACATCCTTTGGAGGATAATGGAAAGAGAAGGAGGAGGATTTTGATGAGAAAATGATGTCAAGTTTACTCACTTAACCAACCGCAAAGTTTTTAAATTGGTAAGTATTTTGTATTAGTAGGAAAAAAACTAGAGATAGGATTTTTAAAGTAATTTGGCTATGGGGTTATTGCCCAAAATAGTTTGGGAATCCCTGGTTTAACTGGTAGACGAGCCACAGTATGGTAACCAACAGTTCCCAAGACAAACCAGAATGTTTAAGAAAGTGGTCACTTACCGGGATAAGCCATAAAAATACCAGCAATTGTATAAACAATTCCTATGTTTAATAGAAAATGGGGCTTGAAAAAACACCTACTAATACCTATAGTAGCGGGTAGAGACTCCATTACGATCCCGGTAAAGGATAGCTCTACTTCAGAAACGCGCCCCTGCCTACGCGAACCTTGGTTATCTCTCAATCAACATCCCGGGAGAAAACCATGTCCTAACCAAACTTCCCATCCCTTCACATACACTCTCCCATTTATCCCTTTCTATACCAATCTCCAAGCCGTTTAGCCAACGTGGAGAATTAATGCTATATACCCCCCTTCAAACTATGGTGAATTTAAAAGCAAATGGATGTGTACCCCAAGTGGGTAGAAAAAACGAAAGACCTTATGGACAAAAGAAGAAAAATAATTAAATGCACCCCTGAACATAAAGAGCTAAATAAAATAATAAAGACGAAAACCAGAAATGATCTGAGACACTACAACACAGAACTAGTAAAAACAGTTATTGAAAACAATAAAAATATGAAAGTTCTCAAGACGATCAACACAAAGGGACGACTCAGAATACATCAATTAAAAGACACCGAAGGAAACACCACAGAAGAAAAAAGTAAGCTAATAAATATTACCGAGAATTTCTACAGTACATTATATCAAGAAACGATTCCAAAACCACCAAAGGCAGACAACAGAAAAATTCTTAATGTTGGATCCTAAGAATTGCCCGACATCACCATAGAAGAAATACAATTAGCACTATCCCAAATGAAGAACAAGAGAGCACCAGGAGATGATGGTATTACAAGTGAAATGATGAAGCTGGATGGAACTGCAACAATTGAATCTATCAAAATCCTCCTCAACAAATGCCTGACACAAGGTATTATTTCAGAAACATGGCAGAACGTTTAGATGATTCTATTATACAAAAAAGGTGATAAGTTAAAAATAGAAAATTATTGACCAATAAGTCTACTTCCATATCTATAAAAATTGCTAACAAGGATTATAACAAAAAGACTTACCAACAAATTAGATGATTACCAACCTCCTGAACAGGCTGGATTCCGTAAAGGCTTTAGTACAATTAAACATATTTAGTCAATCCGATCATTAGTAGAAAAATGCAACGAATGCAACGAATACAACGAACCACTACACTTTGCTTTCGTTGACTATAATAAGGCGTTTGATTTCGTAGAACTGTGGGGTATCTTCAAAGCCTTAAACAATGCAAGAGTTGATTTAAAATATAAAGATCTATTGAAAAACATATACAACAACGCAACGTCAATAATAAAAATAGCAGAAGATATAGAAACTAATAGAATTCCAATAAAAAGGGGAGTTAGGCATGGTGACACCATCTCTTCAAAGTTGTTTACTCTTGCATTAACAGATAATTAACAGACGAGTCCGACAAATATGGGCAGCTACAGGTAAACTGTTACATATTCAAATCAGCTAATACACTTAGAACAACGCAAAGGGCCATCAAACGAATGATGTTGGGACTGAGTATTAGGGACCATATTACAAACACAGAAATTAGAAAAGAACTTAAGTCGAGGATATCATAACACGTATAGCCCAGTTAAAATGGAGCTGGGTTGGAAATGTCGCCCGTCAGAATGAATCAAGGTGGACAAAACGCAAAATACAATGAAGACCACGACTGCACAATAGAAGCATTGGTAGACCACAAAAACGATGGCTAGAGATGTCAAAGAGAGGGTTTGTAGAGTTTGACATCAGATAGTACAAGACAAAGAAGCATGGAAACTGGCAGGGGAGGCCTATGTCCAGGAGTGGACTACGAAGGGCAGTTGAAAGAAGAAGAAGAATATCTATGTACGAAAGTATCGTCATGTTAAGAGTTTTAAAATGGAATGCAATAAAGATTCATTGTTAGGTTAAGCAGATAAACTAGTGAAAGTTTGGTTTTTACTATCACCTATGAACTCACTCTCATTTACCAACACGAATTTTACAAACATTGATTAAATAAAGTTTATTCAGTAGTAACCGCGTCAAAACACGTGGTTTTTTCAAATTATGAGAGTGCCATGATATACTATCAGTCAAAACTGTCACCATATTAAGTCAGTGTTAATACTAATCATTTTTCAATAACCGCATTAATATTGTTTGGAATCTATTATAGAGTGAGTAAAGAAATTTATTTATGTTGTTAATTGTTATAAAAATGTTAGTAATTTAAAAAAACCTCGACTTAATTTAAAGTTTAAAAAACATCGCTTTGTGTTAATTAGTAATTTATAAATACACTTTTTGTATCATTTAATTGGACTTTTCCTTTTTTTCAAATAGTACAAATAGTTAAGTGACAATTTAAAACTTGTTTATTCCTCAAATTTTTTTTTTAATATACATAGAAGAGGATCTTCTATTAATACAAAATCTTTAACATGTTTCAACATGTTGAGTAAACAATAATTTAAGTACCTGACACATTTCATTTATGATTTTAGGGACAAGATTTATGCATACTAGATTTTGTTGAAGATTTGGATGACATATTGAAACTGTAAGTATTTGACAACTATTTTGACAATTTTCAGAATCAATATAAAAAAGTTTTTTAAGAGATACTTCAAATTATTTTAGGTAGGTGCTTTTATTATAAATTACTTAAGTTAATTTCAAGAATGCAAAATTATAATTTTTTAACAAATTTATAGAGGTTAGTAGACAACTTGGTTTATATAAAGCCACTTCCAATCAGGTAAATGATTGCATTCTAGTTGATTAAAGTCGATAGGAATAACTTCATAAAAGCCATAAACCGAAGAGGAGCAGGATCAATGACTATCCTCTGCATGCTGTATTGTCTACCATTTGACACCAGAATTAGTACTGAGGTGCAATGTCTACATGAGTTTATATTTCCAGTCTTTGCAGTATTTTGTTTTAGTATTTGGTAGAATTATTGTTTTAATTTGCTTTGTCAATACAGGTAACAATATTTTATTGCACAACTCTCAGTTTAAGAGCAAAAAATATGGTGATAATAAGACAGTGAATTCCAGTGGATCTCCAAAACAGTGGACGTCCTTTCCTCTCTTCAAATCTCTTTTTGGGGCAATGACTTTATGTTTTCTTGTAACTTTTATCATATTCATTGCACTTGTAATTGTTGAGTACTAAAGTCCAGACATGATTGTCTTTGTTAACTAAGAAAAATGGCACCAAATTTTTATTGTTTATAGGTCTATTGTGGTTCATGGTTGATGGGGTGAGCTTTTCTTAAAATCGATTGGTTCTAAGTTGGTAAAACCAATGATGTTGAATCTTATTCTTCCTAAGCAGGGGCAGCCAAACCGACAGTCCATTTTTTGATTCAGATCTATCCTTCCGAGGTGGTATCTTGACGACAGTAAGCAGTCCCGTTAGAATTCACAGGTCGTTAATTCATACTCCATTTCAGGATCTTCTTGGTTGTGTTTCTCGAAGGTTTAGGTAAAAACGCCTTCGAATGAGTCAACCCTGGTATATCGGACCAGTGCGTGAGTCTTTTTCTCTCCGCCCACTTCGAAATGATGGTAACTTGTAGTGACTTCAAAGACTATTTTTAGTCCTGTGAACGCAGACACTCCAGGGATTCGAAGCAATTCCATACAAGTGTAGAATTTATCTTGTTGGAGCTCTGTGCTTTTAAAGCAGCCTGGCTGTGTAATATTATACTAATTTTTTTTTAAAAGTCTGTTCGTCAGCTCTCTTGCATACAGTTAGATAACGAAGACTTCAGCCTAAAAGATTGTAGCATATCTACCAAGACTGGTAGATATTTCAGTCTTTGGTTTCCTGCTGAAAACACCCGCCCTAACTCATAGCTCCAGTTATGGCCAGGCATGCCAGCCGCTGAAGGCCAGCAAGCTTTGTTCTAGCTATATGTTTCAACCCTTTGGTCCACCAGAATACTAAACCATGCATGACCATTGATATTATCATTGTTTGATAAATCCAGTAAAACTGCTTGGGGTTCATACTCCGCGATTTGCCGCATATTCTTCTAAGATTCCAGAGAGAAAATCTTGCTTTGTTTATTGTTTTTCCAGGTGGGCGTTCCAAGTGAGTCTTTTATCCAGAACTACACCCAGGTATTTCACTTCCGCCGCAAATGGAATGCTCACTCCTTATTGGACAGGCTGCCGAAACTTACCTAGCCTTTTTTTTTGTAAAAGTAATAATTACAGTTTTTCGGAAGTTAACAGACACCATCGCACCATTAGTACCTATACCGTGTTGATGGGTTCTTGGAGATGTTTAAAATCGTCGTTTCAAATTTCTTTTAACTATTATAACTAAATTATCCACATAGCATTGAAAATCTACTCCCTGCATGGAAAGTTCGTTTATTTATTAATCATTATTTATTATTAAAAAACGAAGGACAAATTGCAAGTTAGGTTAAATTAGGTTAGTTTGTCTTCTTCTCGTGCTATGTCCTCCTAAGACATCGGCGATCATCATTGATGATTTTTATTTTATTAGCAGCGGCACGAAACAGGCTTGTAGAATTAACACCATACCACTCTCAGGTTTTTCAGCCAGGAGATGCGTCCTCTTCAGGAGGTGCTTCTTCTTCCTGGACATCTTCTTCTTTGGATTTTGCCTTGCATGATATTTTGTAAGATACGGTACTTTTCCCCTCTCATAACATGTCCAAAATATTCCAACTTCCGTTTCTTGATGGTAAACATCACTTCTAGTTGCTTCTGGAGACGGGCAAGCACCTCTGTGTTTCGGACTGTCTACCCATGATATTCGTAGCAGGCGAAGGTAGCACCACATCTCAAACGCTTCTATTCGGTTACACATTGCCTTTGTTAAAGTCCACCCTTCCATTCCATAGTTTAGAAATGGAAATACGTATCACCGTAGTAAACGGATAAGTAGGGGTATTTACAAGTCTCAAGATGTAAGAATCTTCTTTATGTTGCTAAATGTTGCCCTAGTCTGCTCGATGCGGGACCTTATTTCCTGCATGCTATCCCACTTACTGTTCAATAAGCATCCCAGATATCTAAAACTGGAGACTTGCTGAATCTGTTGGTTGCCTGTACTCAGGTTTGCTGGAAGCTCACCATTTTTGCTAATAACCAAAGCTTTGGTTTTGCTGATATTTAATTTGAACTCTCTTTCTTCGATTTTAGCCACAACCCTATCCAGTATCCAGTAACGCCTGCAAGTCATCAGCACTTCCTGCCAGTAGAACTGTGTCGTCCGCATAACGCAAGTTATTTATTACTTCTCCGTTGACGGTTAGGTTGTGGTGAGGTAAGATTGTGATATTTTTGAGGAACTTAAATTATTTTCTACTTTGGGTAGTACCGCTACCGTGGAACTTGAAATGAGAATTATTGTAAAATTAATGACAGCTGTTTTACAAAAATACAAAAAACTTATTTTTAGTGAAATATGTTTTTAAATCATTGAAATAATTTTTTAAGTATTGATTCCTACAATTTATAATCACTTAATTTAAATGTTTTAGCCTTCAAGAAATTCAACTACCTACTTTCGCAAGTTTTTCTGATCCAACTGAAGCTTATAAGTTGTACGTAAAAATATTACTTTAAATTAAAAAAAAAATTACCTACTAGGCATATTATAAAACGTAATTTTGGTATCTTTTATGTATTACTCATAAAAATCTCTTGATATCAATAATTGTTAATTACCAATTGGGGTATCCGGGAGCTAATATGAGATTGTGTGGTAGTTGAAATAAAAGGATATACTTTAAAATATAAGAGGTACAAATTTCTTTATTGAAAACATATTTTAACTATTTACACTTGTTTATAAACAACATTTTCCATTTTGTCATCCGGGGTACATATGTACAAATTTTTCGAATTTCCTACTTGGTAGCAAGGTACGTATAATTGACTGTGAGAAAAGTAAGAGTCTTTGAGGGTGATACCGAAACGTTTTAAAGTTTATCCTTGCGCTTTTTTAATTGCTAATTTGATTGGAAATTGCAGCCTTTTAAATTGGAATTGTAATTCAGTAGAGATCAGTGGCATTCTGGGGATAAATACTGTGTGTTCTTTGTCGTTTCTAGTCATTAGTTCGGCTTCGATGATGTTATTCGATAGCTGTTTGACGATCATCCTTGTTCCATTACATACAGGGTGTTTTTAAAGAACCCCGCACAAATCCAATGTGAAATGGATCCCAGTCGATTTGGCTGAAATTTGGATATGTTGTAGTTTATCTATTTCGAATCAAAAGTCTCCATGGTCTCGAGACCTAAAAATAGACAGTTTTTTCGGTATCGAAAGTCGAAAGTTGCATCTGAGAAGAACGGTCCTCGAATTGCAAGTGTATATTCATCCGGAATGACTACTAGAGCTGGATTTACCTAGTGTCGACTTTTATGAGTACAGTAGGATTGTCGGAGAGCTCTAAAATTGCTACTTTTTGGAATAGAGAAATAGGTACCGTCGACGGCCGCAATTACTCTGAGAATATTTGGCTCTGGGTTATATAGATTGTTGGCGAATTTTGTTATGTATTTATATTTTAACATGCCAGTGAGAAAATCGTCCGAAAGGCCCTGACGTAGTTTACATATAAACAGTAACAGATCTTTTTATTGATATCTCTCGAACTGTTTTGACAAGGTACTCTGTCACAATAAGTAAACAGATCCTAAAACTGTTGTTTGGTCACAGGGAAAAAACTTTTGAACTCCTCATAAAAAAACTATTCTCATCATCAAATCTTGCAAGACTCTTGGCCACATAACGAAGTCCTTACAAGAAATTGTTGAGTTGAGGTCCCCTGAAAAGTATAGTCTGTTAATCCAACGTAACCCGTTGATGAAGGGTTTTAAAATACAACCTTTGTCATCTAAATGATGTTGATATGATTTCACATTTTCAGGAATATAAATTTTTGCAATGATAAAAACTTCTGCTTTACATTTCACTGACAATCTATGTAAATCATCAACAGCCCCACAAATCAGACAAGTACTATTTCTGGTTTGCATTAACAGATTCAGCCTCAAACAAGCTGTATCCTGTTCCAATTCTATCAATTTATTCCTAATTGATTAATTACAGTTAGTACATATTTTTATATTAGGCATAACATCAAAAGGTGGTATATCCAATCACTCCCGTCTACGTATAGCGATTTCACATTTATCGGCATTTTCTTCTCCGTCTATTCTAGTCATGAGTCTAGGGATAAATCGTCCATCACACACGTAACAAATAAGAACGTTTCTAAAAGCCATATTATCCAAAAAAAATGCGAAACAATCAACACAAACTATTAGTTGTATAACGATGCTGATAAAAGTAATCAACGGGGTGTTACTAATTGTCACTATTATATAGCTTCTGTCAATTCCTTCTGAAAATTATTGTTGGGTGGATACGAGAACGTATTAATATGGGGTTAGTTTTTATAAGTGTATCTTATGATTTTGTCCTACAATTGAAATAAAACTCGTATGGAAGTAGAAATCTCAGTGAATCTTATACGCAAGAAAATAAATTGTTTTAGATATCATAGCCAATCTCTTATCGGAGAAACAAAGTAAGAAATGCCATTTATGATCGCGTGAAAAATCTGTACTAGTACGTTTTTAGGTTATTGATCAGAAAGGTATAAACTACAACATATCCAAATTTCGGCCAATTCAACTGGGATCCATTTCCCTTTTGATTTTTGCGGGATTCTTTATGCGAAAAAAAAATTCAGGAGATTGCTCTGATGAAATTATGATGGATCTTTTCTAAAACAAAATTTCCTCAGCATACCCCCTTCCGAGATATCACCCCCAAAAGGTGGTGAGTAAAATCATATTTTAATTTTTTGTCTCAGATTTAAGTAAAGACAGGAACTTGAAATTTTGTAATTTCCGTGCACTGGAAAAGGACTAGTTTTGTAATATAAAAATATTGCTTAAAATCCCTGTTTATTTAAAACATTTCTTCATCCTAAAGTTTCTTCCTAGAACCAATGGATTCTTTAAAAAAAATACATTATCATGATTTATATTCCTTAATTTTTAAATAACATATTAATGGAAGTTAATGATTTACAAAGGATATTATTCGTATAAACTCTCAGAGAAAAGAAACGAAATAATAATTTTTATTGAATGAAAAATGTCATATGGGACGGTCATTTCCAACATTGATTTTGAATCGTATTTTATTCTTGCATTTTTCATCTTTACTGTTTTCCACTCTTAATACGTAGCTTATTAGTAAATAAAAAATAAAATGGTAGCGTACCAAGTGACTGGTGCAAGGCCGTTATCATGCCGCTTTACAAGGAAAAAAGGTTCGCAGCAGGACTGAAATAACTACCGAGGTATTAGTATACTCAGCATAGTCGGCAAACTGTAGGCAAAAATATTGATTAAAATAGTGACGAATGAAACTATGAAGATGATATGGGATGTGCAAGCAGGATTTAGAAGAGAAAGGAGATGTATGGATCAGGTCTTTTCATTACAAGGTGTAGTCAAAAAATTCTTGGCTAGAAGTCAGAAGGTCTGTTGCGCTTTTATAGACTTGGAAAAGGCCTATGACAGAGTGGTGAGGAGTGAATTGTGGTCTACATTGTCTATGGGGTGAGCGGTAGTTTAATACGAGCACTGGAATCACTTTACGAGGATTCCACTGCTTGTGTCAGGATAAACGGAGCTTACACGGACTGGTTTAACATTGAAAAAGGTGTGAGACAGGGATGTGTGGCTTCGCCATGGCTGTTCAACTTATACATGGAGGATTGTTTGAAAGATTTGAAAGAGAGTGCGTATGGATTGAAAATGAATGATTTGATCGTCAAATGCCTTCTTTACGCCGATGATCAAGTCATGTTACCGTCATCTAAAGAGGAGTTGCAGGCGATGGTTAATGTTATGCATGATGCCCTGAAAATCAAAGGGATAAAAAATAAGCAAAGGGTGTTGGCAGGAAAACAAATGAATGGGGCACTGCCTAGCTTTATAAACAGCCAGAAAGACACGTTTGGCTGTTTATAGAGGAGTTTTGGTTCCTACACTTAAGTATCGTAGTAAATGTTGGGTTAAGCAGAAGAAGCATGAAAATAGGATTAATGCTGTGGAGATAAGTAGTCTGAGAAGTATAGCCGGAGTGACTCAGTTGGATAAAGTAAAGAATAGTGAGATAAGAGAACGCTGAGGTGTAAAAGAAGAAGTGATTACAAAGATAGACAAAGGAATGCTTAGATGGTTTGGACACGTAGAAAAAATGGATGAAGGAAGATTGACGAAACAAATTTATAAGGCGAGTGTGAATGGAGGGAAGTCGGTAGAGGTCGACCTCGGTGAACACATCTCGATCAGATCTACATTGTTTTGAAGAAAGGCCAGGCCAAGAGTACCAACAACCGACGAACATGTATGAGAGCACTGATGAAAGTAGAGGAATCAAAAGATGTGTGTAAGAACTGTAGCAAGTGAAAGGAAGTGGTCTCTGCCTACCCCTACGGGAAAAAGGCGTGACTATATGTATGTATGTAAAACATAAAAATCATGATATTAAATTTTATTTTTTTACCGAATCCATTGGGTCTAGGTAATTACTTTAGAATTAAGAAATGTTTTTAAGTAATATTTTTATTTTACAAGACTAAATCTCGAAGAAAATTTGATATTATATCAGGATACTAATTTCACCTCATTGTAATGTAACAGAAATGTTAAAAAAATACCGGTGGATTCTATCTTTACTTAAATTTGAGAAAAAAAATTAAGACTTAATTTTACTCACCAATTTTTAGGAGTGATATCTCGAAAGGGCTGAGGAAATTTTGTTATAGGAAAGATCCATCAAAATATTATACGGGTAACCACCTCCTGAATTTTTTCGCATAAAATTAGAAACAACCTGTAGTTTTGGTAAATTGAGATTTCTAAGTAGTATGGTTGGTGATCCAATTTTCAGTCGAAGGCAGTGTAATGGCCTTCCTGGTATTTGAAAGAGTTTAAAAAATCTGTAGAGAAGTTACTTTCTTCAACGTTTACCATCGTGTCAATCGATTTGTAAGCGCAAAGTTTTTTTTATTAAAGTTGATATCGTCGATAAGTTTTTTTTCAGTAGTGGCTGTTGCACTATGCCTTCGCCTATTTGTAAAAATTCTCCTGAGAGTATAAGTGGAACTCCTCCTATCACTTCTGAGTTTCCTCGCAAGTCTTGTAATGTTTTATCCATGGCTTCGAACCATTGTGCAGATAATTATAGCGTATTTCATTTTGTAGCAGCCCTGCAAAAGAAGAATTCTTAATGGAGATTGGTCCTTGTAGTGTCAATCTTGAGAGTAAATGGGTGAGACTGATCAGCGTGCCGAGTTCTTTGGCCGAATGTGGCCAGTGGTGGTATAAGAGGTTTTATTTCTCTGGAGCATCTGCCATGGAAATATCTGTAGAGTAATGTCTGGTCTGCAACTCTTCTATGTTCTACTGGGTGAAGGGTATCTGTGAGAGTTGAGCTGTTTATCGTGTGGTGCTGGCATACCAAGTTGTACTTAGGTCTGGATTTTTATTGCTACACATTTATCTTCTAGGTGAATGAGTGTTTCATTGAAGATATCTTCGTTGAATTAGATGGCCAGTTCTGGATGGGCTTGTCAGATTTGGTACAGTATGTCATTACTCAAACTCTCTTTGAAGGAGTCCGATAGCTGTTTTGGATTCGATGGGTTACATGTTGTTAGTATTATGACGAATAATTATCTGATTTGTTCAGCTGAGGCTGTGAGTGAGGCTTCTTGTAGTGTTAATTCCCAGTGGTTGTCGTTTTCCAGTAGTCCTAAGCGTTGGCATGCTTCTCTGTATGTCTGGGATAGGTCACCGTCAACAGTCTTGAGATCTGTGAAACTTATAGAGAGAGAAGAAAAAGAGACAGAGTAAGATAAAATGCATTGAATAACCACAAAATGTACAATAAGATACAATGTACAATAATATATAGATACATGTAAATCCTAAAATCAGTAACATTGCAACAATCAAGTGTGGTGGATATTTGATGAGGGAATTTTCATCTAAACTATATCGGTGCCAAATTATACGTTCATTGCATAAGATACAGATTTAGTACACTTTTTTATGTGTCATCGAATATGTTATTTTAGTCCATTCAAGATAGGTTTTCAACTTGCAAAAAATCCGTTTTCGTTCTTTCTTGGTTTAATTGTTTGGGTGGGAGGGGGTTTTTCACTTGGAGTCCTCAAACCAAAAGTCGACCAAATCGGTCACTTGCTATCGCCGCCATCTTGAATTTTATAAAAAATGGTTTTTCTTGAATAACTCGGCCATTTTCAATTTAAAAAAAAATGGTAAAAAGTTGTACGAAATTAAATTTCCTACAACTTTAATAGTTAAGTTTTTTTCAAAATATGGATATTTTTTTAATTAAACCTGAAAATAGCGGCGAAGTAAAACTTGTAGAAAATACGATTTCCTAAAAATTTTTTTTTTGTTAAAATTGAAAATGGCCGAGTTATTCAAAAAAACATTTTTCATAAAATTCAGGATGGCGGCGATAGCAAGGGGATTTGGTCAACTTTTGGTTTGCGGAGTCCCAGTGACCCCCCAACGATTAAACCAAGAAAGAACGAAAACGGAATTTTTGCAAGGTTAGCTTGATTTTTTTGCCTATGACTGGATTATTTGCATTATAATTTGAAAAAATCCATAATTTAGCCTTTTTACGATTCGTTATAATATGTGTAATTTAAAATAAGAGTGTTTCCGTTTATTTTAATGTTAATTTTGGTTTTTTTTATACTAACATGAATGTAACATTTTTCAGAAGTCGGTCAAGATGATATTATGGAGAAGCAAAATATTTTTTAATAACGCCATTAATCGGTCCATTCGCACATATCGTTGCGTGGTAAGTGTTAACATGATGAAGTAGAACTTAAAACATACATACACGCCTCTTTCCCGTAGGGGGTAGGCAGGGACCACTTCCCTCCACTTGCTACGGTTCTTACACACTTCTTTTGCTTTCTCCACTTTCATCAGTGCTCTCATACATGCTCGTCGGTTGTTGGTACTCTTGACCTGGCCTTTCTTCAAAACAATGTTGATCTAATCGAGATATGTTCGCCGAGGTCGACCTCTAAAGCTGTAATAATAATAATAAGCTCGCATAGTAGACCAAACTTTTAGACTAGGCTCATATATTTTGACTTGTGTATTAAAGATTCTTAATATGGTTCTTAATGTGAACAATAGGTTCATAATAAATGTCAATATTTGCAGAGTTGATTGTATAGTTTGGCCATTGCAACGACTGGTGAATTGAGTAATATTTGTTCTTGAAATTGGTAGCTAAAAATTCAATTCATTTCTAGAGTTTAATCGCGGAACATGGAAATTAAAGCGGAAAAGTAATTCTAGAGCCAATCAGATTGTTTACTAGTTTATAAATAAAAATTATTGAATAATAGGTTCTTCGGTTTTGAAGGGATAGTAGATTGAATTTATTTAGTAATATTTTATTGTCGATACCTTGTTTAGGGTGATACCTTAGGGTAACCTCTATCCAATTTATAAGAAATATATTTCAAGAAGACTTTTTGGATAGGCTCGATTTTGTTTTTGTGGATATTGTTACATCCGGCCCTGTTGTCTATCGCTTTGAGGCGCGTAGATCACAATTAGGGGACTGCATGCTGCCGGCGAAGGTGTATCTTTGATGACATTGCGAGGCCCTAAAAGAACGAATATTCCAGTTCATTTTAGGTCACACGAAATGTTGTATGACGAAAGTCTTCTTCTTTCTAATATGCCATACTAGTGGGCTACTTTCTTTCTGCTCATTTCCAGCATGTCTTCCCCGGAAGGGTCTTTCCTGAGATATTTTTCCTACTGAGTTATTCATTTTTGCGTTTTTAAAAATCTGTTGTCATCCATTATTTTTATGTGTTTGTTCCAGAATCTTCTCTGCCTCACCCACCTTTCTATGTCCTGATTCCGCATTGTTGTCTGTTGTCCTCATTTCATACTCAATCATACCGTGTTTTGCTTTATGTATTTCTCAATGGTTTCATTTTAACTGTCATTTGTAGTGTTCTGCTTGTTTCTGGTCTTGTTTCTGCCGAGTATATTATGATGGGTCTTATTGTCGTTTTATATATCTTGACTTTGGGCTCATCTTGGTGGAGCGACCGTTTATGTCCATGTTAAATGACTTACTATCGCGCGTTGGATGACGCGAGTGAATGCAAAACGCTGTTGACGCTGAAGAAAATTGTCTGGCAGCTGGCAAGGGCGTCGATAATGAATGTGGCCGTATCCCATAACCTAGCGAAGGTCTCGAGAAAAGTTTGTGGAGGATTTTGGTAGAGGAGGAAGTGTAGTGAAAAAGCTACTGGATACGCGACAGGCTCTCCGAAAACCAACTCTACCGGTGAAGGTGCTGTATCTTTAGTGACATATCGGATTCCTAAAGGAACGAACATCCCAGTTCATTTTAGATCACACGAAATGCTGTGCGACGAAAGTCTTCTTCTTCCTCTATCTAATATGGTTTTTGTCATATTAGTAGGCTACTTCCTGTACAATGCAAGCATGTCTTCCTTGAAATAGGAGGTCCAGCACTCTCTCCATCTTTTTAGTGGTCTTTCCTGAGATATTTTTCCTACTGTGTTGTTCATTTTTGCGTTTTTAACAAGTCTGTTTTCATCCATGTGCTTGTTTCAGAATCTTCTCTGTCTCACCCACCTTCCTATGTCCTGTATCCCGCATTGTTGTATTTGTTTTTACCTGCTTGACGATTTTGTAATCGATTTCCAACTTACATATTATTATTGGATTTTTTATGTTACTAAGCGTTTGGTCTTCTCGGTGTTTATGAACATATTTAATTCTTTTGCTCTGGTGTTAAAAGAGTGTAGAAGATTATCCTTAGAATCTGTAATAAGGACCGCATTGTCCGCAGAGCATACCGCATGGAAGAAGGTATATCTGCTTTGGGCAGATTTTCTATTATTTTATCCATTATCAAGTTAAATATGAATTAAATCATTCCTGTGATACATGTATATCTTCAGTTGTGATATGTTTCATTTTAATTTTTGTACTGCACTTGGTGTTAATATTATGCACTGTGTTCATTTAAAAAGGACCCACCCTTAATATCGGCGTGGGTAGCTTTAAGTTTGTCAGTAATTACCTTGCCGGCCTAATTCGTTAAATTTGGCGCGGGCAGCCTCGAGTTTATCAGGCAGCAGGTGACGAGAAGGGCTGAAGACTTGTGGGCTGCCTGTCTAGATGTGATGTGAAACTGCCCCGGATGTATTGATGTGAGTGCTAACAGAGCAAGGAATTACATCAGTAGGTCCTGACAGTTACCGGAGGTTGACAGTAAGTTTATAGGTACCGAAGCATTGGCCAGTGGTTGCGGCACATCGAGCGACTTATCTAGATGCGAATATCCACGAGGAGATTGTGAAATGATAGGAAATTGGCACCGAAACTGTTGTGGGAGATATCAGCCAACATAAATGTTCAAATCATGAGACTTCGGTTAGCGAGTGCAGCAACGAGGTCGGCCTTGTCAGTGCCATCATGATCGGCAACTAGCTACGCATTGTTCAATGGAGTGACCGGAGTTGTAGAACAGATAAGGGCAATGGTGTGGCTAGTAGCGGCTTGCATCATTGGCAACAAGCCAAGAAATAACATATTTTCGGTCGATGTCACCATGAAGGCTGCAGTGTCGAGCACGAGCGATAGGTATAAATCTATATATTAAAAAAATTGATGAAAACTCAGTGACTCAAGACCTATAATTTGAGCTATTAACCACTCAAGAGCAAGGTGCGGACATATAACTTGACTTTCAACTCTTTATGAGATTTTCTCCACTCAAAGTTAGATATCTTTTGTTCTAATGAACATAGAAAGTTTGTTTTTGTCCAAACCATCAGTTTAATGTGTCATGTACTAAAAAATTTTCTCACAATAATTCATCAAAGAATTTATAGAAAAATCGATGAAAGAATCTCGGAGACCCAATTCGGTTTTCGTTGCGGCCTTGGCACTCGCGAATCACTTTTTAGAACTCAAGTCTTAGTCCAAAGATGTAGAGATATAAACCAAGACGTTTTCATGTGCGCCATCGATTTTAAAAAAGGCTTTTGATAGAGTTTGTCACGAAAAAATTGCTGAAAATTCTCAAGACCTCCAGTCTAGATGGTAATGACATTAGACTCATCGCAAATTTGTATTGGGGTCAGGCTGCCTGTGTCAGGATTGGACAGAGAGTTCGACAGGGCTGTATATTGTCACCACTTTTGTTTAATCTGTTTGCTAAAATAATCCTTGAGGAAGTGTAAGAACAAGCTAAAGAAGGCATACTCATTAATGGCGTGCTTATGAATAATATTAGGTACGCAGATGACGCCTTGTTAGTTATAGGGTCAATTGAACACCTTCAAGCGTTTTTGGACCGAATGGTTGCGATCTGTGCCTTATAGGGGCTCAAACTGAAAGCAAAGAAAACAAAGTTTATGGTCATTAGTAAACAAGCAGTCTTATATAATAATCACCATAACGTTACAATTGGTAACGATTCAATTGAACGCGTAAGTCAGCTGGTATATCTGGGTACTAATATTAACGAAAACTGGAACCCTAGTACAGAAATCAAAAGTAGAATCGCTAAAGCACGAACAAATTTTATGAAATTTAAAAAAATACTTTGCAGTCATGATCTTAATTTGGAACTTCGCATGAGAATGGTTCGCTGTTATATATTCCCAGTATTGCTTTACGGGGTTGAGGCATGGACCTTGACTGAATCGCTTTTGAAGAGACTAGAAGCATTCGAGATGTGGGTATATCGCCGTATTCTGAAGATCAGTTGGGTAGATAGAGTCACAAACGAAAAGGTATTGCAACGCTTAAATAAAAGTTACGAAGCCGTGAACACGGTTAAACGACGTAAATTGGAATACTTCGGTCATATAATGCGTCACTCAGAAAAGTACAACATACTACACCTTGTTATACAAGGCAAAATCAAGGGAAAAAGAAGTGTAGGCCGCCGTACTACTTCCTGGCTTAAAAATCTACGTAAGTGATTTGGAAAAAGTAACAGTGAATTATTCCGCGCAGCTGTAAATAAGATGATAAGATAAGATGATAAAATGTAATTAATATGATGTGCAATATGGGAGCATACGATCGACAAGCGATCACGGCACCTTAAGAAGAAGATGAGATTTTCTCAAAGTTAGATATCTTCTATGTTCTTATGAACATAGAAAGTGACTCAAGACCTAACATTTGAGCTATTAAACACTCAAATTGGATGAGTTGGAGATTGTTGAGAGCACAATACACACTCATCACCTTTTTTTATGTGATTTGAATGATTAATACTATCAGATCTGTTTGGAAAATGCCACAATTGTTTAGAATTCAAGATTTAAAATAATTTATTTTACCGAGTTATTGATAACAGTAATATTGGATGTATCAAACAAAATATTGAGATTATGTTAAATCTCACTGCAGGTCAAGATAGAGGTTAGTTTCACAGTTAGCAGATAGATAGCACCACGTGGCAAGTTTTAGACATTTTATATTAAAAATAAGTCCTTACTGCCCCAGTGTAAGTTGTCTTTTAGAATGTGATCTAATAACTCGAACTGCACATTGATCAAATAAAGTTCTACACGTATTTAAACTTTTTTCACGTGTAATAATTGAATTTATAAAATTATTTAATGTTAAAACGTCACTTTTACTGATGTGAGTTGCTATAGTTTTATGCACTCTTTTCACAAAATTAGTTTTTTAATTGGAAATAAACAAATGTTGTGGTACAAACACATACTTCATTCTCTTCATTTCCAATGATATTTCAGCACCATTCCCATATAAACCTCCTCTTGAACATTTCAATCAGTAGATATTTTTAAGCTATTAAATTACTATCAACAATTAATGCTGACTAGTATAACCTAACATTTCTCAGAATTAAGGGTGTGGACGGTTAAATATTAGAAATAAAAATAAAAACTTTGGAACAAAAAAATACCTACTTCTTTATTTTAGAAACTTTATGTGGATTTCTTTTCAAAAAAAAGGGCATCCTTTGCAACATTGAGCTTAGTATCGTTACTGATTCAAAACATGTTAATTAGTGTTTATGAAGTAAAATTTTGAAATAAAGATAATTTTTTTTTAAATATTGTATTTTAATTATGTTTGATGTTCTAGCCAGGTGAGGGGCTTTATTTAAACACATCTTGCCCAGTGCCCGATGAATATAAAAATCCAGATAATGACCTATATTCCATAGTTGAAAGGAAGGACGAGATTATCGATGCATTTTTAAGCTCACATTTATCAGGGTAAGTTTGTTGCGTAAGTTTAACATTTTAACTACACGTAATAATAATAATAATAATAATGTGGGGGACGGTTCATTCCGAATTCCGCCAACAGCAATTAATGTCCATTGTGTCTCCTTGTGGTATAGCAGATAGCGATCTGCAATACCTGTCTTCATCCAGAATAGGAGCAAGTTGCCGATCGGTAACTGCCTTAGTTGCTCGGCTCAAAAAAAGCTAAGCCCTACAAAGACAGCCTTAAACTAGTCTTATATTACAGCCTTTTTGCAGCAATATTATTGCAACTTGCAAGCGATATAAATTGCACATTCAAAGCGCAAAATCTACTTCTAACGTTAAAGCCTTTCCATTGCTATTTTTCTAGACTTTAATGACATTTGACATTGAAATTTGACTGTCAAATTTCGATTTTTGACTTGTCAAAAGGAAGGTTAGAATTAAAAAGTGTCAAACAAAACAAATTCTGAAAATGAATGCAGACAAACAAAAAGTATAACTAGTGACACTAGTTTATTTTTATTTAAAATTCTTCTTCTGGTTTCTCATCGGTCAACATAATAATTATATTGTCAAAAATCGAAAGTCACGAAAATATGCAAAGTTGCGAATGCATGACCTTGAAAATTAGAAACATTTCTATTTGTTTGCAAGCCTTTAACTTGCAGGAAAACGGGCCAAAACGCATGCGCAGTTATCATTCAAAAGAGGCCAGCAATTTATTAAAAAAGGCTGTAATGTAGGACTAGTATTAGTCTAGCGTACGCCGGGCCAACTACATGTAACTTGACTTTTATATAAGTAGAAGTGTTGTTTGTTTGTTGGTACCGTTGTATTCACTAAAAATGGGTACAAGTCTTAGATGTAGTTTGATATGGTATTTAACAGTCCCATAACTCTTTCGTGAAAGTGTTGAGGGCTTTCGGTTGGTCCCTGACGTAGGTTAACGAGGTCTCTAGTTAGCGAGTTTTCGTTTCTTTGGTCCGCAAAGTGTTGGATTAAGGTATTCTTGATCTCTCTCCAATCTTTACATCCAAAAACTGATATAACTTCTTTGGCTCTTCCTTTCAATTTGCTAAGAAGTCCTTGGATCAGCATTTGGTTCTGGAAGCAATCTTGGGTTTCTCGGTCCCAGTAGTAGTTTAAGAGCATGATTGCTGCATCGATAAAGGAGTGAAGTTCATTCGGATTTTCGTTGAATTCAGGAATGATATTAAGGTCTTTTACGTCGAAGGTAGGCATTATGATGTTGGGTAAAGGTAGTAAACTTTGTGGGGTTAAAATTAAGGTTGGTTGTTTAAGGATTTTTCGTTTAGGAGGGGTATTAAACATATGAATATCTTACAGGAGAAGGATGATGTATACAAGCATGTCCTAATCTTCTTTTCTTCTTACCGTCTACTTCTTTCTTCTTAAACGTCTACTTCTTTCTTCTTAACGTCTACTTCTTTATTTTTAACGTTTACTTCTTTCTTCTTACCGTCTACTTTTTTCTGCTTAACGTCTACTTCTTTCTTCTTAACTTTAAATGGGTGAACTTACGACGGTTTCCCAGGGATGTGGTAGTTTCGCTAGTAGATTAACGTTTAACAACGACGAGGATCTTGAAAGACTCTTCTACTAGCCTAGTGACTGCGCCAAATAAATACTCGTTGCACAAAGGGCACTTTTTAAAAAGGCTCTTTATTAATTACGGCACGAGTTACTAAATAATTAGAACTAAAAAACTTAAATTATCTATAACTATTTATAATAAAATTATTTTATTATCAGCACAAAAATATGCAATAGTGCAGAATTGCAATATTGCACTTTAACCGCGCGTTGACCGGCAGGAATTTGTGGAATTTCCGATATCGGAACAAAGGTTTATTGAACTGTAACTCATACTTTACGTCTCTCTTAAACTTTGAACCCATGTATACAAACTCCTTCACTTGTTCCCCTCTTTCTTCTTTAATCAGTTTCTTGCAGTTTATCGTACTGTTACTATATTTTCTCTTAGGGTTTGGTAATTTTAAACTCAGTACAAAAACTAAACAATTTTTATTGTGATATTTTACAAGATAAATTTTACTTAACAAATCACTTAGATATTCACAACTGTATAACACTTTATTATAACTTCAAAAACTAAACTTCAAACTAACTTTAACTTAAAAACCTCGATTTATGATCCCGTTTAAATACCTGTAAATCAATGTTCTCGAAAAATCGACACTTTTTGAAATTATTAAACCTTATTTTTGAGAATCATCCAGTGTCTTCTATTACTTGCGGTTTATTATGTATTCACGCTAATTGTGGTCGATGCGCTGTCGTCTCAAGGCAAGATCGACAGAGACGGGCACAAAAAAAATCGTAACAATACTTTCGTCTTGCTTACATTTATTTTTATCCCATTGATTTTTAAGGCATCATGTATAATATTAACCATCGCCTGCAACCCCTTCTTAGATAAAGCTACTATGACCTGATCATCAGCGTGAAGGACGATCAAATTTTTCATTCTCGATCGCACTTTCTTTCTAATCTTTTAAACAATCGTCAATGTATAAGCCATGACGAATCCACACATCCTTGTCTAACACCTTTTTCGATGATAAACCAGTCTATTTTAGCTCTTCTAAATCCTGCTTGCACATTCCATATCGTCTCAGTTTCATTCGTCACTCTTTTAATTAATATATTTGTATACAGTTTGCTGACGATACTAAGTAAACTGATGCCTCGGTAGTTCTTACAGTCCAGCTGCGAACCTTTTACTTTATAAAGCAGCACGATAACAGCCTTGCACCCATCGTCTGGTACGCTACCGCTCCTCCAACAAAGATTAAAAAAGGGCGGCACAGCAGATTAACTACCACGCTCTGTCTAGCCTTTAGCATTTTAACCGTAAACCTGTCGTGCCCTGCAGCCTTACACAATTTCATACTGTCAAAGTTTTCACAATCTCAGTCGTACTAATTTCACTTTTATGGCAACTTTCACTCATGTTTTCGAATGTGGCCTGTGCTTGTGTATCCTCTCTCTCAAATAAACTTTTAAAGTATTTCTTTCATCTCTTTAAAACGTATTCCTCTCCTTTCACCATACTAACATCTTGGTTTCTGATTTTTCCAGTTGCGAGGTAGTATTTTTAGCTGTAGTTGTATTTATGAACATCCAGAAGAGTTTAGAAATCGTCAGATAACCTTCTATTAAATTCATCCTTATCACTTTTTTGCCACAACCTACTTTGCCACACCTTTCAACATTTTATACTCATTCCTTACCTTGTTGATATCCCCAATCGTTGCCTTTTGGGTTCTTTGATTGGCGTTTGTAGCCAGCCAATCTAGCCAGACTTTCTTCTTCTCTGATACTGTATTTTGAACACCTCTACGCACATTTTCTTTAATTTGCATCCATTCCTTCTTTTACTTACACCACACACATCAATAGCAACATCCCCGATTCCTTTCTTGAATGGCCTCCACAATTCTTTAACCTCGCATGCTTCATCTAAACTATCAAATCCCGATCAATTTACTGACGAACTCTTATTTTACAGCTTCTTGTAAATTCCCAATTTTTATACGCTATAGTACAAAGGTTCGCGAGTGCTTTTTGATTCAATCTCGAGAAAAATTCCGATATAGATTTATTTAAACAGATTTTCTTTTAATGAATGAACTACTGAAAATTATTTGATCCACAATTGGGCCAGAATACCCCTCTCATAAATATCTTTTATCATACGTACTGGTCAAAGAAAAGTCGCGTTTTGGTATGTCTGTAAACTGGTCCAGTTTTGGATAGCTGGGGAGACCATATTAGTGCCGTTTAGTTTAGTGTGGGTCTACTGTTTGCTTTATAGGTATTATAGCATTTCCTTGTTTTTTCCTTAGGAGTTTACATCATGTCGTTCCTTGCTTTTAGTTTGGTTCTAATCTGAGTATTCTTATGGAAAGTGAACATAGGATCGAATATGAGCCCTAATATTTTTGGGTTTTTGACTGTCGGGATGGATTTTCCATTGATTTGTATGTCTAGGTCCATATTTACCTCTTTAGTTCATGTGGGTGCAAGGTTATAGATGCGCAATACATAGCCTCTCATACACAAAAGCCAACCTCACCTTCACGAGCTACAACTCTAGTTGTACGGTGTACCCTGTTACTAACTGACGAGGATATGGCGACCAAGTGACTACCGGAATAACTAGTCCCCTACCTATCGGTCAACAGCTTCGGGTTGAGGAACCAATAGGTGGAAGTGCAGCCTATTGCCCTGTGGTTAAGAAATTGACCTCAAAGGCGGAAGAACCCCCACAAGGGTCAACGGCAATGGGATGTAGAAGGCAAGGAGAAACCACTACATTAAGGAAACATTGGATATCTCAAGAATAATCGACATGGCTACGTTTGGATCAAATCAGTCTGGAGTTTCAAGCTCCCCAATCAGATCTCTGGGAGAAGCAGGTTTGAACAGTATAATGAGAAATTAAACGAGTAAAAGAAGTCAACCTAGGAGAATATGTACTTGGAACGTTAAGACCATGGCTCAAATCGGAAAAATTTAATGTGCTTGGAAAGAAATGGACAGGATAAAAATAGAAATAAAAGGCGACAGTGAGATAAGATAGCGTGATGCGAGCTACTGCGACATTGACAACTAAAGAATATATTACTCCGGAACAACGGATGGAATCTGTTTCTTAAGATAATTCACCGAAGAATCTACAGAATATGTGAGGAAAAAGTAGCGGATACACAATTTGGCTTTATGAAGGGAGTTGGTACAAGAGATGCTTTGTTTAGTTTGCAAGTCCTGTTTCAGAGATGCCGTGACGTGAATTGTGACGTTTTTGCTTGCTTTATTGATCACTAGAAAGCGTTCGATAAGGTACAACACAAAAAGATTATGCAAGTGCTGAGGGACACTTGATTAGATCACAAGGATATTAGAATCATAAGGAACTTTTACTGGAACCAAAATGCCATAATAAAGCTCCATATAGAGGAACAAAGTAATGTCATTGCTATACAGAGTGGAGTTAGATTCTCTCTCCTCTGATCTTCAACTTATACTCGGAGGAAATATTTACCGAAGCTTTGGAAAACACCGACCCCGGAATCCTGCTGAACGGAGAACGTATCCATAACATTCAATACGCAGACGACACCGTAGTATTTGCCGAAAGTCTAATTGGCTTGCAAGAGTTAATGGACAGGATAAACGGTGCCAGTGAACAATATGGTCTAAAAATGAACACAAGTAAAACCAAGTTCATGATAATAAGTAAGCAGGACATCCGAAACTGTTTATCAGAGAGAGTCCAGTAGAAAGAGTGTCCAAATTCACTTATTTGGGAACGATAATTAATGAGCAATGGGACCACTCTCAAGAGATTAAATGCAGTATAGAAAAAGCAAGACAAACCTTTATCAAAATGTCAAAACTTTTAAAAGCCACAATTTGGACCATTAAATTCAAAATCTTTCGATGTTACGTTTTCTCGGCACTCTTCTACCGAGTAGAGTCACGGACATTGACGGAGGCGACCCAAAAGAGACTTGAAGCATTTGAAATGTGGGTATACAGGAGAATTCTGAGGATCTTATGGGTGGACAGGGTGTCTAATGAATCTGTACCGGGCAGAATGAACAAAGGAAGGGAAGTGATAAACACTATAAAAAGAAGAAAACTTGAATATCTAGGCCATATAATGCGAAATGAAAACAAATACCAGCTCCTTAAGGAAATTCTCCAGGGAAAGGTCTATGGCAAGAGAGGACCCGGAAGGCGTAGGATATCATGGATGAAAAACTTAAGAACAACCACTGAATTATTCAGAGCAGCCGTAAATAAGTGCATCATAGCCAGGATGATCGCCAATATTCGGAACGAATAAGCACTTAAAGAAGAAGAAGAAGTTCATGTGGTAAAAATAGTGGTTGATTTGTAAAGGGATAAACGTCGTTTATCCAGCTAGTGAGACTTGCTTGATTTTGTCACATAGTTCGTATAATATGTTGTGGCCTGTCGCTAGTATGGTGCAGTCATCTGCATACGAGACCAATGTTATGTCTTGGGATGGGGTTGGCATCTTGCTCAAATAGAGATTAGAGAGTTGGGGAGAGGACTTCTTGTTGTGGCACACCCTGTTTTATTCGTCTAAAATTTGATTGGGAATTTTTAAAGTCTACATAGGTTTGTCTACCGTTCATATAATTATTTAACCACTGTTTAACCTTTGTTCTGTTGATTCAAGGGACACAAACAAACAGACAGATCTGTCTCGGTCCATTCTCGTAACAATATTATAAATTTTTAATTTCATGTCTTTAAAGTTTATTTTGGAATTTTTTAGTGGTCCAAAGATGATAAATTTTCATTGCTTAAAAGTTTATCCATAACCTACAGCAAGTATTGATAATTTAAACTATTTAAGAGTACTATTATTTGTTTATCGTGATCACAACTATCACATTAAAATTATTATGATTTATTGTTGGCCAAATGATGTTATTTTATTTTTATTTTTTCATAGACAAGTTTCCATAGATGCCCAGTTTCCCAACATGCTAACCCCTAGAAAGAGGTTGAGGTAAGACTTTTTTTATAAATGTGCGTGCAATATTTGACAGTTATATACTTGCACACATTAATAAATTAGTAATAAATAATAATAACTCCTGGACAATAACGTAACAATCTGAAATTAACCAAAAAATTTTATCTTTTTTTATGTTCGTTTTTGAAAGTTTATCGAGTATTTGAATAGTAGACTAATCCATTGGCGTAACTATACCATCTGAGACCCGTGGAAATTCATTGGATGAGGCCCCCCTCGTAAAAATCGTTACGTTGTAATTGAATTTTAATAAATCACCAAACAAGTTACCCAACAGTACCTATAACTATTATTGTGTGCATTTTTGTTAAATATCAAATAAATTTTATTTTCAAAAGCATAGGCATTACGAATTTATAATGAAATAACAATTTAATCTTTACAAGATATTTATTAATAAAATTCTTTTCTTCGAGCTTTCTGTTCCACAAAAGTATTAATATTGTCATCAAAGTTTAAAGATCAATAGACAGAATAGCCAAGTTACGTAGCCTGTTTTGTCCCATTGAGTTTCTTAATACTTAGGTTTTTATTAATTTTAGTTTTGAAAATGATCTTTCAGCACTAGCTGTAGTTACAGGAATTGTAACAAATAACATTAATGCAGTACCTACATACTTCAGGAAAGCTGCACGACATAAAATGATTCTTTATTATTATTTAATTAGCAAGTTCCCTTGAAAGTTCGACTTGCAACTTTGTATACTTCCAAAGGACCGATGACAATACAATAATTTCATAAATTTTTTCAAAGATCCTGGTCAGGATCAGTTATTTTTAAAAATAATGTTTTATATGGATAAAAAATGGCTGATATCCTCAAGAATTCAATTTAAATAGATGGCGACGCTTGAACTACTCTCAAACAGATGTCGCTATAGCCTATCACCATTTTAAATCCTAGTAATTACACGCTTTATTTTAATACCTGCTTGCGATTTTTTAAACGCAAATGAATTTTTACGGAATTCCGTTTTACGACAAACTAAAAAAAAACCCGAACAAAAAAATTAAAAATAAATAATAGTTTAAAAAAACTAAGACAACATGCTTTATAAGAAAACTGAACTAAAAAATAATAATAATTAATAAGAAATCATTTTAGAATCAAAAGCACTATCAATTAATATATATGATAAAAAACAGATATTTATTGGTAAAAGTAAAGTTTTCAAGAAGAAAATGTTAACAATAAATCCAAAAATACAATTGCTATTATTGCATAAATTATACCTAATGTTCCAAAAGCTTGCTTTTTTTTCTTCTTTCTTGTCTTACAATATGGGAAATTATCTTGGTAAAATTAAAATACAAACTTCTGGGTGACCAAAAAATCAGAATAACATCATAAAAAGCACACCACGCTTTTGATTGTAAAATTATTTTTTATTAATTTGATTTTTTAGTTCGGTGGTTTTCTTATAAAGCGTGTTGTCTTAGTTTTTTTGAACTATTATTTATTTATATATATCAACAAATTTAAAAGCTTATTTTAAGAGATAAGTGTCATTTAAATTTGGCAAAGTAACAGGTCGCAAAACACTGAAATTGGAAACAATTTTATTCATTGGAAGGAAACGCGATTTCAGCTGATTAATAATGATGTCCAATTCTCGATAAAATATTTTCACTTTGAACAAACTTTCCGGATCTTGGAGACGCTCATCTTCGCAAAGTTCGTCAAAATGGCGTTTCAATTATCTCTGACGAGTTTTAAAAAATTCATGGTTGATCAAAATTTAAACTAACAAGTAAAAAATAATTCTTAACATGAGAATAAAATTACTGATCACTGATTATTATCACTGTTTAAAAGCGTGGGCTGCTTTGTATGACATTTTTAAACTAACTCAGCGTGTCGGAATGAAAGCACCCTACGCTTTTAGAACAGTGACATTAATTTTCTCGTCAGTAATTTTATTCTTATGTTAAGAATTATTTTTTACTTGTTAGTTTGATTAACTCTAAAAGCGTGTTTTTTAGTGTTTTTAAACTATAAGTTATATCATTAGTGGTTTTAAAAAATTAACACTATACTTTTATGCAACACAAAATACAAACTACCATTTGTATTACTGCAAATTGCTAGTAGCGCCATTTACTAGATAATAGGCAAATTACTTATTTTGGAAAGTAGAAAACTGCCGCGTATTTTTAAGCATATCTGCAACACTATTGGAACGGCGCGCATGCGTAGTTCACGCACTAGTTCTATCTCTCTTACTCTTATGCAAAGGATCCCTGAAGAAATGTATGAATCCTGGCGAAACTAATTAGGATAATTGGATATTTTAATTGCATTATTGCATTGTCGTCGGTAGTTGATAAGTGTGCGAAGTTTAAATTAAATCTGATCGCTTAAAGTAGGGCAAAATCGAGGCTAAAAAATCAGTTAGAAACAAACATACAGGTAAAACTAATATAAGCGTGTTAAAAATCGTTAAAAGATAAGCAATTTTGTGCAGTACTTGCGATAGATTTTCGTTAAAAGTAAGTTTATAAATTGTTCCTTTTTTCAAAGTAATAGGTACATTTTTTGTTATACATTGTTTAATTTTTGTTCCCAAAAAATTAGAAAAATGAATCGAGCACGGAATTCAACAGAGCAGTTAGTGCTGGCCTCTCATTTATTGTAGGAAATTATTCTGAAAGGCCAGGGCAAAGGCGAAAACGATGCACTAACGATCGAGATGAACGTTTTATTAGACAATACGCTTTAAGAAACAGTACTGTCACTAGTTCTGTGATCAGAAACTAACTCGAAGCTGTCCGCAATGTCACAACTTCTTCTAAAACAGTTGGAAGACAGTTTTTTTTTGCAGAGGTGAAGAAAATCTTTTACGAAGAAGTTATGAGTCTGTTAGCTCAAGGTCTACTGTGAGACTCCCTGACTGATGTTGGGTCTACTCACTAAAAACTTCACCCCTATTTAGATCCGTCTGGCTATTGCCTCCGGTGACACTTAGGTCTGTTGGCCCATTGTTTCTTGCCTATGGGGTTTTATATCATTTTACCCATTTTACTTTCGTACCTTGTACAAGTTCTGTACTGGGTGGGAGCAATATAGTTCTGGGTCGCCGGATGGCCAAAAATTTCCGGTATTTTGCGGTCCAGTACCCCACAGCAGCACAGTATGTGTTTTACTGTTTCCGGATCTTTGTCGCACAATCTGCAGGTCAGGTCTCCATTAAACAGTCCCATTTTGTTGAGGTGCTTCTTTACTGGTGTGTGACCGGTTGAGAGCCCCGTAGTAATACTTAGCTGATTCCTATTCATTACTAACAGTTCTGCTGACCTTTTGTGACACGGTCCTTTGATGTATTCTTTCCCGTGTTTGTTTCCTGGTTTACTTTCGCAGTAATTTTTGTGTTCTTACACAATCCAGTCTTTTACAGACACTCTTACTGTACGCTTCGGTACCCCTAGTATCTGCACTCGGTTTGGGGGAGTTTCTTCTTGCAAATTCGTCTGATTTTTCATTACCTACAATTCCCTGGTGTCCTGGAACCCATATCAGTTTGTCGTAATACGGTCTGCCAGCGTTCTCAGTTCTTCTTTGCAGTCCCATACCAGCTTGGACGTCACTTCCTTGCTGACCAATGCTTTATGTGCTGCTTGACTGTCTGACAGAATGTTGATATGCGCGTTTTTAACATTCCTTCTATTCTCCTTCGCGAATTAAAGAATGGTGTACACCTCTCCCTGAAATACGGAGATGTGGGTTCCCAACGATTAGCTGATGGCAGTGTTTGGGTTCCTGGAGAACACTCCTGCTCCCGCCCCATTTCCAGTCTTGGATCCATCTGTATACCAGATTTTCCCCTGTAGAATGTTTTTGAGCTGGGAGTCGTCCCACTCAGTTCTGTCTAGTATCAGTACCTTGAATTGATCATTGAAGCAGTACCGTTTCGGAATGAAGTTCGTCCTCGTTTCCAACGCGTTACCGATCACAATTCTGACGATACTCATGTGTCCTGTTCCAACGTTTAGGTTGTTGCTAGAAGACGATTAAATGACGCTGGATTAAACAGTAGGAGACCAGCCATTGCACCCTTGCTTACTAAAGAGAGAGAACAAAGTTGCCAGGTTACGTTTTGTTTGATATCAATAAAATTGGTCTGTGGATAATTGAAAAAAAGTTTTATTCGCAGATTAAACTAGGGTTAGCCTTAAACACTCAGATAGTCGAGAACAAAAGGAAAGGAGACCAAAAGAAAGGTTTGCTTCTTGCAATATCTCTGCAAGGATTCTATTCGGTGGTGGATCTGTTATGTTCTGGGGTGGCATATGCTTTGACGCTCGCACATAATTAGTTCCTCTCCGTACAAGATCCATAAATGCCAATTACTATCTTGAGAGTATTGTAATATAATACATGTGATGCCTTTCGGTCATTTTATGGAACCCAATTTTCTGTCGATGCAAGACAACGCTCGACCTTACATAGCTGGGGAGGTACTTGATTATCTTAATCAGGTTGGTATACCAGTTATGCAGTGGCCACCAAAAAGCCCCAATCTGACTCCGATCGGGCTTTTATGGGATTACTTCGAGAAAAATGTTAAACGTCAAACACTTTAGGGAACTTAAAAATGCAGTTATCACAGCATGGGAATAAATTCCTCAAGGTCTCATCCAAAATTTAATTAGAAACAAGCCTAGACGCATAAACGCTGAGATCCGAAGTAGATAAGGCAATACACGCTGCTAATATCGCACTTACACCATTAATTTTGCTACTAGTGTCTTATTTAAACCATAATTTATTTTTTACAGTTACAATATTAAGACTTAAGAATAATTTTAATTCCAATCTTATAGAGATATATTAAAGCTAATTCAATTTTAAAGTATCCGATCATGTAACCAATGTACATAAAAAATTAAAATTAATTCATTACAGCAATTCGTATGATTTAATACGTTGTTGCGATAATATTGTCCGGGAGTCTATAATCGTTGGTGTGTCTGTCTGATTCGATAGGTGGCACTGTAATCAATCTCACAATAAATGTTGGTTTAGTGCCAGATCTGGGACCCGATAGGAGGCGTTGTGTTTGTATGTATCATCATCGGTGGTGAGGGACTGCATGCCGGCCCTCACTGAATTAGCGACTGCAACTAAGGTCACTCTTACATGGGTTCCTGGGCATACAGGGATAAATGGCAACGATGTAGCCGATGGACCGGCAATAAATGGGACCCTGGTGGAACCAAGAAGCCAGTTGGTCGGATTGCCTATTGCCAAAGTGAAACAGGAGTTGAAACTAATCCTTAAGCAAGAACATATCGCTCAGTGGAATGCAAATACTGGCTGCAGGACATCAAGACATTTAAAAAAAAAACCTCTCCAGAAGAGGCCAGACGCACTCTGGACGATGAACTGGAGTTGGCTAAGTAGCACGCTTGGCCTGCTCACTAGTCACGTCGCACTAAGGGCGCACGCACCTCTTCAAACTTAAGCTGGCGGCTGAGAAAAACTGCCGACTATGCGGCGAGGAGAAAGAGAGCAGCATACACATTCTGTGTTGCTTCCCGATGCTAGCGGTGTACAGGTACCAAACCTGGGGCCGCATGATAATGGATCCAAGTGATCTAAATGAGACGTAGCTGTAGTCACGGAGGATCAAAGATCTAGGTGGCATAGGTTTCTATACCAATGGCCCAACCGCAAAAATGTAATGTAAGCGTGTAAACTCTGCAACTGCTGATACGAGGATAGTTCACGAATTGTTGTCCCTAACACAGAAGCAAACACGAGAAGAATGAAACAGGAGTTGAAACTAATCCTTAAGCAAGAACATATCGCTCAGTGGAATGCAAATACTGGCTGCAGGACATCAAGACATTTAAAAAAAAAACCTCTCCAGAAGAGGCCAGACGCACTCTGGACGATGAACTGGAGTTGGCTAAGTAGCACGCTTGGCCTGCTCACTAGTCACGTCGCACTAAGGGCGCACGCACCTCTTCAAACTTAAGCTGGCGGCTGAGAAAAACTGCCGACTATGCGGCGAGGAGAAAGAGAGCAGCATACACATTCTGTGTTGCTTCCCGATGCTAGCGGTGTACAGGTACCAAACCTGGGGCCGCATGATAATGGATCCAAGTGATCTAAATGAGACGTAGCTGTAGTCACGGAGGATCAAAGATCTAGGTGGCATAGGTTTCTATACCAATGGCCCAACCGCAAAAATGTAATGTAAGCGTGTAAACTCTGCAACTGCTGATACGAGGATAGTTCACGAATTGTTGTCCCTAACACAGAAGCAAACACGAGAAGAATGAAACTAATTTATTTTTCAACATAGTCTCACCTGCAACGTTTATAAACTTGGTATATCGGTGTTGAAGTGTTTCAAACCCTTTTAAAAAAAATTCAGAACTTTGAGTATTCAGCCATTTATCTACCGCCGACATCACTTCGTTATCATCAGCAAAGCGGATTTCACGAAGATGTTCATTTAATTTTGGGAATAGATGGTAGTCGCTGGGAGCCAAATCTGGAAGAATAAGGGGGTTGTTCAAACATTTCAAATCCCACATTGTAAACGGCAGCCATTGCAACACAAATTTTGTGGGCTGGAGCGCTCTTCCTGGTGGAAGAGCCCACCTCGACTCAATTTTCCTTTTCTCTTTTCTCCGATCGCTAAGCATTTTTTTAGTATTAAATTCGCATAATATTCACCTGATATGGTGCACCCACGCGGTAAATAATCCACGAAAATCGCACCTGCAAAATCCCAAAAAACTGTAGCCGTGATCTTACCAGCCAATGGGACAACACGAAACTTTAAAGGGGGGGGGACCCCTGTACTGCCATTCTATGCTTTGTGTTTTGAATTCTGGATTAAAGTGATGGAACCATGTTTTTTCGACCGTAAGAAATTTTCGCTTACATTTTTTGGATTCCTATTAATATTCTCCAGTTTTGTCTCCTCTGCAACCTGGCGAACACGCTTCTGGTTTGCCGTCAACATTCATGGAACCCAACGTGCAGAAAGTTTAGACCCAATTCCTGATGTAAATTTTTTTTATCGCTTCCAACAGAATACCTACATGTCGGCTATAGCTTTGACTGTAATTCTTCTGTCATTTAATATCATGTCATGGACTAAATTCACATTTTCTTTGGTGACCACAATTTTGGGGACTCCTGCATCAGATGCATGTTGACAGGATTCTCTTCCCAGTTTAATATCTCGTGACCAATTATTGATAAGGTACGAAGAGGTAGAGTAACCCAATACGTTTACCATGTCCTTTTAAACTTCTTGCGGTAATATCCCCTTTTTACAGAGGTACTTTACCGCACCTCTAATCTCAATTTTGTCCATTTTTATAAAATCACGCACACCTCAAAGAAAAAAAATTAATATTAAACAAACAACGAACTGATGATAATTGGCACACACTAATGTCATACAATAAGCTTTTGCCTGACACCTAATTTACATTTGACATTCAACGCCAACTATGTTAGGGACAACATTTCGTGAACTATCCTCTTAAATAATATTTTAATTTAGATTTGTTTACCCAAGCGAAGCCCCGGCGGGCCAGTTAGTTTAATATATTTGTTTTACAAAATTCATTTAAAAAACAGAATTTTTTATTTGTCTAGATCTTTGGAAACTGATGAGCTAGATCTGTTGAATTTTATTCCTGAAGCCCAATGTTCAACCAGTAATTCAAACTCCAAGGAAATTAAAAAAGAATGTTAAGTTAAAAATTAATCGAGGCCATCTGAACGTTGCAAACTTATTGTACAATAATTAAGAAAATTGTTATTAAAAAAAAAATGGCCGATCAAATAGAATTATAGATTAGTTCGATAAAGAATGTATTTTTATGTTGTAAACATTTTCAATAAAATTAAATTATTATGAAAAAAAAGCGTTTACTTTTTATTTAGATTTCTATATTTCAAATAATTTATGTATCTATACTTCTCTTTCCAAAACTTTTGATGGGCTCAATTTTATAAATTTCATCTAACGTAAGATAGTTAGTCTTCTTTTTCTCTTCTACTTGTTTGATATATCATTTTGTTGATTCCGGGCTTGCCGTTGATGTGATGTGATGTGAACTGCCAGCTGTCTCTCCATCTTTTTGGTGGTCTTCCCGGTGGACCATTTCCTGCTGGTTTTCCTTTTAGTGCTATGCAGTTATCCTATTGACATGGTTATACCATTCTTTTCTTCCTTGTCTCCCACATCTTACTATGCCCTGTATGCCTCATTGTTCTCCTATGTTTTTATTTCTTATGCAGTTTTGCCAGCTGTTGTTCTCAGTAACTTCATTTCGGCCACACGTAACATGCTTTTGGTTCTGTTATTGTCTTCTAGTGTTTCTATTGTGTACATCATGACAGGTCTTACGAACGCTTTGTGGATTTTTATTTAACTGTCCATCCTCATGTATAGTATATTTCACGAGTATACGTTAGAAACTCGATAACCAGTATTCAACTGTACATTTAAGAAGTACGAAAGTAAATTTTTTTTTTAAACAATTTCGTAATTAACGAATTTTATTTTATAAGGGACTTTTTGTTTGGAAATTAAGAGTCAATATTTTTATTTGTTAGCTCGGTTAATTTTGCAACCAATTCTGTTCTTAATGACTTTATTTATTCTACATAATAAGAGAGGTAGGTAAGTAATCCAAACAAATTAGTAGTGTATGTATACCTAATAGACCGCGAAAATGCTACGACGTGTTTTAGATGTAGATGCATTAATATTGAATGTACACGCTTATTTTACTGGTCAGGAGTTCCGGAAACCAGCAAGGTTCCCAGGGCGTTGGTGTGTTACTCTGCAAAAATGAATGAATTTGTGACTGACGTTGAATGTGTGAGCCCAAGACTCCTCTGAGTGAGGCTGAAGGTTGGTCTTACTCGTATCTTTTTGCTAGGGGTTTATGCCCCACAAGATGCGCGGTAGAACCAATCTTTAAAATCCCAAAAAGAGAGGCGGGAGTTTTAAGATAGTGTGACAAATATTCTAAATAAGTGTAACCAGAATGAAGGAATTGCAATGTTGGGTGATTTTAATAGTTGGGTAGGAGTAAAGCATGATGGATATGAAAGTGTTCTAGGAATGTACGGTGACAGCAGAGTAAATAAAAACAGAGAAAGTCTACTTGAAGTATGTTTGAAGTGAAGCATGTGAGGTTGAAGAATTGTGGAAGCCATTCAAGAAAGAATTTGGATATTTCTATTGAAGTGTGTGGTGTAAGTAAAAGAAGGAAAGGAAGCAAGTTACAGAAAATGTGCGTAGAGGTTCAAAAAGCAGTGTCAGAGAAGAAGAAAGCCTAGCTGAATTGGCTGGATACAAAAGCCAATCAAAGAACGCAAAAGGCAACGATTGAGGATGTAAACAAGGCACAGAATAAGTATAAAAGGTTAAAATGTTTGGCAAAAGAGGTTGTGGCAAGAAATAAAGAGAGTAATAAAGATAAATTTGAAAGAAGGTTATCTGACAATTTCCAAAACAATATTAAACTCTTCTGGAACTCCATAAGAACAGCCAGAGGTGAAAATACTACTTCGCAACTAGAAAAAATTAGAAACCAAGATGGTAGTATGGTAAAAGAAGAGGAATGCGTATTAAAGAGATAGGTGGAATACTTCGAAAGTTTATTTGAGAAAGAGGATACACAAGTACAGGCCCCATTCGGAGACATGATTTAAAATTGCAATAAAAGTGAAATTAGTACGACGGAAATTGTGGAAGCGTTGAACAGTATGAAATTGGGTAAAGCTGCTGGGTACGACAGGATAACAGTTGAAATGCTAAAGGCTGGACAAAACGTGGTAACTAGTCTACTATACCGCTTTTTTAACCATTGTTGGGGGAGTGGTAGTGTACCAGACGGCTGGTGCAAGGTCGTTATCGTGCCGATTTACAAGAAAAAAGGTCCGCAGCATGACTGTAAGATCTACCGAGGTATTAGTTTACTTACCATAGTCGGCAAACTGTATGCAACTATATTGATTAAAAGAGTAACGATTGAAACTGAGAAGATGTTATGGGATGTGCAAGCAGGATTTAGAAGAGAAAAAAGATTTACGGATCAGGTCTTTGCATTACAAGGTGTAGTCGAAAAATTCTTGGCTAGAAATCAGAAGGTCTATTGCGCTTTTATGGACTTGGAAAAGGCCTATGACAGAGTGGTAAGGAATGAATTGTGGTCGACATTGTCTATGTATGGGGTGAACGGTAGTTTAATACGAGCACTGAAATCACTTTACGAGAATTCCACTGCTTGTGTCAGGATAAACGAAGCTTGCACGGAATGGTTTAACATTGAAAAGGGTATGAGACAGGGATGTGTGGCGTCGCCATGGCTGTTTAACTTATGCATAGACAAATGTTTAAAATACTGATGATGCCCTGAAAATCAAAGGGATAAAAATAAATGTAAGCAAAACGAAATTAATAGTTTTGTGTACTTGGGTTCAAAGTTTACGAGAGATGGAAAGTATGGCAGTGACATTGAGTGAAGGGTGTTGTCAGAAAAATAAATGAATGGGGCACTGCATAGTTTTATGTCAAAAAAAGGCACGTCTAGCGGTGCATAGAGGTGAGTTGGTTCCTACACTTATGTATGGTAGTGAATGTTGGGTTTGGTAGAAGAAGCATAAAAATAGGATTATTGCTGCGGAGATGAGTAGTCTGAGAAGTATAGCCGGAGTGACTCGATTGGATAAAGTAAAGAATAGTGAGATAAGAGAACGCTGTGGTGTAAAAGAAGATGTGGTTACAAAGATAGATAAAGGAATGCTTAGATGGTTTGGACACGTAGAAAGGATGGATAAAGGAAGATTGACGAAACAAATTTATAAGGTGAGTGTGAATGGACAAGTCGGTAGAGGTCGACCTCGGAGAACATATCTCGATCAGATCAACATTGTTTTGAAGAAAGGCCAGGTAAAAAGTACCAACAACCGACGAGCATGTATGAGAGCACTGATGGGAGTAGAGGAAGCAAAAGATGTGTGTAAAAACCGTAGCGGAAGTGGAAGGAAGTGGTCTCTGCCTACCCCTACAGGAAAAGGCGTGTTTAAATGTATGTATGTATGTATTTAACTGCGGAAAGGGAAAATGGAGGTCCATTGCTACCAGTTTTATTTATACGTAAGTGTGTGTGTGTGTGTGTGTGTGTGTGTGTGTGTGTGTGTGTGTGTGTGTGTGTGTGTGTGTGTGTGTGTGTGTGTGTGTGTGTGTGTGTGTGTGTGTGTGTGTGTGTGTGTGTGTGTGTGTGTGTGTGTGTGTGTGTGTGTGTGTGTGTGTGTGTGTGTGTGTGTGTGTGTGTGTGTGTGTGTGTGTGTGTGTGTGTGTGTGTGTGTGTGTGTGTGTGTGTGTGTGTGTGTGTGTGTGTGTGTGTGTGTGTGTGTGTGTGTGTGTGTGTGTGTGTGTGTGTGTGTGTGTGTGTGTGTGTGTGTGTGTGTGTGTGTGTGTGTGTGTGTGTGTGTGTGTGTGTGTGTGTGTGTGTGTGTGTGTGTGTGTGTGTGTGTGTGTGTGTGTGTGTGTGTGTGTGTGTGTGTGTGTGTGTGTGTGTGTGTGTGTGTGTGTGTGTGTGTGTGTGTGTGTGTGTGTGTGTGTGTGTGTGTGTGTGTGTGTGTGTGTGTGTGTGTGTGTGTGTGTGTGTGTGTGTGTGTGTGTGTGTGTGTGTGTGTGTGTGTGTGTGTGTGTGTGTGTGTGTGTGTGTGTGTGTGTGTGTGTGTGTGTGTGTGTGTGTGTGTGTGTGTGTGTGTGTGTGTGTGTGTGTGTGTGTGTGTGTGTGTGTGTGTGTGTGTGTGTGTGTGTGTGTGTGTGTGTGTGTGTGTGTGTGTGTGTGTGTGTGTGTGTGTGTGTGTGTGTGTGTGTGTGTGTGTGTGTGTGTGTGTGTGTGTGTGTGTGTGTGTGTGTGTGTGTGTGTGTGTGTGTGTGTGTGTGTGTGTGTGTGTGTGTGTGTGTGTGTGTGTGTGTGTGTGTGTGTGTGTGTGTGTGTGTGTGTGTGTGTGTGTGTGTGTGTGTGTGTGTGTGTGTGTGTGTGTGTGTGTGTGTGTGTGTGTGTGTGTGTGTGTGTGTGTGTGTGTGTGTGTGTGTGTGTGTGTGTGTGTGTGTGTGTGTGTGTGTGTGTGTGTGTGTGTGTGTGTGTGTGTGTGTGTGTGTGTGTGTGTGTGTGTGTGTGTGTGTGTGTGTGTGTGTGTGTGTGTGTGTGTGTGTGTGTGTGTGTGTGTGTGTGTGTGTGTGTGTGTGTGTGTGTGTGTGTGTGTGTGTGTGTGTGTGTGTGTGTGTGTGTGTGTGAAGCAATGGGTATTGGTGAAACAAGATTAACCCTAGTTTAAAAAAGTGTGAAAGATGAAAATAGTGAACAAAAAATTGAAAAATTTAAACGCCGCCGACATCCAAAGACTGTTAACTTTCCCCAAAGCTTACAAATTTGAAATTCGCAACATTGTATACAAAATGCGTTAAAAAAAGAACATGTCTCTTTAAATTTAATATTAAAAAAAAGTCATAGAAAAAGATGCATTTGAAATTTGAACTTTGGAGAATTTTGAAAAACATAAGGTTTAAGTTTAAAAATGAAGACAACCGAAAGGTTTTGTGTGAAAAATCTAGAGTCGTGCACAAAAGAATTGAATTTTTAAGAAATTATTCTAACTATACTTAAACAAGAATGCTCTTCATTTGTTTAAAGGTGGAACAAAAAGAATTTGGCAGGACGATAACATAAAGTCCATAAAACACACTGACGGTGAAGGAAAAAGTAACATTATTGTCTACAAAAAAACGGATCTCACTTTGAACAATTATTGTAAAAACATTTAAGGCGGTATGTGTAATTAACTTAAGTTTAGTTTCTGTTGTAATTTCGCTGTTTAATGTTATCTGCAAAATAAATTAATAGAATAAAATGTTTTTTATATGACAGATTTGCATTTTTCTTGGGTTTTAATTTGATGTATCACAAGTTAGGGGTTGGAAACAGCAGAATAACATTTTCCTTAATTTTAAATTCGATGTGTTTTGTTTTTTTTACATTTACGCAAAATAAATAGTTATTTGGACTGGCTGGTGTTGAAATAAAAATTCTTCCGGTGGTGATTATAAATTACCAAAGATAGTTCCAGCTCTGAATGACCGAAGAGGAATTAACCCTTTGCACTCGTATGTCGCCGTATAGGAGGCACACCATGTCTTATCATTACAGCGGGTTGGCCGGTCCGTCATCCCCTAAGCCCATTTATAATATTTCTAAATTGCTTTCTTAAATCTTCGTTGAGTATATGTTTATGTAAAAATAAAAGATAACATGATATTTATTTTAGACATGCTATCGTAAGCTGTTTATTTTATATCTGCTGATGTATATATTACAACCACTTCAGTATCCACAGTGCACCATTTTTGCGTTTTGAATATTACTCATTTCTATAACTAACACGATTGATTAAAAATCGGTGTGTTTTTTCGTTATATTTTGTAAATAAATATTTGAAATGTCCAATGGATTTTTACAAGATGAAATTGAAAATGAGTTGCAATGTAGTAATTTTATATTGACTCGCCTGAAAATGATGGATTGGATAGTGGTAATATCAGTAAAGAAAGTGACTCTAGTAGTGGTAGTGATATTATAATTACTAAAGGACAGAGAACCATACCTTTACTATAAATTCGACACTTAAGTCGTCGTTTTTAAAAGATTTTATATTTCATCCCCTTTTCACCCCTTTCGTAGGGGTGCTTACAACATTGGAGATATCACAATCAAACTCAGTGACCTTGAAAACTACGACATCGGCACTAATATTGGCGTTTTGAATATTTTTTATATTTCATTCCCCACCCACCCCTTCTGTAGGGGTGCTTACAAAATTGGGAATGTTACTATTAAATTCAGCTACCCAAAAACCTATGAATTCGATACTAATATCAGCTGTTTTTGATAGTTTAATATTTCATCCCCTACCCACCCCTTTCGTAGGGGTGCTACAAAATTAGGAATGTTACTATCAAATTCACCGACCTTAACAACCATGAATTCGACACCAATATTTGCCGTATTTAATATTTTTTAAATTCCATCCTCTTCTCACCCCTATCGTAGGGATGCAAACACAATTGGGAATGCTACCATTAAAATCAGCCACCACAAAACAATGAATTTAACACTAATATCGGTGTTTTTAATAGTTTTTATATTTTATCCCTCTCCCTCCCCTTTTGTATGGATTTTTACATAACTGGGAATGTCACTATCAAACTTAGAGTTTCCGAAGACTATGAATTTGACACTAATATCAGCCGTTTTTAATATTTTTTACATTCCATCCTCTTCTCATCCCCCATCGTAGCGGTGATAACAACAGTAAAACCATCCCTGGTATGTATAAAACAACTTCTGAAAATTTCATCCCAGTCGGTCTAGCCATTTGGGAGTTTTTGAAGGACATACATACAAACATCTTTTCATTTTTATTTATAAAGTAGATAATGGTAATAATTATGATATAGGTTTTATTTGTGTTTTTCCCTCCTCAAATTTTATTATTTTTTTTTTACTTTTATTTAGTGTTTTTCAAGTTTTTTTTATTTAGTTATTTTTCATGTTATACATACATACATTCATATAGTCACGCCTTTTTCCCATAGGGGTAGGCAGAGACCACTTCCGCTACAGTTCTTACACACATCTTTTGCTTCTTCAATCTCATCAGTGCTCTCATACATGCTCGTCGGTTGTTGGTACTTTTGACCTGGCCTTTCTTCAAAACAATGTTGATCTGATCGAGATATGTTCTCCGAGGTCGACCTCTACCGACTTGTCCATTCACACTCGCATTATAAATTTGTTTCGTCAAACCATCTAAGCATTCCTTTATCTATCTTTGTAACCACATCTTCTTTTACACCACAGCGTTCTCTTATCTCACTATTCTTTACTTTATCCAACTGAGTCACTCCGGCTATACTACTCAGACTACTCATCTCCGCAGCATCAAACCTATTTGTATGCTTCTTCTGTCCAACCCAACATTCACTACCATACATAAGTGTAGGAACCAACACACCTCTATGCACAGCCAGACTTGCCTTTTTTGACACTTTTTGGCTGCTCATAAAGCTATACAGTGCCCCATTCATTTGTATAATGGTAATAAATTATTGTGTTTAATTTGAATAAACTTTTGTGCAAAAAATATAATTTTTTAAAAAACATCCCATAGTTTTTGACATTGAGCTTTTTGCTTTTTTTCTAAAACAATAAAAAAAAATTCACATTTTTATTTTATTTTACACTAAGTGTATCTAATACGGAATTTTAGCGCATTTTTAAAAAATTCCCTTACAAAAAAAATTCCGAGTAAATAGATAAGTAAAAAAAATATTGTCTGAGTACAGTGTAATTCTTCTTCTTCTAGGTGCCATGACCGTTTAACGATCGTTGGCGATCATTCTGGCTATCATGTTTGCAATCATTATTTTGTTGGTAGCCGCTCGGAAAAGTTGTATAGTGGTGAGACCAAACCACTGTCAGAGATTTTTGAGCCAGGAAGTTCTTCGTCTGCCGGGGCGTCTCTTACTATTAATCTTACCCTGTATTATAAGATGTAGAATGTCATACTTTTCTGGGTGTCTCATGATATGTCCGAAATATTCAAGTTTTCGTTGTTTTACAATATTGACCACTTCTGTATCTTTATGCATTCTTCTAAGTGTAATTACAAAAGAACATATACACGAGTGCAAAGGGTTGTCTACATTTTTACATTGATTGACAAAAGTCTGACAAGTTTCACAATAATTGTGAATTTTTTATTAAAAATCCACAAACATAGTTAAATGCATTGTTAACAGGCAAGTTTTTGGTCTCTCTTGTTTTTAATTGCTATTAAAAACCACAGCTCCATTTGTATTATATCTAATAACAACTGAACTAATTGACCGGGTGTCTGATTAAGAGAGGTAACCCGCCGTATCTCAGAAACTATTTATCGTACAACTTGAGAAACAAAATCTGTACTACAAATTCGCACACAAGAAACTACTTAACATTTTTTTCAAGTTTCCTACTGCATCGCTAGAGGGCGTAGTTCACAATAATAACACAAAAACACTATACCTATTTTTTTCTTGTATCTTCGTTTAAAAAATAAATATTGAGATGCGGTTTTTACCATTTTTTTTAAATTACATGCTCTTTCAAGTAAATAATTAAAAAATATAGCATCGCATTTGACGATTCCCAAAAAAAGTTGAAAACAAAACAATTGTTCAATCAACGCCACCTAGCGATCGTTAAAACCACCGGAATAAAGCGATGATATAATATTTTATTAGACATTAAATTCCCTTTCAAATGATACTAAGTTTGTTAAAATCCATGAAGCGGAACAAAAGTTTTAACTGGTTTATTAAGTCAGCTTTTCCACTCACCCCTACCACTTTTATTACAAGATAGAGGAAAATGCACTGGAGCAAATTTACGTAAAATGATCTAAAGATCGCGAATATTTAAATTTTGTAGTAGTATTACCATTGTATATTTTAAGCAATGATATTACTGTGTAATTATTGTATATTTTAAGCAATGATATTACTGTGTAATTATTGTATAAAAATGACGTGTTATTATAGTGGACTACGCCCTCTAGCAGTGGAGTGGGAAACTTAAAAATAATTTCCAATTTCTGAATTGTTCAATTGCGTTTTTCTCGAAAACGGATGAAATTATCGTGTTTAAACAGGAGTACCAATATTACGTAAAAATGATGTCTGCGTCATATTTTTTAATCAAAATCACGAAAAAATTTCGTTAAAAAAAGTTATCAGTCGATTTCATTAGCAGGAATCATTCACACGACGCCCCATATAACTAATTGTAAAATAATTCATAAAATATAATTCCTTGTCTAAAGTTATGCCTCTCCATCGATTTTGTTAACAATTAATAAATTTACTGTAAAATTATTAGCAAAAAATGAAAACAAAATTTCAAATTTAACGCCTTTTTTTCGTAGGGGTAGGAAGAGACCACTTCCTTCCACTCTACGGTTCTTACACATACCTTTAGCTTCTTCTACCTTCATCAGCGCTCTCATACATGATCGCCTTTCACAGCGTTTCCTTATCTCACTTTTCTTCTTTATTCATCAGAGTCACTCCGGCTATACTTCTCAGACTACTCATCTCCTCAGCAGCGTTGATGTTATTTTCATGCTTCTTCTGCCAAACCCAACGTTTACTATCATCATAAGTGTAGGGACCAGCACTTCTTTATGCACAGCAAGTTGCATATTTTTTAACACATTCTGGCTGCTTATAAAGATATAAACAGGGCCCCATTCATTTGTTTCTCTACCAACACCCTTCATTCAATGTCACAGTCATACTTTCAGTCTCTTGTAAACTTTGAACCCGAGTATACAAACTCATTCACTTGTTTCACTCTTTCTCCTTCAACCAGCACCTCGCAGTTTGTCATGCTTTCGTCTCTTTCAAAACCCATTTCTTTCACCTTGCTTGCTTTTTTTTAGGGCATCATTCATAATATTAACCATCGCCTGCAACTCCTCTTCAGATGATACTAATATGACCTGATCATCGGCGTAAAGGAGGCATTTAACGGTCAAATAATTCATTTTCAATCCGTACGCAGTCTTTTAAATATTTTAAACAACCAACTATGTATGTGGCGAAGCCACACATTCGTGTCTAACACCTTTTTTAATGTTATACTAGTCCGTGTAAGCTCCGTTTATCCCTTAGACCTACCTATGTCTATGGTTTATCCTGACAGTGATTTCAGTGCTTGTATCAAACTACCGCTCACCGTATACCTAGACAATGTCGACCACAATTCATTCCTCACCACTTTGTCATAGGCCTTTTTCAAGTCTACGAAATTGAAGTAGACCTTTTAATATTTGTATCTAATTAGTTATGTTCACTAAATGTATTCATATCTGTTTCGATACCTTTGACATCCAAGTTTAAAAAAAGTTATTTAATAAAAGTAAGCAGCATACCTATTTTAAATATTTAAAAAAGTAAAAAACAATTAATTAACGTAAAATTCAATACTAACATACTTTAAATATTTGTTTTTGAACAAGCCTTGCATAAAATGTACTTGTTACGTCCCTGTTTTTCAAGAATAATTTTTGGAAACGTCCGCGCATAATCCTTGGGATGACAGCGCCAGTGGCGCCCCATCTGGCACTACTGAATGATGTTAATTGTGTACTTCCGAAGTCAATCCTTAAAATATCGAAAAAACATTGTTTAATAATCTTGACGTGAAATAATACAATCAATGTAGTTGATTGCACGATTATTGTTATTCAAGAGTTCGAACTTATATATGTGCAGTGCTGTTTAAGTAAAAGTCGATTTAGTGACAGGGTGTATCAAGTAGTTTTTAGGAAGACCGATAGAGGATTCGCGATTAAACTCTATTAAATATTAGCCAGAATCTATTTTTAAAATATGCCTGTGTAGATTTGTGTTGTATTCTACTAATATATACCTGTCTCAGTAAAGTGGGCTATTTTTGAAAAATATTTATGTAAAAATAACTAGTGTCCATGGGCTTGTAAAAATACTGTAGGGAGCCATTTTTTAGTCTACATATTTAATTTTTTCTTTACCCAAAAATAAGTGAAATTGAACCTCTGTGTTAGTGATTTTTTGGGCACTTTTGATAGAACCATGCGAAAAAATTGTTCCCATAATGAGAAATATTTCATGAGAGTGTAATGTTTTCACATCAAAGCCATGGAAGTATATGATTTGGAACTCCAGGAATAAGTTTTTCGGTAGGTATGTACTTGGATAATTCTATGCATTGTTACTAATATCAAATTATTTTAACGTTTTGAAAGAGTAGATGACCAAATAACTTCTGTATCATGGTAACTATCTTCTATGAACCTTTATTTTAGTTAAATTAAAAACTTCAATCATAAATTTTTTTTTCATTCTTAGATTGTTATTTTTCTGTATTTAAAAAAGGTTCAATATCTTTTATTTTATTTCATTTAATCATATTTCAAAGAGAATAAAAGCTAATGTAAGGTTACGGGATTGTTTTTTAAAATAAATAAAAATAAGTTAAAAGTTAAAAGCGAAACACTAATCATAGACTAATGTAAAGCATGCTTTGTAGAAAAATATAGTATTCCAGAGAGAAGAATATTTCTAAATTCTTAAAACAATAAAGTACTAGATTTTTAACTAAACATTTTCTGACACCTTAGCATCTTTTTATTATTTTGTAAAATAAAGATTAACACCTGTTAAAACTTTTAAAACCATGCAATATATTAATTTGAAACCATTTTCATATTATGTTTTTTCAATTTCACTGCAAATCTTCTTCAAAATTCTAAAACAATTTAAATTTATTGATTAACTAATAAAAAATAAATTACTTATGTAGTTGTCTAAAAATATGAAAGTATATTTTGCAGTGACTTAAATTTTTAATAAAAACATTTTTTCTGTGATTTTAATTTATTTTCATTTATAAAATCACCTTTTTTCCAAAGCAATAATCCATAAATTATACTAAATTTATAGATGTCTTCCTATTGTTAAAAAAATTATATATATTTGTGCTTAGAACACAATTATGCTTTTTTATAATTATTTTATCTTAGGTAGATATTTTCTTTGCAATGGTCAATACTTCCATATTGCCAGCATTAATTTATGAGTTAACCAAATGTACATACATATAGTCACGCCTTTTTCCCGTAGGTGCAGACAGAGACCACTTCCTTCCACTTGCTACGATTCTTACACACATATTTTGCTTCCTCTACTTTCATCAGTGCTCTCATACATGCTCGTCGGTTGTTGGTACTCTTGACCTGGCCTTTCTTCAAAACAATGTTGATCTGTTCGAGATATGTTCGCCGATTTCGACCTCTACTGACTTCCATTCATTCACACTCGCCTAATAAATTTGTTTCGTTAATCTTCCTTCATTCATCCTTTCTATGTGTCCAAACCATCTAAGCATTCCTTTATCTATTTTTGTCACCTTTTGTCTTCTTTTACACCACAGCGTTCTCTTATCTCACTATTCTTTACTTTATCCAACCGAGTCACTCCGACTATACTACTCAGACTACTCATCTCCGCAGCATCAAACCTATTTGTATGCTTCTTCTGTCTAACCCAACATTCATTACCATACATAAGTGTAGGAACCAACACACCTCTATGCACAGCCAGACTTGCCTTTTTTGACACTTTTTGGCTGCTCATAAAGCTATACAGTGCCCCATTCATTTGTTTTCCTGCCAACACCCTTCGCTCAATGTCACTGTCATACTTTCCATCTCTCGTAAACTTTGAACCCAAGTTCACAAATTTATTTACTTGTTCCACTCTTTCTCCCTTAATCAAAACTTCACAGTTTGTCATGCTATCTTCTCTTTTAAAAACCATTACTTTCGTGTTGCTTACATTTATTTTCATCCTTTTGATTTTCAGGGCATCATGCATAACATTAACCATCACCTGCAACTCCTCTTTTATGATGCTAATATAACTTGATCATCGGTGTAAAGAAGGCATTTGATGATCAAATCATTCGTTTTCAATCCATACATACTCTCTTTAAAATCTTTTAAACTCTCTTTAAAATATTTTAAACAATCATCTATGTATAAGTTATACAGTGATGCGGAGCCACACATCCCTGTCTTACACCCATTTCGATGTTAAACCAGTCCGTGCAAGCTCCGTTTATCCTGACACAAGCAGTGGAATCCTCGTAAAGTGATTTTAGTGCTCGTATTAAACTACTGCTCACCCCGTTGTTAATGTTATTTATGTTCAAGTGAATCTGAACTCTTTGTATATGTCAGTTAGTTTTGAGGTTATGTATGTATGTCAAGTAAAATAGATTTCACAGTCAAAAAAAGTGTCAGAATATATCTTATAAAATACGACAAAAAAATAGGATAAAAAAGACTAAAACAGAACAGAGGTTTCAACATTGGTCCTTCGAGCATTTAGAAGAATTTCAACTAGGAAAAACAGTATTGCTGAAATGAGTGAATTGGAGAAGAGTACTAGTGAAATAGCAGGTGGAAAAACCAGGAGAAAGACAAATAAATCTGAAGCCAGACAAGCAGATGATTCAGTTAAGGATTTTCTGGGATTTTCAAATAATGAAAATGGATTATCTGAGATACAGAGAGATTCACAGAAATCATTATTAACTAGAAGCAGAAAGTCGAATACATCTAGCAAGAAGGTTATAGAGATTCAACTTGAAGCAGCCAGAAGAATAGCAGCGATGGAAGAGAAGAAAGATCAAGAGGCTTTAAGAGAAAAAGAACTCATCGAGTTAGAAATGAAAATAAAACTCAGCGACACTGAAAGTAAATATGAAAGTGAATTTGGACATGACAATAATTTTCCACAAGAATCTGAAAATGGACAGGAGAAAGTAAATAATTGGTTCAAAAATCAATCATGTACAAGAAGTACAGAAAGTTACATATGACGAAGAATTGATAAGTCTCAAGAATGGCAAAGATATAGAAAAGTCAAGTAGAATTTACAAATTATCACCTATTTTACAAGATGGAATAATATGTATGAAAGGAAGAATAAGCAGTAAATGCGATAAAATAAAATTAAACAGAAACCCCATAATATTAGAAGTGAAACATAGTTTCACACAACTTCTGATAAAAGGATACCATGTAAGAGCAAACCATAATGGGTATGAGTTCGTTATAAACGAGATAAGACAGAAATTTTGGATTTCAAAATTGAGAAATGCAGTTAAACAGATATGGAACAAATGTCAGTTTTGTAAAAATAGAAGAGTTAAACCCAATGTACCTGAAATGGGTTACTTACCAGAATCAAGATTAGCAGTGTTTCAAAAACCTTTTACAAAAACTGGAGTGGATTACTTTGGTCCCTTTTTGGTAACTGTTGGAAGAAAACACGAAAAACGTTGGGGAGTCATATTCACGTGCATGACTACAAGAGCAGTTCATATTGAGATTTCCTGGAGTTTGAACACGGCTTCAATGGTAATGGCATTAAAACGATTTATTGGAAGAAGAGGTATAGTAACCGATCTTTACTCGGATAATGGAACTAATTTCCGAAGTGCAAATCGAGAATTGTTCGAGAAGGTACGTCAACTAGATCAGAAAGATTTAGCAAATCAAATGGTGACAAAGCGAATCACTTGGCATTTCAATCCGCCAGCCGCATCACATATGGGGGGAAGCTGGGAGAGACTAATTCGATCCATCAGGAGAAGTCTCGATGTTATCCTGAAAGAGAATTATCCAAAGGATGAGGTACTTCTAACAACCCTAGTCGAAATTGAAGGGATATTAAATTCAAGACCTCTTACTTATGTACCAGTAGATCCTGATTCACCAGAGAGCTTGACCCCGAACCATTTTTTGATTGGCTCTTCTACTGGACAACCTTTAGAAACCTCAGAAAATGCTGAAATTGATTTGAAACGACAGTGGAGAACTGTCCAAGCTCTAGCAGATCAATTCTGGAAACGGTGGCTTAAAGAATATTTGCCAGAATTGAATCAAAGGACAAAATGGCACGACAAAAAAGTTTCTCTTAAAGAAGGTGATATAGTCGTCATTGCAGATAACAACTTACCCAGAAATACTTGGCCACTGGGAAGAATTTCGAAAACATATCCAGGAAAAGATGAAACAGTACGAGTGGTGGAAGTAAAACACAGAGTGGAGTTTTCAAAAGACCTGCTGTGAAGATTTGTAAATTAGAAATTGAAGGATGAAATAGTGAAGTTTCACTAGGGAGGGAGAAATGTTAATGTTATTTATGTTCAAGTGAATCTGAACTCTTTGTATATGTCAGTTAGTTTTGAGGTTATGTATGTATGTCAAGTAAAATAGATTTCACAGTCAAAAAAAGTGTCAGAATATATCTTATAAAATACGACAAAAAAATAGGATAAAAAAGACTAAAACAGAACAGAAGTTTCAACACCCGTACATAGACAATGTCGACCATAATTCACTCCTCACCACTCTGTCATGAGCCTTTTCCAAGGCTATAAAAGCGCTATAGACCTTCTGACTTCTAGCTAAGAATTTTTCGACTATACCTCATAATGAAAAGACCTGATCCAAACATCTTCTTCCTATTCTAAATCCTGCTTGCACATCTTATATCATCTTAGTTTCATTCGTTACTCTTTTAATCAATATCTTTGCATACATTTTGCCGACTATGCTGAGTAAACTAATACCTCAGTGGTTCTTACAGTCCTGCTGTATAGTACATTTATAATGTTGATCTATCTAACAAGAATTAAAAATATCTATTTTAAGTGTAATTTTTATACTGGAAATCTTTTTCAAGTTTGTGATCTATTTTAAGTTAAGTAATTTAAATTAACTTTTTAAATCAAAAGTGCAGCTTTCCTTATATTACCTATGAGTATAAGTATTGTTTTAATTGAAGGAACTGCAAGACATGAAGATTTAAAATATCTTAAGGTTTACCACAATACATCTAATGCATAGAATGGTTACTTATCAGTAGAAAATAAGCTTAAGTATATGACAATGATTTATATTTATTAAGTGACATAATTTTATCAGGTACTTATTTGTAGATCTACCCATATTTGATAATTAAATTTGTATTAACCAGTAGCAATTGCATAAATCTACAAAGTTAGACATTTTTTGTTCAAAAGATTATCAGCAACAATAATTTTATTAATTCCCTTCAATTTTAACAAAATTCTATACATGCCATCTTATTACTAAAAACAAATAGTTAAATTTCTTATGAACCAATAAACAAAATTTGAATAAAGTTACTATCTCAATTTTAAATTGTATTTACCATAAATTATTTTATATTATATAGTTATTTTTACCATACAAATTATGGCATGCATTCACCTATTGAACGTACTTTAAAAATAATTAATAACAAAAGTAAGACATATTTAGTGGTTCATTAGCTATGTTCAAGAATCGGTTGAAAAGAGTTTAAGTTGTGATATTTTTATTTTAATGTTAGTAATTGTATTTGTTTAATTTTATCTTAATTTACTATATAAGTTGATTGTTTGATTTTTACTTAAATGTATACAAAAATTTTTGGGGATGATCCGAAATATTAATAAAATTTTTTTTATTTATATTTGCTCTGTATTGTAATGGACAACTATTGCCAGATTAAATTCATTCAAACTATTTTCTTATAATTAATGAATATAAAATTCGACGAAGGTCGACTATATATATGTATAAATATATATATATATATATATATATATATATATATATATATATATATTATATAAAAAAAACTACTTTCCTGACAATAAGCCTCAACGAACATTTAATTATTTCTGATCGATAATTGTGCATAATCCTTTTAGGGTGATATGCAGATGCTTGTGAAATAAAAGAAAGAATTGTTAAATTTATCTACTTGAAGTGACCACCTATGGACCAGTTTTGGGGTGTTGCCCCTTATTAGCATAGGGTAGGTCTTGCAAACTTACGTCTGCACTTCGAAGAGATAAATCAACAATCCTTAGTTTTACTAGGTTCATATTAAGAGCCAAACGCAGAGCGCTAGTCGCGACACCTATACCTTTTAACAAGCATATATAACCTACCGTATGCTGATGATGGGCAACACCCCGAAACCGCTCAATAGATGGTCACTTTGAGTAGATAAATTTAATAATTCTTTCATTTACTTAACAAGCATCTGCATTGTGATTCTAAAAAGTGACTATACACGATTATCTATCAGAATAATTCAATGTTCGTCGAGGCGTATTGTCAGAAAAGTAGTTGTTTTCTGATATATAGTCGACCCATACATATAAATTTAATTTTTAAACTCTTAGGATAGTCCAATTTAAATGGTTGTCAGTTTTATGTTCTTATTCTTTTTATTTACACTACATAGGGTATATAGCATTTTTTTTAAAACAACAATATAATTAATTTTAATATTTTAATTATACTTTTTACTTACTTTGTGCATGAATAATGTTGAAATTCACTTTCATTTAAAAAATATACATATAAGAAATAAACATTTTCTATTAACAATATTTTCCAAGTCATTTTAAAAGTATAATGAATATTTGTGACAAAAAGAAAAAAATTGTCACGAATAAAGAATTTTAAATAAATATTTTAGTTATAAAATATCATTATTTGTATATAATACTTTTATATGAATTATAAAAATATTTATTTTAATGTTTATAATTTAATATACATACATACATACATATAGCCACGCCTTTTTCCTGTAGGGATGGGCAGAGACCACTAATTTTCACTTGCTAAGGACACGTTTTTTGCTTCTTCTACTTTCATCAGCGCTTTCATACTTGCTCATCAGTTGCTGGCACTCTTGACTTCTTTCATTCATCCTCTCTATGTGTAAAAAGCATTTCTTTATCTTCTTTAACACCACAGAATTCCTTTTTCTCACTATTCCTCACTTTATCCATCAGAGTCATTATGGCTTAACTTCTCAGACTACTTATCTCCAAAGCGTTGATCCTACTTATATGTTTCTTGAATACTAAATCAATAATAAATAACCTGCGATTATTCTAAATATATAATTAAATGAAATTAAGAAAAGGAGTAAATTCCAAAATTAAAGTAAAAAATTTAACTAGTTTAATCAAGGCATTTTCTAAGAATATTTATTATATCAGATGTAGAGACTCTTGGTTGAGTAAAATAATAGCTATAAGCTAAACTCTGCCAAGTAAAATAAAGTCAATTTATTATTATTATTATAAATTACTACAGAAAGAGACATGTCAAAGGTCTCCACTTTATTCTCAAATAAGCGAATGTCAAGTGCGTATTTAAACCTAATTTGTTACCATGCAATTTAATCTTTACTTTTTTTACATGATAACATATCTCATAGACACAATGAGTAATAGTTGTAGTGACTCTAGCCAAAATGACGGCGGTGTGGTTCGCCACCCATCACGTCTTGTTCTCCATAGGGGCGAAAAGTGAAATGCGGGTAGTAACTTTGTTACTTTAAATATTAGGGGAGGTTTGAATGATAAATTAAGGAAATATACATAATAATGAACGAAAGACGGATTGATGTGAAACCACAACATATGGACCTTATAAAGCCTACTGGTTAGGAGTTCCGGAAACCAGCAGATGTTCTCAGGGCGTTGGTGTGATACTTTCCACTAGAATAAATGAATGTGTGAATGACTTTGAATGTGTGAACCCAATACTCCTCTGGGTGAGGCTGCATGTTTGTCTTACTCGCATCGTTTTGCCGGGGGTTTATGCCCCACAAGATGCACAGTGGAACCGGTCTTCGAAAACCCAAAAAGAGAGGCAGGAGTTTTGGGATAGTGTGACAGATATTCTGAAAAAGTGTAACCAGAATGAAAGAAAAGTAGTGCTAAGCAATTTTAATAGTTTGGTAGGAGTAAAGCGTAATTGATATGACAGTGTTCTGGTAATGTACGATAAATGTAGAGTGAATGAAAACGGAGAAAGTTTACTTGAAGTATGTTTGGAGTGAAATCTTGTGGTAACAAGCACAATTTTTAAACATAAAAATATCCACATGTATACAAGACAAGATGGGAGGTATGATTGATTTCGTGATTGTGGGTGAAAGATTGAGAAAGAAAGTTATGGAGACTCGGACATACCGCGGTGCAGGCATTCTTAGAAATGAGCCGAATTAGAGGTCTCTTTAAGCGGTGGCGGCATCTTGAGCAGGAATCAAGTAGTGTACTAGAGCGTATAAAAATTGATAATTTGCAAGAAAAAGGTGTAAAAGAGAGGTTTGTAAGTAAATTGATCAAGAAATTTGACAGTTTAGATGAAGTGTGTGGTGTAGGTAAAAGAAGGAAAGGATGTAATTTAAAGAAAATGTGCGTAGAGGTTCAAAAAGCAGTGTCAGAAAAGAAGAAAGCATGGTTGGATTGGCTGGCTACAAAAGCCAATCAAAGAAAACGCAAAAGGATGTAAACAAGGCAAGGAATGAGCGTAAAAGGTTGAAAGGTGTGCAAAAAGAGGTTGTGGCGAGAAAGAAGGTTAACTGACGTTTTCCAAAACAACATTAAATTCTTCTGTAAGTATATAAAAACAGCAGAGGTAAAAATAATACCTCGCAATTGGAAAATATCAAAAACCAAGATGGTAGTATGGTGAAAAAAGAGGAATGCGTTTTAAAGAGATGGACGGAATACTTTGAAAGTTTATTTTAGAAAGAGAATACACAAGCGCAAGCCCCATTTGGAGACACGGGTGAAAGTTGCAATGAAATTGAAATTAGTACGACAGAGATTGTGGAAGCGTTGAACAGTATGGAATTGGGTAAGGCTGCATGGTACGACAAGATTACGTTATCGTTCCGCTTTACAAAGGCAAAGGTTTGCAGCGGGACTGTAAAAACTAACGAGGCATCAGTTTACTCAGCATCGTCGGCAAACTGTGTGCAAAGGTATTGATTAAAAGAGTGACGAATAAAACTGATGAGAAGATATGGGATGCGCAAGCCGGATTTAGGAGATGAAGGTCTTTTCTTTACGAGGCATAGTCAAAAAAATCTTGGCTAAAAGTCAAAAGGTCTACTGCGATTTCGTAGACTCGGAAAAGGAGTGGTGAGGAATGAATTGTGGTCGACATTGTCTAGGTACGTACGTGGTTAGCGGTAGTTAAATACGAGCGCTGAAATCACTTCACGAGGATTCCACTGCTTGTAACAAGATAAACGGAGCTTACACGCATTGATTTAACATTGAAAAAGGTGTTAGACAGGGATGTGTGCCTTTGCCATGACTGATTAACTTATACATAGACTGTTGTAAAGATTGGATTGAGAATGAATGTTTCGATCGTCAAATGCTTCGTTTAGCATCATCTGAATAGGAGTATGGTTCGGAAAACCTTATGCAGACTTGTTTCGCTTGGCTGTAAATAAAACCATAATTGTTAATATGGTAGTTAACATGAGAGCCAACGATCGGTCTCGGCACCTTAAGATGAGAAAGAAGAAGAGTTGCAGGTGATGGTTAATATTATGAATGTGCCCTAAAAATCAAAGGAATAAAAGTATATGACAAAAGTAATGGTTTTTGAAAGAGGAGAAATCATGACATACTCCGAGGTGCTGATTGAAGGAGAAAGATTTGAACAAGTGAATGAGTTTGTATACTCGGGTTCAAAGTTTACAAGAGACTGAAAGTATGACTGACATTGAGCGGAGGGTTTTGGCAGGGAAACAAATGAATCGTCCTCTGCAAGACGGTAGAGGTCGACCTCAGCGAATATATCTTGATCAGATCGACATTGTTTTGAAGAAAGGCCAGGTCAAGATTACCAACAACCGACAAGCATGTATGAAAGCGCTGATGAAAGTAGAAGAAGCGAAAGATGTGTGTAAGAACCGTAGCGGAAGTGGAAGGAAGTGGTCTCTTCCTACCACAACCGGAAAAAGACACGGCTATATATATGTAACATGGAGAGTTTAAAATATGTTAACAAATATTTCATTGGTATGCCTTCTGAAACAATAAATTTTTACATATGTACCTATATACACACATAAATACAATTGTACTATATACAATTTTACATATAAGTTAATGCTGATTAGAAATCGATAAATAACAAAATTAAATTGACTGTTAGGACAAGGACATCAATTTTAATATATTTATTTCCATAAAATTTAGACAGATCAAACAATGTTACTTTAAAAATACTTAAATACTTATTTAAAATGTTTTCCACGCAGTATGTTATTTTGCTAATAAAATGTAAATTACTAATTGTAATATTTATGGTTAATGTTATGCATTCTGCCCTGAAAATCAAAGGAATGAAAATAAATGTAAGCAAAACGAAAGTAATGGTTTTAGAAAGAGAAGAAAGCATGACAAACTGTGAAGTTTCGATTGAGGGAGAAAGAGTGGAAGAAGTAAATGAATTTGTGTACTTGGGCTCAAAGTTTACGAGAGACGAAAGGTATGACAGTGACATTGAGCGTAGGGTGTGTAACATTCAGTAGCGTATCATTCATGATTTGGTAGTCTCTGGTTTTCTTGGATTCAAAGAGCAACAATTAGTTAATAATCCTTCCAGGAATCGGCGACTTTTAATTTTAAAGTCTTGCCACACATGTGAGACAGTATGCCCTTGATTTAACCAGATTTTATCTAAATAGTAAGTTTTTCTGCCTTCACAACGATTGAGAGAGAAAGAGTGGAACAAGTAAATGAATTTGTGTACTTGGGTTCAAAGTTTACGAGAGATGGAAAGTATGACAGTGACATTGAGCGAAGGGTGTTGACAGTAAAACAAATAAATGGGGCACTGCATAGCTTTATGAACATTGTGACTATATGTATGTATGTATGTAGAGTATTTATGAGTACTTATTACAATCTTTATAATTTTTCAATCCTTTGGTTAAATTTGTTACATCCGGCTTATATAAATGTGTATACCTTTTTTTGATTTATTGCATTTTGATTGCAGGGTGAGAGCCACGTGGCGTCAGGCCCAGAGTGTGGCCCGGTGGCCGCCGATAAGGGGGCCGATTGCTGGTGGTCCCCCCTGGCGGCCATGGGCTGCTTTGGGAATAGGGACGCTGCCCAGGCGTCCGAAGACATTCGTTCTCAGAAACGCATTAGTGACCAAATAAATAGGCAGCTAGCTAAAGAAAAGCAAGTATATCGTGCCACTCATCGATTGTTACTTCTGGGAGCTGGAGAATCCGGAAAGTCAACTATAGTCAAACAGATGCGTATATTGCATGTTGATGGTTTTAGTGAGAAGGAGAAGAAACAAAAGATCGAAGACATTAAGAAAAATATTCGTGATGCCATAATAGTAAGTAATATCTGTTTAAAAATTTGTTTAATTTTAGTTGATCTAGACAACTTTTTCTTTTTTGTTATGAAGTGGGATATAGACAAATACAATTGGTATCAGTCACTTTCCTGTAGTTGATTTTCTCCAGTTTTGTGGTAATTTATTTAGGTTGAGCCTTTCGAATACCTTTGAGGTGGTTAGTAAAAAACTTATAGGACGATAAGATGTGACATCTTCTTTGGTTTTTTTCCCAGACTTGGGTATCATTATTATTTCCACTATTTGAAGCTACTGTTTCTGTTGGGAGCTTATGAAGTGTTTTTTGGCTAAAGTAGATATTATTCAGAGATATATATATATATATATATATATATATATATATATATATATATATATATATATATATATATATATATATATATATATATATATATATATATAGATATATTATTCAAATTTTTTATACTCTATCTACAATTTAAGAACCTTCAAAAAATTCATTCTTTAATAGGATTGTATTTTTAATACTTAATGTGTAAAAAAATAATTATATACTTTTTTAATTTCTCTCCCTCACATATGAATAAAATTATAGTACAATTATGAGTTATCACAAAATATGTTAGTACCATTTTGATCAACATTCGTGATCTGATAATGTTTTGAAATTTTCTGCTGCGGTTTTTTAAAATTATTTAATATATTTATGTATTGTTAAAATATTTAAAACCATAAAATAAACCTTAAATTTTTTAATTCATTAAAAAAGTTTAAAGTAAAATTTGTGGTAGGTATTAAATAAATCCCTTTAAGTATTGACTTATTTCAATTTCTTAACTTTGGTATAATTCCAAAACGATTAACAAGTTGGTATTGTATGGTTAAAATTATTTAAACGATTTTCATATGATTATTTGAAATCTTTATACAAACTAAGAATTTATCTGATGAAAACAAACAAAACCAAAATTATGTAACTTAAAGAACAATGTCATAGCACGATGTAAGATTTAATACTGTTACTGTGAATATTAGCTTTTGCACATTGTATTTAATATTATACAATATTTTATAATATCGTGTATGCCCAGTTTTCTTTAAAATTTATTTAACAATAATTAGCGATTCTCTGAGTTACCTATTAAAATACGAGGGTGTACATACAATTTCCTTAACTATTTAATTGATTACAATGGTAGATGGTGTGATGATTTGAATAATTAAACTGATTGAAATTGACAACAAATTTTAATGAGGTTGTACAGGAACAATAATAATGAACTTTTAATCATTTTAGAATTAATAAGTACATGTAAATATTATAGAAAACTCTAATAATATTTTTGTTAGAGAATAAGAATAAAAATGTATAAATCTGAGTTTTTAAAAACCAGCTAATTTCGCCGCATGTTACCTATACTATAGGCATATGTGGGTCGATTATATATCAGAAAACAACTACTTTCCTGGCTATGTGCCTACGACGAACGTTGAGTTATATCTGATAGATAATCATGCATAATCCATTTCGGGTGATATGCAGATGCTTGTTAAGTAAAAGAAAGAATTATTAAATGTATCCATATTTTTACCGGGTGGTGCTTGCTAAAAGGTGTAGATGTCGTGACTAGCGCTCTTCGGTTCGGTCTTTCGCATGTACCTGGTAAGGGTGAGGATTATTTATTTGTCTCTTTAAAGGACAAATATGAGTTTGCCAAGACCTATCCTATGCTGATGAAGGACAACACCTCGAAACCGGTCCATAGGTGGTCACTTCGAATGGATACTTCAAAAGGTCTACCAGAGTTATCGTAGATGCCTCATCAAAAAGTACGTAAATTGTTTCGACGGTTTCTGGACCATAGATTTTATGGAAATCATCCATAATAATGTACGAATTTCCTCCATTCGGCCCTGATTATTTGACCTCGCCCTAATCGGCAAGTATTAATTATGCGTAAAACGCAAACCGCGGTAGTCCGTTTACAACCGTAGCAGGTACGAGTTGCCTAAAATTCTATCGTTCAAAGATTTGTTGAAGGACGACTGTTCCCTTCAACTTATTTTATTACCTTTATAAAATGGGGTAACTAAGCAATATTTAGTGAGTGTATTTTTTTACTGTAAGTACATTAACCTAGTTGCATATTTTGATCAAGTTTATCGCTATTTATGGTTTGGTATACATAGTTGCCAAACTTCCTAATTGGATTCATCAATCAAAATCACTAACTCGCTTATGATTTTTGTTAACTGTTAGTTATCGGGATATTTGATTTATTGGGTTTTTTGATAGTGACTCATAGATTTTGTGTTCATAGTATATGGACAAGGGTATGTGTCCTTCGCCCTATACTTGTAATACTACCTTACATGTAATAAAATGTTACCATTATTAATCTAATCTGTTTTTTTCACTCCCTTCTCTGTAAAGTTCTTTAATTGTTTTTTTGTTTTTATATTTATTATGTTAGGATCACTCCTCTGTCAATTCTATTGTCACGGGAGACAACACTTTCATCTCCAAATGTTTTGTTGTCGCTGGCCACTGCACATATCATTTCAACCTGTGGTTCTGGTATATTGGTAGTAATGATATTTTCATTTGCAGTATTGGTTTTTCTTTATGGAGAAGAGGGTGGTGGAAGAATTCGCAACCTTTGGTTGTACATATTTGAATTTATGGTAGTTCCGCTTAAGGCACGAGAAAGAGTTTCTTCTCGGTTTCCGTATTCTATCTGGTATCGATGTCATTCGCTTTTATCTGCGGACACTCACGTTAATGAGAATATCTGCCACATTATCCCGGAATCCCTGGAATCTTGAATTTTTGTTATAGTTAGAATACTTTTGGATCTTTTCAAATGATTTTGTGTCTCTAATGGTTGTGGTGTACTAACAAAATATACGGCACTGACATAACTCACCAATCATTTTTTTAAATCATTCAATTTAATCAATCATTTGGAATGAAGGTTGATGTTCACGAGGTGCAGTATGACGTATAGATTCAGCTTGTGATGTGATTCTTTTGCCCTGGACGTTTCGGTCCCATTTCCAAAGTTATCGGGCCACACAAAGTCTGCCGATAGCGACCAAATTCCGTGTTGATGTATTTTTCTCCATGCTGCAGACCACGTGGTGGTCACCAAATGTTCAGTTCTGTACTGGACAGACTTCAATATTAATAAAACTTCTTTCACAAAGTAAAATAATAATTACATATTTCCTATTCATTCAAAACTAACATGAAATTGATACTCCCATCACTTTTTTTAAACAAACTATTATATAGGGTCATTTAAATAATCTTATAATAAAACTCAGTTGAAATAGACTATAAAGCTTCGTCACTTGGACTTTTTGTATTAAAACCAGAAGTAGTAGTCTTCAAAGGATTTGATGTAAAGTTGGCACTTGCGTGCCCTTACATTTTAACCTAAACATTATTATACAGACAGAGTCACGATTTATTAGACTTCGGTGATTAGAATAGATGGTGATGATACATCGGAAGTAAATATCAAACGTGGAGTAAGGCAAGGTTGCATTTTATCGCCCTTGCTCTTTAATGTATACTCTGAAAGAATATTTAGGGAAGCACTAACTGATATACAAGCCGGTATTATTATAAATGGCGAAATCATAGACAACCTTCGCTACGCAGACGATACGGTACTGTTGGCCTCCAGTCGGGAAGATTTACAGCGGATACTGGATGCAGTTATCGAAAATGCGCAATGGCCGGACTCGGATTAAATGCAAAAAAGACCAAAGTATTAGTAATTAGCAAGCAACCTAATATCATACCTAACATAACAGTTGGGGGTGAATTATTGAAGCAAGTAAGCCAAATAAAATATCTAGGCAGCATAATAACTAACAGTGCGGATAGTCAAACTGGAGTGAAATCGAGGATTTAGCAGGCTCGAGCAGCATTTAAAAACATGAGTACGGTATGGAAGCCTGGACTATAAACAAGTACAAAAAAAGACGACTTAAAGCTAATGAGAAGTGGGCTTATAGGAAAATATTAAAAGTTTCATGGACGGAAAAAGTATCCAACTTGGTAATACTCCAACGACTGAATAAATCCACCGAAATTCTTACCACCATCAATAGGAGGAAACTGCAATATTTCGGGCATGTTATGAGAGGCGAAAAATACCGATTACTGCAGAACATCATGCAGGGACAAATTTATGGTAAAAGAAAGCCGGGCCGCAGAGAAGCATCATGGCTCAAGAATCTACGTGACTGGTATAAACTCAACTCAAGCTCTCTGTTCAGACTTGCGGTCGACAGAGTAAGGATAGCCTTGTTGGTGACCAACGTTATAGAAGAACAAGAAGAAGAAGATGCGAAAGTTGACATCGGCAACCTTGCAAATATGTTTACCCCTGCCTTGCGTCAAAACAACAGAATGATGGCATAGAGCAATAGACGATAAGCACCAGGCAGCGATGATATTTGTCCAGTCTAACAATGTTGCCGGTTAAAGTGTTTTCTTTTAATTAATAAAACATAGCCTGACATGATTATTAGTTACAATGCAAAAAAATAGACCATTACATTTACTTTTCTCTGAAATAAATAAATGTTAGAATAATCTGCATTGTACTAGTGATTTTTATTTAAATACAACGTGATTTTATTTGTCATTTATTAATTAAATCAGAGGAAATTACTGAACGGAAAAAGAGTTGGCAATATATTCGCTACAACGTTGCCAAAGTTGCATCTTCATGTCTAATGATTCGTGACTCTGTTTGTATCTAACCCCTAAAATTTAAACGCATACTTCTCTGTAACCGTCAAACTGGGTTCTTCGGTAATTGTAGTATTTTGTAGAAGTTTTAATTCCACTTCGTCGAATTCAGCAACGTAGAATGCCTCAATCATTTTGCTGATATATTTCATTTTTATATGAGGAACATTATGTTTGTAGTTACTTATTAAATGTGTTTCTTTTTAAACTTATTTATCTCTATTACCTTTTAATTTGATAAACATCAGAATTCATCATGTTATTTTTTACGCAGGTTTCCCTTCATTTTCATATTTACGATTAATGACGTACCAAATAGAAAATATTAAAATACATAAATCTTATTTTTTAAAACCAGCTAATTTCGCTGCACGATACCTTTTTCTTTTTTTTTAAATGTTATATGGCTTTGGTAGGGACCAATTAGCCAGACTTTTTTTTTCTTCCTTAATTTACCAATGCTCAGTTTTTGTTTTATTTATACCTATACATATAGGCATACGTAGGTCGACTATACAGGGTGGCCAACCGAAAACGAAACAGAGCCATTTGCAGTAAGAATTACCCCAAAAATTTTAAATGGCATTTGGGGTCGAATAAGAGGTCTTTTGAAAGCTCTGAAAATTCCCTTTACAATAGTCTTTAAATTTTATATTTTCTCCCGATACTTAGAAAAAAATAAATTCCAAGTTAAAATGTCAATTATTTTAGTTGCTTACTTACTTCTTAATTGATTTAATATTCTAACTAATGACCGACCGCTCCATACAATAATATAGATTTCAATACGATCACGCACATTCCGAATAATTTCCAGAGTAATTCGACGGCACTCGTCAACGATTCTTTGACGCAAATCTTCCAACGACGCTGGTTGTGTTTTATAGATTTTACTTTTCAGATGTCCTCACAAAAAGAAATCGAGAGGCGACAAATCTGGCGATCGTGGAGGCCAGTCAATGTTGCCTCTTCTCCCAAATCCAATGCCGTGGAAAACGTTGGTCTAAAACTGACGAAAAATCACCGCATAATACGGAGGAGCACCGTCCTGTTGAAAATTAAAATGATCTTCGTCATACTGTGGATTATTTTCAAATATATCAGTCAATAGCGTCTTCCAGTAATTACAAATAAATTTCGCCAGTCAAATTGCCTTGTAGAAAAAAAGGATCCACCATCGGTCTCCGCAAATGCCAGCTCATACATTTCTCCGGTTGCTGTGTATGCACCTCGTAAAAAACTCTTGGGTTTTAATCGGACCAATAGTGGCAATTGTGGTGATTTACCGTTCCGTGCAAAAAAAAACTAGGTACTAGGTACGAAATTTATACCATTGGCGCACTTAACTCGAATGAATGACATTTTTACCGTTCGTATTTGTTTGCAGATAAGTTTCACATTTAAAATCTTAATTTCTCAATAAGTAATGGGCGGAATTTTAAAATTTAAAGACTATTGTATAGAAATTGTAAGAGCTTTTGAAAGACATCTTTTTCGACCCCCAATGCCATTTAAAAATTTTGGGGTAATTCTTACCCTCGCTTGAGGTTGAAAGTAGTGGAGTCAAAAATACCGGAAAAGAGTATCCCCCTTTAATAAAAAATCGATGAGTCTGATCGTTTTTCTAAAATTTTGATGAGGTTCCTGCAAATGGCTGTTTCGTTTTCGGTTTGCCACCCTGTATATAGGAAAACAACTACTTTCCTGACAATATTTATAATAGTTATAGATGTCGTGACTAGCGTTCTGCGTTTTGCTCTTCATATGTACCTAGTAAACCTAGGGATTGTTGATTTGTCTCTTCGAATGGCAAACGTGAGTTTGCAAGACCTATTCTGTGCTGATGAGGGGCAACACCCCGAAACCTGTCCATAGGTGGTCACTTCGAATGGATAAATTTAATAATTCTTTCTTTTACTTACCAAGCATCTGCATATCACTCGAAATGGGATTATGCACGATTATCAATCAGATATAATTCAATGTTTATCGAGGAATATTATTAGGAAAGTAGTTGTTTTCTGATATACATACATACATACATAAAGTCACGCCTTTTTCCCATAGGTGTAGGCAGAGACCACTTCCTTCCACTTCCGCTACGGTTCTTACACACATCTTTTGCTTCCTCTACTTTCATCAGTGCTCTCATACATGCTCATCGGTTGTTGGTACTCTTGACCTGGCCTTTCCTCAAAACAATATTGATCTGATCAAGGCCGACCTTTACCGACTTACGTCCATTTACAATCGCCTCATAAATTTGTTTTGTCAATCTTCCTTCATCCATACTTTGTACGTGTTCAAAGCATTCCTTTATCTATCTTTGTACCCACATCTTCTTTTACACCACAGCGTTCCCTTATCTCACTATTCTTCACTTTATCCAACCTAGTCACTCCGGCTATACTTCTTAGACTACTCATCTCCGCAGCATTAATCTTATTTTCATGCATCTTCTGTCAAAATATTTTGATATATAGTATGCCTATATGTATAGGTATCATGCAGTGAAATTAGATGGTTTTCAAAAATCAAATTTATGTATTTTCATGTTTACTAGCTGACAAAATTGACATTATAGTTTTCTATAATATTTATATTTTAATTATATGATAAATATTAATTCATATTTGTACAGAAACTCTTTAATAAATGTATGCATATATGTCATTTCGACAGCTAAATAATATCTCACTATGGTATATTTATCTTTTTTAGACAATATCAGGGGCAATGTCGACACTAAGTCAGCCAATAGCTTTAGAAAAACCCGAAAATCAAGCCAGGGTAGATTGGATTCAGGACTGCGCAACTGGTCCTGATTTTGATTACCCGCCAGAATTTTATGATCACACCGAAGCCCTCTGGAAGGACAGAGGAATACAGGTAGGAGTTATATTTATGTTGTGCATGTAGGTACACCTTGAAAAATATAGACTGAACATATCAGGTTTTGGTTTCTTCATCATCATCATTTTAAAGTGCCAATTATATGAATATTTAAAAAAAATCATCTTTTTGATAATTCACAGTATGATTTCCTGACTAGATGTTCAACAACCAAACCACTTATACAGGTCATCACGGAAGCAGTTGATGGCTTGGAGAAGTGGCGTCATATCAGTATAACACACTATGTTACCTCAGTAAAGCGTTCGAATTTGTATTGCATGACGTACTGATTAAAAACCTTGAGATATATGGAATTAGAGGCACTCCACTAGAGCTATTCGGTTCATACTTATTCATGAGAAAACAAATACATGTACCTGTTTGACCTGTTATAATTGTACCGTAATGTATAAAGCATAATTAAATAAATTACTACTACTACTACTACTGCTACTGCTATAGTTAAAATCCCACAATTGTAAAGAGTGACTCATATTGTACAGCGATTTTATAGGCTAATCAAATTAGACTTTACCCTGTACCAAAAAGTTGTTGTTAATAGTTCTTGAGTTTTTGAATACCGACAAAAAGAGAAAGAATAAAAAAGTAAGTGGGTTTTAACCAAAACAATCTTTTACAAATTTAAAAAAAACTTCTTCTTTTACTCACTCTCCAAAGACTATACGTTCAGGTAGTCTCTTAAAAATTGAGAAAATCGCTATCGTTATATATTTTTTGAATAACTAACTTATTTACTTCCCAAACAAGTCTCATTTTGTTGAAATATTTTCGTTAATTTAACTGGTTTATTTTTAAACTGTTTACATTTCTTTTAAGCATTAAGGGTTCAATGCAAAATGAAACGTTGTCAGCGTGTATGATTCAACTTGAAGGTATCTGTAGGGTTGTAGTTGTATCTTTCTCTACATATAGTCACGCCTTTTTCCCGTAGGGGTAGGCAGAGACCACTTCCGCTACGGTTCTTACATACATCTTTTGCTTCCTCTACTTTCATCAGTGCTCTCATACATACTCGTCGGTTGTTGGTACTCTTGACTTGGCCTGTCTTTAAAACAATGTTGATCTGATCGAGATATGTTCGCCGAGGTCGACCTCTACCGACTTGTCCATTCTTATATCATTCATATCTTTCTCTAACAGTAGATAATAGACGAGATCAACAATGACGTCGCAAATTAAAGCTACGTTATTGGCGCCATTTAACAGGTAGTTTTTGTCTTGGATTTTATCGCTAAGGAGGTTTCATACACGTGCTGCTAGGGTTTCGTAAAGCAGAGACCGGAATTTTTTTGTATTGTTAGGGGAAGGCGTTTTTACGTTTAGTTTTTATTGTATATTTTTACGTGCAGTACTTATCGTAGAGACTCATAGTTTTGAAGTTTGTAATAAACATTGTTTCTATTTCTTCATTGATCTTAGATATAATTAAAAGTGTGAATTGCAGTAATGCTTCAATTAAATTTGGTGACAAATGATAAATATGAGTGAGAATAGTAACAATAAACCAGATATCAAAAGAAAACGTCATAATTTAACACCCGAAGAAAAACCATGATCAGAAATGTGTGATTGCCACCCTACCACTGTGAGTTAAATACAATAGAACTTGTATGGGCTCAAATAAAACATGAAGTAGCAAGGAACAATGTTACTTTCAAATTAAATGACGTAAAAAATCAGCTTGCCACGTCTTTTAGTTCTCTAAAGAGTATTCTGCCAGTAGTCTCTCTACTGGCAAATTATGCCCGAGCTCAGCCGTAGAGGGTAGAAGAAAAAAAAATATAAAAGTGAGCCGCGCCACCGACTTAGACGGTACAAGTCGGAAACCCCTAGGTCTTGTAAGCACTAGCAGAGCCACACGATAAACAACAAACAATTATGGTGAACTAGATAAATAAAACTATATTTACAATTCCTGCAATATATTAATTAAGTAAAAATGATGTTTTGATTTTTTACAACAAATTCTGTATTTTTGTAAAGTGGATTAAACGAATTTAATACACTTTTCTTAAAATAATATTTAAATTAATTATAACAATCTTTCAGACAATAATAAAAACCTAATGATGTACAAAAGAGAATTAAAAACAAAAAAAAATGTTCACAATATTTAAAATTTCAAAAATTATTGGTTTTATATAGAATTTCTGATAGCAAAAGATTAAAAAAAAATACAAAATAAATGGACTTGCAACAAAAATAATAATTTGAAACCATCACAATAACTACATAAAGTATATTCAGTAATGTATACATTCAGATTCAACTTGGAGCAGGTACAAATTTAATGAAAATAATTTGTTACTTTTAAACTATTGAAAACACTTAGATCAAGCACATAATAACTGATAAGTTGAGAAAATTAAACTCAATACTATGTAACCAATTGAAAACTTCATTGAGACGCCACTGTTACATCGATGATCCAAGAAACAGAAACACCAAGTAGTATTTTTAAAGATTTACACTGTTAAAACAATCGAGCTTATTTTAAAAATATTTCTTTTTACGATGGCTGTCCTTCAAAATAGCAATATTGTAGGATATTTACAAATAAGTATGAATAAACATTCTTACTTGGACACAAAGAACTATTGAGAATATTATTTTAATCAAAGTTCAGCCTTGGCATATTATCCAATGCAATAAATAGTTTTCAACAGTGTACCATATTAATAAATTAAAACAAAACTTAATCTTGGTGTCAAAAATAAGTCACGTCGTTTAAATATACTAAAATAAATCACTTGTAACCTTTGGATACACGAATTCACGAATCCTGTGGCCTACTCGTGTGGCCGGTTTGAATTATGGAACAGCACCTGCTACTTAACAATGGCTTCCCTCCATCAGATCCCGCACGCGGTCATTTTAACTCAAAATATCCACAACAAAGGCAAGACAGAATGGTCAAGTTAAAAATTAAATGGTTTTTCTTCAAAATCCAATTAAGATGATCCAAATACAGCCAGATATGAAAGAAAAAACCGTAGAAGTTCTGCTCACGTGTTGATATCAAATCGTTCCAAAACTCTCACCACCACCCAACTTCGACGACTGACACCAAGCGACTCACCTCAACTACTCACTCCCAGGCCGGATATCAGAAAAATGACACGGGACACGCGTCAGCCAACCTTCGCAAATCTATGTTCCCAACTCATAATCGTGCTCGTCCGTGTTGATAGCCAGCCCATCCACACAGAAAAGCAAACCAAACAATAATATAGCTGACAACACACGACAATCGAGGCCAAAAATCAAGGCGAAATCTAATAACAAAGACTCCCACTCCAACTCCATCGATTAACAAAAATGTCACAGCCATTAATAATTAAATCCTAACACTACTAGGTATGCAACACTATTTACAACGAGTGATAAATTCAGATTACAACAAAATACGGTAAGCGAAACTATTTACGAGCACCTGAGAAATACAAAACCATCAGAGATCCAATTAATAATGGATCTGTAGAAGGGAAAAAATAGGCACGTGACAAGGGTCAAATACTCTTTAGTAGAGTAAATTTTAAAAACAGATTATAATAGATGGAAAATGTAGCAGCATGTGTTCTTTTTTCAGGTGAAAAAGCTAATTCACATAATCCGAGCATATTTTTACATGTAACAGTTATGGATTATTTGCATAAATTTGAAGTTTTTGCAAATAGTTTTACAGATTGATTTTAATTTATATTAAGGTTAACATTAAAGCTAATAAAACAATATTTTGTCTAATTAGCTACTTATATATAAATAAATAAAAATCCGGGGCTGGTTCCGAGACCAGAACTTAATGTACTAGAAAACAGAAATCATAGACAAGTGCAGACATGCAAGGTTCCTCATAGGGGAGTATCCCCGAGAAGACCTAGCCAAAAGCATTACGTCCCTGAGCAAGAACGATGCCAGACTGCCAGACTAGCAGTACACATACTGACCGGTCATGGTACCCTTAGATATCACATGCACAATCTGGGGCTGGCCGACAGCCCTAATTGTGTATTGTGTAGAGATGAAAAAACCAGTCTCCTTATCTTTGACCGGCGAACGTCAAACTAAGGCTGACTTTGTTGGGCTTAGCTTCACTTGAGCTCGAGCAACTAAGGCAGTTACCGATCAGTGACATGCTCCTATTTTGGAGGAAGACAGATATAGCAGCTAATTAGTATCACGGGGAGACACAATGGACATTGTCTGAGTGCCGTTGGTGGGATTCGGAAGAAACCGCCCCCCAGCTTATTATTATTATATAAATTAGATTTTAAGTAGTTAATTGAAATGTAGATTGTAAAGGGGGGGGGGGCGTGAAGGCTGAGCAGCCTTTCAAGCACCTCGACCTATCAGATCTTTTGTGAATAACCCTTAATCTATTCGAGGCCCGGGATTCCGATACTTTGTACAAAGTTTATCAATTTCCTGGGAGTTAAGTTCCTGACATCAGAGGGCTTTTAGAACTCCAGGAACTTGAGCCTCTTGCAGAAAAGCGCTGGGCATTCGCAAAGCAATTGTTCTGCAGTTTCAGTGAGGTTTTCGCAGTAGCGGCAACTATCACTCTCTGTTTTGTCCATATTTTTCAGGTGATACCTCAGAGGGTAGTGTTCAGTGAGGAGTCTACCACTACTAGCCTACTTGCCACTTCCTTGGCAAGGCAGTCTGCTTCCTCGTTGCCTCTTACTCCCTTGTGACCTGAAACTCACATCAAAATGACCTGGTTGTTTGCTGCTAGTTGTCTCAGGGATTGTGAAAAGTCCCAAGTCAGCTTAGACTCACAAGTGTATGACTTCAGAGCTTTTAGTGCTGCTTGGCTATCTGATAGAATATAGATTTCTGCCTTTCGGGTGTCCCTTTTGAGGCACTCCTGGGTGCATATCTCTATAGCATGTACTTCTGCTTAAAAGATGGCTGGGGTGTTACCAATGGGTTTTGAGAGCCTGAAATTCGGCCCTGTAATGCCCACTTTAACCTTTTCATCCATCAGTGTACCACACTAAAGCATCTCTTCCTAGTTGAGGTTCGTTCTCTTTGCAAACTTGGTGGTTATTTATGACCACTTCAAACTGCATTTCAAAGTCGTACCTAACTGGCATAATATCTGTTAGCTTAGACATGGATTCTAGGGAAATATTTCCAAAATCTTAAAAAGAGCTGAATTCAAAATATTGTTTTGTATATGTGTATTGAATTATATATTAACTACAAAGTCTCTTATAGTTAGTTTTGGATAATTATTTTTATCTAATTCTTGTTGCATAAAGAATACGGTTTTTTATAAAATTATCATTCCCAAAGTTTTTCTGATGTATGTAATATGTTTCATGTAATAAAAACCAGTACAAATCTTAAATCTATGGTTTTTTTAGGCAACTTTTGAAAGAAGTAATGAGTACCAATTGATAGACTGCGCAAAGTATTTCCTTGATCAAGTTAGTGTGATTAGAAGGCCTGATTATACACCAACTGAACAGGATATATTACGCTGCCGTGTTCTCACCAGTGGTATTTTTGAAACGCTCTTTCAGGTGGATAAAGTGAATTTTCAGTAAGTACTCTAATTTTAATGTATCATGTGTTTTCCAATTTATCTCCAGCATTTTTAACACTAATGTTTGAATTCATTTAATCAAGAATAATATTTATTAGTATAATTATTATAGTTAGCCAATACTATTATATTGTTATTGTGGTCCGCAAGTACGCCCCTGGAACCATTATCTGGCTGTAACGAACTACTTCTTAAGGAAATAGTCGATACTAAAAATGATTTGATTTTTTTTTATTCTTTAAAAAAACTAAAAACACTAACTCAGGGATGTGTTCTTGACTTCAGAATTAAATTAAATTTGAGGGAACAGATAGATCAGTTCAAATATATATATCCTATTTTTTTTCTAAATAATAAACTAAAATGAACCCAACTAAAACCACGTTAAGGCGCCAAGTAATTTTATTTAAAAATCACTAAAAGAGAGAATAAATGTAACCTCGACCAAATTCAATTGTATCTATTTAATTTAGTACTCGTTAATGAGCAACGTGTTTGACCGGCTTCAATGTTGCTAGGTGTCTATCACCTTTTTTATTTATTTAGAAATAATTAAATGCGGCAAAAACAAAACAACAAGTTTATTACAAAAAAAAACATAAAAACTATTAACAAACTTAAAATGTACCTAAAGAAAAGAAAAAAACAAATATAAATAAAAAAAAATAAGAAATTATAATAAAAAACTAAAGCTCCTGGAACTGCTTCCTTCCGAAGAGTCCTGTGGGTAGAAAACCAATTCACTAAAACCGAAATCTGCACTGACCAGTGAAATTTGCTGAGGGTAGTATCCATCTAACCGGTAACCGGTACCAAATCGGTACACTCAAATACCCATTCCACTTTATCCTGTTCAAGTCCTCCACTAGATTTAAGAAGAGAATACTTGAGCGAAAAATTAGTATTAAAAATGATGTTACAGAATAGATTAGAAGAAGTACTCAAACTAAATCAGAACATGAATAAACGATACTGGCGAAATAAAAAACAACCTTTTCTTGTTAAAAGCTTCCAATATTTAACACAATTCCAGTTGATGGTATACCAGTATGATATTCTTCCTTGCTATAATGCCAATTACGAAACACGTGAACTCCAAATTCCTACTCGCTACCTCTGTTCCAAATTAACTATCTCAGAAGCTACGTATTCAATAACACAACGCTGGTCTAACAAAGATAGATAAAGGAATGCTGAGATGGTTTGGACACGTAGAAAGGATAGATGAAGGAAGATTGACGAAACAAATTTATAAGGCGAGTGTGAATGGACAAGTCGGTAGAGGTTGACCTCGGCGAACATATCTCGATCAGATCAACATTGTTTTGAAGAAGGCCAGGTCAAGAGTACCAACAATCGACGAGCATGTATGAGAGCCCTAATGAAAGTTTTGGAAGGAAAAGATGTGTGTAAGAACCCTAGCGGAAGTGGTCTCTGCCTACCCCTACGGGAAAAAGGCGTGACTATATGTATGTATGGTCTAACATTGAATATATTTACACAGACGGGTCTAAAATAGGAGAAAATACCGGATATGCTTTTTATCACGCCAATGTAGAAATTGCCAGATTATTTAAATTACCAAATAATATATCTGTTTATACAGCTGAACTTATAGCAATTTTAGAGGCCATCGAATATGAAAATAATCATGAAAAGGTGCAGTGGATAATACTGACAGATAGTAAAAGCTCTGTAAATTCTCTAAAAAATATCAAGCTAAGAGCTACCACATCTTCAATCTTTATCAATATTTTAGAAGAAATTCAATCGTCTAGAAATTAAAATAAGAACATTAGATTACTATGGATTAAAGGTCACAATAGTTTAGAAAATAATGGAAAGGTAGACAAACTGGCAAAACAAGCCACAGAAGATGGAAAGAAAATGAGAGAAGTAAAGATCCCAGCCACAGATTTATTTATTTATTTATTTAACGGCAAAGCCAATTTACATACATACACACACACATACACATACACATACACACATACACATACACACATACACATACACACATACACACATACACATAAACATACACATACATACACATATACACATACATACACACATACACATACAAGAACACACATACACATACAAGAACACACACACACACACAGACACACACACACTTAGACACAGACACACTTAGACACTGACCTACACAGACACACACACCTACACAGACACACACACCTACACAGACACACACACCTACACAGACACACACATCTACACAGACACACACATCTACACAGACACACACATCTACACAGACACACACACCTACACAGACACACACACCTACACAGACACACACACCTACACAGACACACACACCTACACAGACACACACACACACACACACACACACACACACACACACACACACACACACACACACACACACACACACAGACAGACAGACACAGACACACACACACACACACACACACACACACACACACAGACACACACACAGACACACACACACACACACACACACACACACAGACACCACACACACACACACACACACACACACACACACACACACACACACACACAGACACACACACACAGACACACACACACACACAGACACACATACGGACACACACACACACACACACACACACACACCCACAGACACACATACGAACACACACACATACGGACACACACACATACGGACACACACACATACGGACACACACACATACCGACACACACACATACGGACACACACACATACGGACACACACACACACATACATACATACGGACACACACACACACACATACGGACACACACTCACACACATACGGACACACACTCACACACATACGGACACACACTCACACACATACGGACACACACTCACACACATACGGACACACACTCACACACATACGGACACACACTTACACACATACGGACACACACACACACACACACACTCACTTTATCAAACGCCCCACATTTTAGCGGATGATTTATAGCCGCGTGCGGCAATTGGAAGATTCGTGATAATTTCCAGAAAGAACGTTTTTTTCCCCAACGATCGTTCTACCTATTTAAAACCAAGTTATAGCGAAAGGTTAGGTTGTAACAAACACTTTTTACACTTTTTTCCACAATGCAACATTGCGAGTATAGAAAGTAGAGATATTGAGAACAATCTTATACTTCATACGTTACGACTTTTTCCCATATGAGTACGCAGTGACCACTTCCGCTACTTTGGTTCTTACACACATCTTTTGCTTCTTCTACTTTCATTTGTGCTATCATATATTTTCGTCGGTTGTTGGTACTCTTAATAACCTAGCCTTTCTTTAAAACAATGTTGACCTTATCGCCGAGGTCGACCTCTACCGACTTGTCCATTTACACTCACCTTATAAATCTGTTTCGTCAATCTTCTTTTATCCATCCTCTCTACGTGTCCAAAACATTTAAGCGTTCCTTTATCTATCTTTGTAACCACATTTTTTTTACAGCATAGCGTTTACTTTACTGTTAAAAGAAATTTAGAGCAGTAAAAATGATCTCAAATATGGTCATTAATACCAAAACAATATTAACTCCTTGAAAACGAGGAGAATAATTCATCTCTTAGTTCATTCCATTTGGCATATTTAAAGAGCCAGTCGCGGGGTAGCGCCTTAGATAGTGTGGGAATTAAAAGTGAGCTTGTACTCTTGTATTAATCTAAAAAGTGATTTTAATGCCGGAAACTAAAATTTAGGAACTTAAAATAACTTAATAATTAGATTAAATTTAAGTTGTGGTTTTTGTCAATTTTAAGCTAAATAATTTGTCTTTTAATTTCAGCATGTTTGACGTTGGCGGACAGCGTGATGAACGCCGCAAATGGATTCAATGTTTTAATGATGTAACTGCCATAATTTTCGTAACCGCTTGCAGTTCATACAATATGGTATTGCGTGAAGATCCAACACAAAATAGGCTTAGAGAGAGCCTTGATCTGTTTAAGTCAATATGGAACAACAGATGGTTAAGGACCATCTCCGTTATTCTTTTTCTAAACAAGCAAGATCTCCTTGCCGAAAAAATTTTGGCAGGTAAAACATTTCGATTTTTATTTCCTTTCAATTCCTATCTAAAAAAAATCCTGATAAACATACAGAAGATTCATCAAACTCACAAAACACAAACATCACTGCAAAAGGTAGCAAATAGTACACCACACCTACCAACCCAAACAAGAGGGGGCTTATAAAACTGTCATCAGAGGATTACACTTTTTGATACCAACCGAAGATATCTCGAATGAATTAAGCAATAAGGGTTTTAAAATTCGCAACATAGTTAATGTTAGACATAAAATTAGTAAATAACCGATGCTTATATTCTTTGTAGGTATAGGATCACATAAAAAGAACAAAGAAACCTTTAACCTTAAAGTCTTACAACAATGCAAAATAACAGTAGAACCACCAACAATAAAAATAGAATAATTTCATGCACTGGATGTCTAACTCAAAATCTTACTGCATAAGCCATTCTCTTGTTATAAATGCAAAGCACAAAAGTGTACAAAAAAACACCCAACACACCTTATGAATCTGTTTCGTCAATCTTCTTTTATCTATCCTCTCTAAGTCTTTCATTCTCATCATCATATAAATTTCCTTAATTTTGTCATTCAATCCTCCCCTTACATTCAAAGTAGCAAAGAGACTATCTGCAGTTCACTTTTCGCTCCCATGGGAAACAAGACGTGATGGGTGGCGAACCACATCGCCGTCGATTGGCTAAAGTTGATACAACTAATACTCATAGTGTTCCCGTGACATAAATAAAATGTATACTAAAAATAAATGCATAATAGATATTACGAAATTAAAATTAGATTTAAATAAATGTTAACAACTTTTTAAACTGACAAAAAAACTAAAAAAATATTATTTTTTTTTAACCGGTGCGACGGGGGGAAAGGTATTGAATGTAGTTTCGGAAATTTCCAGTAATCTCTTGATGAAAAACACACTTACACCTTTTAACACAAAGTACTTTCACTTCACTAATTTCAAATCTGGACAAATCTTAAGAATGTACAGTGGATCTTTCTTTTTCAGAGTAAACAAAAATATCAGCTTTAAGTTCAATATTGCTTAAAGAAATCGGGATTTTTTATTAGCGAAACAAACTGTCAACCCTATGTTTGACAGCGCCTGTAAATTCAGTCTTGTCAACCCTCACAAAGCCCCCAGATTTGATCTTATAACTAGCGAAATTTTAATAAAATCTTCCAAGAAAATGTATCATCCTAATAACTATTATTTTCAATAGCCTCCTTGGGCTATGCTTTTTCCCAGCACAATGCAATTATGGACAAATTATAATGATATATAAACCTTGTTTCGAACGAAAGCTCTTTTAAGTGGTTCGAAAAATGAACGGTAATTTTGAACGATTTTTTTATGTTAAAATGAAAATGAAATCAATTGCTTCCTACGACTTACCATGCTAAATCCACATAGTTTCCTTGGTGTTGGGGGAACCTCAACTTCTATGATCTGGTAACAGCACTCCACATAATCCGATTAGAGGATAAGATGGCGGCTTATGGCCAAAATAATAGTTGAAAGACGATTTGAGAGCAGTTGAACTTGGACTGTGTTCCTCAGTTAAATCTCTGCGCCGTCGTAGAAGATGATACTAATTAACTGGTTCGTCGACCTTATCAAACTACCATCAATTAAAATCCGGAGTACCGCAAGGCAGTGTGCTCGGCCCGTTCCTACGCTTAATTTTCACTGCATACATTAATGGCAACTGTGAGCGACAGTGACAACTATGGAATGAACTAGAAGATTGGATTAGTTACTGGAAAATTAACGTCAACACCAAAAAATCCTGTCAGTTAATTTTACAAATCGAAGAATTAGGTGTCCGCAACTACACCTAAAAAGTGAGCCTTCACGAGACGACTGGCAGATGTGAAACATGGAAATTAAATGATATTGAAGTTATTTCTGTAATATTAACACTCGATGATATTTCTGATGGTATCAACGTTACAATAGGCCGATGATAACTAAAATAAGCAACGAAAGTGTTACTTGTAACGTAGGCGAAGCCTAAGCGACGGATCGAGCCGAGTAGTTACGGGGCTGTCTGAAGCTTTCGCATCACGGCATCGCGGCACCAACAGTCGTTGTTACCCCCCAAGCGCGTCATTAGATGTTTCACATCAATAATACGCTTATACTAATAAAAACAGAAGAAAAGTATCTTGGTTTTCATTTAGACGAAAAACTTACTTGAAACTCACATATTACGAGCTCCAATGTTGTTCTTTTTTTTTATATAAATAAAAAGTTACCAAAATTTAACAACCAGTTTGATAAATAAAAAATAAATAGGAAAATAAGTCGAAACAATTTGACTACAGTAAAGTTTTATATATATATATATATATATATATATATATATATATATATATATATATATATATATATATATAACCATCTCCTTTTCGAAAGTGGGTGTGTTGTACTGACCCGGGTTATTCTTCGTGGGTTACTTGGTTATCAAGCCCCCGCACCGCGACAAGGTGTGACACCACAGCGGGTGTCAACGATGGCTGTCTGCATACTGATGGGGTTCGGGGGGCAAGGAGCCCCCTACTGAAAGTTATTATTTAAAATTACTTACCGACAGTCATCGAGGGGTCAAAGACAAAGTCATTACGAATGTGTCACCACATTCTAACAATTCCTGACAAAGAGCCAAAAAGACACCTACGGAAAACACCTGTTGCAAAACTTTTCTAGTTCCCTTTGTAATGTAACAATTTGTAATAATTGAGTAATAATTCGTTTTTAAATTAATGAGAGGAGATTAAAGATTTTTATTTGTTGGAGTTATTATTTTATTTGTTAAAATCATAGATAAAATAAATATTTTTATCTTTTTCTTCTCAGACTTTTTACCCTCGGGAGGGTGTAGTGATAATATTTTAGGTATGTGTTTAAATTTGTTGTTTCCATGCGTTTCTATGCTTTATTGATTTGGTTTAGTAGTCGCTTTTTGATTTTTAGTTCTTGTAGAACAGAGGCGTTTCTGAGTTCTACCCATGACCCTCTTAGGATTCGTCTGTACACCCATAATTCGAAGGCTTCAATTCTTTTTCGATCTGTTTTCTTTAGTGTCCCATGTTTCAGCGGAGTGAACAGCAATTGGGAAGATCAAGGAATTGGCCAGCATTACTTTCACTGTTTTCGTAATGGTTTGATCTCTCCATATTTTTATGAGTTTAGTTGTTGCTGATCTGGCCATCGCCAATCTTCTCTTTATTTCTTCTGAACAGCCTCCATCTTTGGTTATCAACGATCCTAGGCATACAAACCTGTCCACCACATCATATCTCGCTACGTTTTAGATATTGGATGTGTCATTGGATCGATCGATGATCATTACTTTGGTTTTTGTTTTGTTGATTTTTAAACCTTATTCTCTACTATAGTTTTCTAATTTTTTCACTATGTTTATCAGTTGTCTGCTGCAATAATCAAGGTGTCGTCCGCATACCTCGGGTTACTTATTTTGATTATTTATGTTTTTTATACAGGTTCCAAAAATTCTTTAAATAAGATGAGTATCCTTTTTATAGTTGTGGAAAAATTTTTAATCGATATTAGCTTGGTATTTTTAATTTGTAGGAAAGAGTAAGTTAGAGGAATACTTTTCCGAGTTCATAAGGTATCAGACTCCAGTGGAAGTCGCTAATGATTCAAACGAACCACCAGAAGTGTTTCGAGCTAAGTACTTTATTAGAGACGAGTTTTTGGTAAGTAATTTTAATTGAAAATATTAAAATTAGTAGTAATTTTCACCTCCCTTTAGTTTTTAATTAAATAATAATGCTAATAATTTGATTAAAATCATTGTAAATGGCCTTGTCTGTATATTTTTTTATTTATTTTTGACAGCATATTGTCATTAACATATATACTTCCTCCTCCATTCAAAAATCACATATGATAGATTTAAAAAAATTGTTTTTCAGTCATATTATTTAGGGTTGCCACCTTTTTTTTTGCAATTAAAGTACATTGGGTATTGGTAGAAAAAAAAAGTATGTGTCAAAATAAATACAATTTATTTTCCTTTATTATTATGTTTAAATACATATTTTTTATTGCTTTTCCAAGTTTTATCAATAATTATCACTGCTATAAACTGGTAACGAAATTGTAGTCAGTCAATTCTCAGAAATAAGAATGCGTTAAAACGATGGCTTTGTTGCCAGGTTGTAATCTTAATTATTTTATTAGGTGCTTGTTGTCTGTTGAGTCGGCGCAGTAGCAAGTTTCCTCTCTCAACGCGCCGGCTCGAGTCAACGCAGTGGTAGTATTTCTTCGATCGTCGAGAGTGACGGTTGTTCAGTAGTATTCCTCCGATCGTCGAGAGTAACGGTTGTTCAGTAGTATTCCTCCGACCGTTGAGAGTGACGAGTCATTCCTTAGTTCCAAGTTTTATTCGTTCCTATTTTCCACGACATTGAAGTAAGATTCAATGTTTGTAGTGCTCGTAGTGCCTTGTGTATTGTTTAAAGAAAGGCATAGTAGTTTTATATTTTGTGTTAAATAAAACCAGCGAATTGTGATTATTCCAGTCCACTAATTATATCGAAGTTGAGTAAACACTTTTCCCTTGTAGGAAAAGGGAATTTACAAACACCCGATTCCTACAGTGCTCTTTTAATCGTTTGTATGCAGCCAAATAGTCAAATAGTAACGGACAACGTATTGTATTTGTTAAAGTATGTACTTGCTACAAAAATGTATTTACATAATAATATCAATATTTAATAAAAAAAATATAAAGGTACAATAATTATTCGGTTTTTAAAATTTCGAAGAGCAACAATCCGTTGATAATGAATCGGCGACTTAATTTCAAAGTCTTTCCACACCTACGAGACAGTATGCCCTTGATATAACCAGGTTTTATCTAGATAGTAAATTTTGCTGCCTTCACAACGATTGAGGGAGAAAGAGTGAAACAAGTAAATGAATTTGTGTACTTGGGTTTAAAGTTTATGAGAGATGGAAAGTATGACAGTGACATTGAGCGAAGGGTGTTGGCAGGAAAACAAATGAATGGGGCTCTGTATAGCTTTATGAAAGTGTCAAAAAAGGCACGTCTGGCTGTGCATAGAGGTGTGTTGGTTCCTACACTTATGTATGGTAGTGAATGTTGGGTTTGGCAGAAGAAGCATAAAAATAGGATTAATACTGCGGAAATAAGTAATCTGAGAGGTATAGCCGGAGTGACTCGGTAGCAAAAATAATTGTGATGATGTATGATCATTATTTTAACAACTTAAACGCAATTTAATAAAAGTTATTGCAATATAATATTTAAGTTCTGAATTAAATTTATGAATAAAATATTTATAAATTTATTAGTAGTTTCCGTACGCCAGTGGAAGACCCAAAATACCGGTGAACCGTCTTTATCAGTTCTGAGAATTTACTGCCTACTTTTTGGAAACCCAACTGTAAACAATTGCACAGCTTTTTTAGTCTATGATCAGATTCAGAGACGCTTTGTTTATTTCGTCTCGCCATTTGCTATTCATCACAGAAAAAACTCTCGTTCAAAAACCATCAGAAACGAGAGTTTACATGATCTTACACGAGACAAACGAAGAAGTTTTGACAATGACACTGAATAATGTTGACATTTGAAGTTAGGTTGTGTTCAAAAACCATCAAAGCAAGATTTTAAGTGACGTTGGCAACTTATCGATTCGGCATCAATCGATAACGACCAAACTTTTTTGAATCCCAATCAAATCCTTCGGAATAAAGTATAGAGTATAGTTACCCTAAATAAATAGTTTTTCCAAAGTCAGTTTAGAAATATATAAAAAACATCTCATTAAAAGCTATAAATAAAATCTTCAAAAGAAACCGACCAGTGGTGTATTAATTTTATTTTTAATTCAGATATATTTTCAAAAATTATTTAATTTTGAACGACATCGTAAGTGTCGAACCACGTTTTATTTAAATAAACTATATTTCTATTAATTTCTTTATAACTCAAGAACTGTCTTAAATAATTTTGATGAACTACCACAATACGAGGCGATTCCATAATACACATTTGACTATCTAACTTCTTATACTTACAACCACATTCTATTAAAATTTTTCGAAGTGGTTCTAATGATTTATATTTAAAATCTTGCAATTTGTTAAATATAATTTTTAATGTCGGAACTTGATTTTCTTTGTAAGTATTGTAAACCGTTTTTCGAATCACACATCTTTAGATGCATCATCTATACGACGGCTGAAGATACGTTATCGTTTTTTATCGTGGTCAATCACAACGCCTTGTTTAATTACTAAATAAATTGTGGAATAAGTAATTTTCGTAAAGTTGCATATTCTTTTATTTCATATTGAGTTGAATTGACATTTTTAGCTTTTATGCGTGAATATACAGGGTGTTAGTAAATAAGGGCGACAAACTTCGGAGGGTGATTCTGCATGAAAAAATTATGACAGTTTGCTATATAAACGTATGTCCGCAAATACTTCGTTTTCAGAGAAACGGGGTGTTAAAGTTTTTCTTACTGACAATTTATTTTTTGGTCTGAAACCGGTCGAGATATGCAAATGAAATTTGATGTATTTTTTGACATGCAATTAAGAATTTTGTGTTCATGATTGGCGCGCATACTGGTAATGATTCCACTTTTTTTAAAGAGTGCCGTTTTTTTGCAAAAAAATAAAACATCTTAACGCGTATTTTTAATTTCTTTAATACATTATCAAGAACTGTCTAATACAATAACATTAAACCAGAATCCGTATCTCTAGCAGTGTCATAATTTTTTCATGCAGAATCACCCCCTGAAGTTTGACGCACTTATTTACTAACACCCTGTATATTTAAAATTACTTGTTGAACTTTAATATGCACATCTCGGTTTATAAATTCCCAAAATTGTGTCTCATTTTCATTATTTCATCATTAAATTAGATATTATCACTACTTTGAATTACATTATCATCAGGATTTTCATTATTAATGTGAATATCGTCAATATTAAGCAATTCGTTAGATTCATCATTTACCTCAAACGGTCTCCAAAAAGTCATTTCACAAATATCATAAAAAAATAAAACGCAAACATTAAAAATCCCCTGAAAAATTATTGAGAACCAGCGCGCGCTAATGTTTTAAAACGTCTAACGATTTGACCAACTCCTGCGAGCTAGATAGCCGACCGATGATTTGATGAATGCGTATTAGCGACGTTGACATTTTAAAAATAAGCTGTGCTACCACCCGTAGCTTATAAAAAGAGGCGGCCGATATGTTTTGTTAAATTTATCGGTATTACTCAGTACAGAATAAAGCGCTTATTACCGGAATATCGCAGTGCCCTGGTAAAATTATCTTTTTTAAACTGAGATTGGAAATACTATACAAAACTTTTTTATAAAATACGGGTGGCAACCCTAGTCATCTTTCAACTCAACAATGCGATTTCGAAAAATAATTAAAGTAGCAAGTGTCAACGAGTTTTTTTTGCTACCGCTGCTGACTGAAAAACAGCGTTAACAACTGAACAAATGCAAATGTGTTGTCAGAAAAATACTTAAAACAAAGAACACTTGTAAGTAAACAAAAAAAAAACAAAACTACAGTAAAAAATGTTGGCTTCATTACAAGAAAAAAAAACTTTCTGGTAAAACTATAATTTTTAAATTTGTTTAAATATTTTTTTTAGAATTAGATTAATGTACATTTTATGACAAACACGAACATACTTGCTTTATAATATTTTTTGGCTTCAAATATTTAACAATTTTGTTTTCATGCAGCTTCCATGTAATACCTTTCTTTTCATGAACATAAGTACTGTTAGGTTCAAAGACGTAAGCGCTGCGTTAATTCAAAATAAAAAAATCCATCGTATATATTTTTTTAATAATTTATCAATATTTGTGGCAGTTTGGAAATGTCACAACTTAATCTGTGTGCCACTTATTAAAACTATGAAATGGTCATATTCTAAGTTATCAAAAGTATTTTTTAACAATCGACAAATTCTAAAGCAATTGTAAACTGCTTCAACCAATAATCATATTGTATTATTAGCTCCTTGCTACACGCGTCACAGAAATAATAAATAAAAATAAGTATCTTGTTCATTTGTGACGTGACACGAATATTGCAATGTGAAAAAGGAGTGGAAATAGGATGCATGGATCAGGCCTTTTTAAGAAATTTTGACTAAAAATCAAAAGGTTTATTTTGCTTTCGTAGACGTGGAAAAGGCCTATGACAGAGTGGTGAGGAGTGAATTGTGGTCGACATTGTCTATGTATGGGGTGAGTGGTAGTTTAATACAAGCGCTGAAATCACTTAACGATAATTCCACTGCTTGTGTCAGGATAAATGGAGCTTACACGAACTGGTTAAACATCGAAAAAGGTGTTAGACAGGGATGTGTGGCTTGGCCATGGCTGTTAAACTTATACATAGACAACTGTTTAAAAGATTTGAAAGAGAGTGCGTGTGGATTAAAAATGAATGATTTGATTGTCAAATGCCTCCTTTTCGCCGATTATCAGGTCATATTAGCGTTACCTGAAGAGTAGGAATATTATGCATGATGCCCTAAAAATCAAAGTTATCAAAGACGAAAGTAATGGTTTAAAGAGAAGAAAGCATAACAAACTGCAAGGTCTGATTAAAGTAGAAGAAGTTTGTATGTTTGGGTTCAAAGTTTAAGGGAGACGGAAAGTATGACTGTGACATTGAGTGAAGGAAATCAAATAAAGCCCTTCATAGCTTTATGATCAGCCAGAACGTGTCAAAAAAGGCACAACTGGCTGTGCATAGAGGCTGTCCCTGCACTTATGTATACATACATATTACATACCTACAAGGTAGCTCTACAACCCAGGGTGGGTCTTGGCTGACTGCACTATACTCCTCCAGGCCTCCCGGTCCTCCATCAGATTCGTGTTCAGAGGAATATTCATTTCTTTGAGATCTGCTTTGATGTTGTCTTTCCATCTCTGGCGTGGTCTCCCAAATGGCCTTTTTCCTGACGGTCTCTCCTCCCGTATCAGTTTCGTCAGTCTGTCATCTCGTAGTCTATGGACATGTCCGTACCATCTTAGGCGCAGTGACATGATTTCTTTGACAATATTCCCGTCGCCATAAAGCTGACTAATCTCGGCGTTTGACCTGATCTGGTTGCTGTTAGGGTCGTGGTGGGGACCAAATATATTTTTTTAAATTTTTCTCTCGATTCTCTCTTTTCTTCATTAGCCTTAGCCATTGTCCATGTACCGCACCCGTAAGTGATTTTGGCCTTAAAATGCTTTTATAGACTTTCAGCTTTGAGGTTCTTAAGATGTTTTTGGATTTGAAAAAGTTGTTTAGAGGAAACAGACATCGACTTGCGGCTTTTATTTCCTCTGTGACGTCGTTATCGGCTGTAATTGTAGCTCCCAGATATTTGAAACGTTCCACTCGTTCAAAATTGTAGGTGTCTATTGCCACGTTCTGCCCTATTCTATCTCTGCGCCCCTGTCTGTTTATGCACATATATTTGGTCAATGTCATTCGGGCCTCGGGCAATCAGGAGTTCTGTTTGAATTTCTGTCGACTTGGTAGCTTTCTCTAGGTTTTCCGTCTTCCATACATGCTTTCGTCATCTGGATGAGTTCTTGGGATTGCGAATTTGGCCATTGCATTCCACACTTGAGATCTTTCAAGGCAGTCGTATTCTTGCCGAAAATCTATGAATAAATTATGGATAGTACGGTTAAACTCTCATCCTTCTCTAGTAGTTGTGTGAGTGTAAAAAGTCAATCTTCTTCTTAATCGTGCCATATCCTCAGCGGACGTCGGCGGTCATTGTGGCCCAAATGACTCTATTTACTGCTGCTCTAAATAATTCAGTAGATGTTTTCCCGGTCCATTGGCGTATGTTTTACAGCCACGATATGCGGCGTCTCCCGGGACCTCGTTTTCCTTCTATTTTACCCCCAGTTATTAGTTGTAGCAATCTATATTTATTGTTTCTCATGATGTGTCCGAAATATGTCATTTTCCTTTCCTTGACTGTTTTAAGAATTTTTTTCCCTTTTGTATCTGTTGCTGCACTTTTTCATTGGTTACATGATAATTCCAAGAGATTTTTAACATTCGGCGATAGCACCAAAGTTCAAAAGCTTCAAGACGTCTGGAAGCATCGTCAGTCAAGGTCCAAGCTTCAACTCCATGTAGCAAAACCGTGAACACATAGCATTTGAGAGTTAGAATTCGAGTTTTTAGATTTTATTACAGAGCACACTTCTCATACGGTTGAAATTGGTCCTAGCCTTCTTAATCCGTATCTTGATTTCTTTAGAGTGATCCCATTGATCATTCAAATTTGTTCCCCCCAGGTAGTTAAATGTTAGAACTCTCTGTAGTAATGCTCCGTCAACTCGGAATTGATGATTTATAGATTGTTGTGCTTTACCGATAATCATAACCTTGGTATTAGTATTTAGGCGCATGTTGTAATTCCTACAAGTATTCGATACTCTATCCACTAATCATTAAAGCCCTTCTGCACTGGTTGACAGCAAGACGGTGTCGTCAGCATATCTGAAGTTATTTATATATTCTCCATTTAAAAAGTCAATAGTGGATCTAAATTTCCTAAAACCCGCCTGATATTCCCCTATGACGTTCTCTGAGTATGGGTTAGTCTATCCAGAACAATATTAGCTAGGACTGTGTAGGCCGTATTGATGAGTGATATTCCCCTGTAGTTTGAGCACTTTGTCTTGTCACCTTTTTTGCGGATTGGTATTATGATGCATTCTTGCCATTTTGTTGGTATTGTCTCTACACTTATGTTTGGTAGTGAATATTGGGTTTGGCAGAAGAAGCATGAAAGTAGGATCAACGCTGCGGAGATGAGTAGTCTGAGAAGTATAACCGGATGAATCCAATGAATATAGTGAGGAAGAGTGAGATAAGGGTACGCTGTGGTGTGAAAGAAGATGTGTTAACAAAGATAGATAAAGGAATGCTTAGATGATTTAGACATGCACAGAGGATGGATGAAAGAAGATTGACAAACAAATTTATAAGGCGAGTGTGAATGGACGGAAGTCGGTAGTGGTCGACCTCGGCGAACATATCTAGATCAGATCGAAATTGTTTTAAAGAAAGGCCAGGTCGAGTATGTACGAAAGCGCTGATAAAAGTAGAAGACGTGCGTAAGAACCGTAGCGGAAAAAAAGTGACGGGAAAAAGGTGTGGCTATATGTATGTGTATATTTATGTTTTTTTCAAAAATAGATGCCTTGTTCATTTGTGTCATGACACGAATATTGCAATGCGAAAAATACTCAAAAGCAAGAACGTACGTGCCTTTATACTTAGTAAGCGTCTTTGAGACTAACATAATCAATAAATGCTTTTTCATTTTCATTATGAGATCGCAATATTCGCAATCACAAATAAATGTTATGGTTTTTGTGTCAATGTGTAAATATTAGATGATACTTTTATCTTATTTCGTTTATTAGTTTATTATTATTTAGCAAGCTAAATCAAATCATTAGAAAGAACATATTTTTCAGCGCATAAGTACAGCTTCAGGTGAAGGTAAGCATTATTGCTACCCGCATTTTACGTGCGCCGTAGACACGGAAAATATCAAGAGAGTATTTAACGACTGCCGAGATATAATCCAACGTATGCATCTTCGTCAGTATGAACTATTATAACCGCCCACTTCATTTTACAGCATCTTTTTTTGTCTCCAGCGCTAACTACTCCTCCCTTTCGGTCTGCCAACAACAACGTTTACTTTCTGTTTGTCAACTAAAGAAATAATTGGCTGATTGAATGGCCAATGTAACAGCCAATTTTTTAATTTCTCCTTTTATCTCCATTAGCTGAAAAGTTATTTAAAAACAAAATTATGTCGGTCTCGTTACAAAAGAAATGTGTGAAATATTTTTTAAATTTTTCTTTAAATAGTTATTGCAACATTTTTTTTACATTTTTAAACATAAAATGTTATCAAATTTATAAAACTCATCCATATGTAAGCATTTAGAATAGAAATGTTGGGTTTAATGAACATTTTTTATGCATTTTTCATTAATAACCAAAAATTAATTAAAAAAAATGAGCTAACATTTCAATATTTTTTTTATTGTTTAAAAAAGAACATTCAACAATGGTTTTGTGGTACCTATCTGTACATATTTACAATTTGTATAAGTTTTTTTATAATTCAGATAGTTTGTGTTAAACATAAACAGTTACTAACTGTGTTTATCTAATAAATATGTTTTTAAAAACGCTATATTGTTGAAATGATAATCAATAAATAAATTGGCAGTTTTAAGTACATTTATTTATCCTTAAGTAGCAGTTTTTGAGTACTTTTTAAATAGGTTTTTAATGGTATATTAGTCGAAATTAATGCCTTACATAAGTCCTTATTAAATTCTTCATGATCCGATTTCTTCTTATTTGTGTTAAACATTGAAGGACGGATTTTGCAATCTGCGAAGGAGTTTTAGCGTTCTGATCCATCAAGTATTTTCTCTCGGAAGACACCTGCAACAATAATTTTAGAAATCAAAAATAACTATCCATTTTAAAAATTGGAAAAAATATTATGATTTTCTTGCATACCCTAAATCTTTATTTAACATAATAATGATTAAACTAAAATTTTGTTAACTTATCATTTTACTGCAGGCTTGACAAAATATTTTGTCGCCATCCATCGTTAGTTAGTGTGTGGTTTAATCCAAGAAACAGCTTTGTTACACTTACTCATTTTATGTGCACTGTATAATATTTAGACGACACCAAAACACTGTTAGACACCTGGTTGTGACAGTACCAGACAGGGTATAATTTGGGGAACCAGATGGGCGAGATGAGTGAGTGAGTGAGTCGGTATGTATTTCCAGAAATAAAATAAAATAATAATAACGACTTAAATATGCAAGAATATGCAGCTTTTAATGAAATATGCATGAGCATGCACTCTAATCAATGTAATTCGACCAAATAATTAACTATATTTATATAAATGCAAAATATGCATATAATCCGCCCTCTAATAATGACCAATGTAAACCATTAAAAATTCAGACAAAACAATTATTACTTAAACGTTTATATTAACAAAGTAGCCTACAAATACAGTACAAAATAATACCAAGTTTCCATCTATCCCGTACTAGGTTCTCCCTATTTCCAAACTACAGAAGTATCATTTTTCTTTTTGTTTTCGACGGAAGTTACCCCTAAACCGCTGATTCGGCTTCTAAACGAATATTTTCTCACACGGTTTTACATACGCTGCAAAATAGACCAAAATCAGTCAAAATTAACAGATTTTATTTATCAACAACCCATGGCAATGACAAACTACAAACTATTTTTAATCCTCTTTTTTTAACAAAATTGCTACTTGAGGATAAAACGCCGTATATAAGAAGTGAGAAAAATGCTATTATACGCTTGTAAGCGTGCTATGGTGTTAGGGTATGTCCATAACGGCGCACCGCACATAGCATTGTACCATAGTATGGACCCGGCCTAGTACAAAGCTTGCTAACGAGCAACAAGGACAAAGACACTAGTTATTAATGTTTCTTTATCCATTATGCACAACGCCCCATATGCGATAGTCGAAAAATACTAAACTCGATTTCGGAGTACGATGCTAAGATACCAACCAGGCTATGCTATGTGCGGCCATTTGCTTCACATACGGATGTTCTGGTGCATTACTAAGTGCGGTGCGTCGTTATGACCACTGATTTGGACATCTTACACGCGTGGAATTACTTATTTCACTTACTTAAAACATACGATTAGCTTAATAAACTTGTGCTTCTTTTTTTAAAAAGCAATTTAAATTCTGTACATTTATCCAACGATTTTGCAATAGATGTTAGATTGGAATAGGGGATAGATATTACCCTAAAAAAAATTTTGAGGCAGAGGAAAGTTATGACCAATTATAAAATTTAAAATAACTGATTTAGTGGTAAATCTCAGAATACATTTTTAAAAATTAAATAAAATTACATTATCATTGTACATACTGTACCAAATGTTAAATGTAAATACACATACTAGTAAATAATTTCAAATTAAATAAAAAATTATTACTTTTATTATCACTTTTGTATTTAATTTATAATTCTGTTTTAATTTTACAATACAAGTTTTAATGTACGTCTTATTCTTGTGAAAGATTTTTAAAATTTTGGTTTTTAAATTGTCCAACAATTGAACATTAAAAAATGTATAGTGCATTTTTACATACTCATTTAATGTTATGTTCACTTAAGCCGGCCATTTGCGATCGTTCCATCCGTCCAAATGGAGCGGTGTCACTTCAAAAACTGACCGTTGTGGGAAAAACCAAATGGATGATGTGGAGTGACAAGATGAGTCGGATATCCAAACTCCAGTTCTGTCGCGTCATCCAAGTGATCGTGAGTGGGGAAATTCAAGTGAAACGATACTTCTTCTCAATGTGCCCTATCCTCAGTGGACGTTGGTGATTAGTTTGGTCCATCTGATTTTATTCACAACAGATCTAAAGAATTCTATTAAAGTCAGACCTATCCATTGTCGCAAGTTTCTTAGCCATGATATTCGACGTCTTCCTTGCTATCTTTTACCATCGAATTCACCTTGCATTATTAGTTGAAGCAGCTTGTACTTCGTGTTGTTCCGCATGATATGCCCAAAGTATGTTAGTTTTCGTTGTTTCACTGTTTTCAGCAGTTGTCCGTTTTTTCGCATGCGTAGCAATATAGCCTCGTTGGTCACATGATGAGTCCATGAAACTCTTAGCATACGGCGATAGCACCACATCTCGAAAGCTTCAATCCGCTTATAAGTAGCTTCGGACATTGTCCATGCCTCTACGCCATACAGAAGTACTGAAAACACACAGCATCTCAAGATTGGTGTCCGAAGATGAAGACTCAGGTTCATGCTACAGAGAACCTTTTCTATACGGTTGAATGATGGTAGTGCTTTTTCAATCCTTACTTTGATTTCGTAAGAATGGTCCCATTTCTCATTCAGACTTGCTCCTAAGCATGTTATTGTAGTGGGGATCCATTAGCGAAGAATTGGGCATTGATGTCGTTTTTACTGACTATCATAATTTTAGTTTTTGATATATTCAAATTCTTGCTTTTGCATTTTAGGTGATGAAATAAATCCCATTAAGGTCATGAGGATCCAAATTAACCCATGTAGGCATGCATTTTTTTTACTGGCTAATTTCTTTAAAAATTTGTTCTTGGGGTATTTTGGGGTCGGTATATATAGTCAAAAAATTGATATTTTCGTTTCAAAATGATAAAAAACGATATTGGTATCCAAAAAATCTCACTTGGGGTTGTCGGAGTCGTTGATTAGGAACATCAATTTTTATTTCTAAGATTGCAGTTTACAAACAAAACTATATTGGTCTTTAAATAACTGTACGTGGGGTTTTAGGGGTCAATGTGAATGCTCATAACGTTGTTGGTACATATTCCATAACTTAAAATGGTCGTAACTTTGCAAGAAAAAATCCTAGGTGACCGCTCAATAGCTTATTTTAAAGAGTAAAAGTAGTATCAAATAATGCAACTAAAATAAAGACCAAAAAAATTTGTTGTATTAAGTACATAACCTCAAATACCTTAAAATCATGAAGTGATGGCTCAATTCTGATCTCGAATTAAGAATTCAACGCCGCAAAGATTTTTGGAAATGACCCCCAGCTGCCCAACAACAGAACCTTATTGACCTGTGTAATCGCCCATCATGGCCCATTGTGTAGAGGACCCATGAACCTTTTATACTTCACGATTACGAAAAAAAATGTGAACACCGATGAAAAATGATGAAATATTCATCATATTAAAAGTGATATTTTATCATATTTAATTTACTAATATGCAAACTTGTTAATTATTTAAAATGTATTTAAAAATTTTGATCGTGCATAGATAGCCAATTCCATTTATTCTAAATGCTTTCTTTTTAATAAATAGATGAGCAAATATTTTAAGATATTTAAATATAAAATAGGAAATATAAATATATTTGTTAAAAAGATATGTTTGTTGTTGTATTTTCAGCTGTGGAAATTTAACGAGAATAAATCTTTCAATTTTAAAAGTAAATGTACCAATTGGTTGTTATGGACTTTGGCAAAAAATTGTATATAAAAATTATATCAAATTCCATCACAACCATGTGTTATCATTGAGTCATATCCTTAACTTGTAAATGAATGACATTTTTTTTTCCAAATAAGTTGACGGTGTCATCAATTTTTAAAATGAAAAAAAATAGACAGTTTCTTAGTAACGATGTTAAAACATATGATATGCAAATTAGTAAAGTGTATTTGAATCAAATGTCGTGAAACCTTAAAGACTTTCCTGTTAGTCCAAATGCTACCCCTGGGTAAGTCAAAAAGATGCAGAATCATTTATTAAATCGCATTGTATATGAACTTAAATTCAAAGTTAATTCTAATCGTTCAAATATTGATTAACAGTTTCAACAGTTTTTAAACCATTTTATTCAATGTAGAACGGACAAATCTTTTTCAACCAATGAACTGTAATACAATTTCTAATTAATAATGGAATAGAAATGATAGTGAATACAAAATCACACACCTAAATTCATATCTCATTATCTCAAATTTTAAATGAATCTCTATGCTCAAAATAAAAATAATTAAAGTCACAAAATAATTTATTTTTACAAAACATAAATGGGTACAAAAAAATTTGTCATACCAATAGTTATTGCCGATCCTAATACTTCGTTTATTAAGAATGATTTATTAAAGAAAGAGATCTGTCAACGGTCCCAACTTTATTCCTAATGAAGCAGATGTCGAGTGTGACAAATTAAAAACCAAATTGGTTACCACCCAACCACTTTATTACTTCTTCAACATGATTGCACATTAGGATGGTCCTTATTTTTCAAATTTTTGTTGCGCTACCCCCCAGTTCGGTGCTATTGCATGAAAAAGAAATCTGTCTAAAATTTTATATCATTCGGATAAAGGAAAAGGGCGCCACACAGGCCTTGAAAATTGAAGAATCATAAATTCACAGAAAAAAATCAATTTTGTGTCTGGGAACTTTCGTCAAAAATCACTTACAATCTAAAACGCATATTGTTTATGATGTTCGTATTTTGTGAATAATTTACCCCACCAAAAACATTTTCAGTTATTTTTTTAGTTAAAATATGTGGTTTTTTTTGGTGCATTTCTTGCCTTCTTTATAGCCCTTTGCCTTTATAGCCTCTTTGCCTTTTTTCTTTGTTGGTTTACTGTTTATAATAAGTGATAGATCAGGCGATACTTGGCTCTTAGGCGATTATATTCGACTGTAGTTGACTGTTGTGCTTTAATACTACTAAAGTCAATATTTATAATGCAAACACTTTGCAAATTAGTCACTCTAGAGAGTGCTACATAAGCCTGCCCACAAGAGAATTTTATTATTTATATAACAAGAAGTCCCTATATCAATTTTCAGACCTCTAGCATCAACATTTGCGGAAGTCTCATACAAACTTCCATCCCCTAGTTTAAGGGGTTGAGAGGTAAAAGTTACAAGTTACAATTTTTTTTGTTGTTTGTCCACTAATACTAGCTTACATACAAAATTTCAGGTTTCTCTGACTTGAGGAATTACCCTAAGAATTTTGAGGATCATCAGTGAGTAGTCAGTGACGAAATCGGGGTTTTTTAGATATCAATAAACACTACCGTGCCCCCAGATTATAATTTTTCACCCTTCTCTCAGCCGAATCATTTATAACTTTCAGTCTTTTAACTTATTTCAGACTCTTTACAAAAATTTCATTTTGATGCTACTTCGATGAATCTGTCACAAGGAATTCATCATTCGAATCAAATATTTTAAAAAAATTTCCAGTTTCGGAGGAAACGAATTCTTTAATTCCGTCGTTAATAATTTCTAATATTTTATCGATTAGTATTTGTATTCGCTTCTTATTTTTAATTGATAATTCTGTCTCCCTATTTAAAGCATGGACCATTTTTATTTTCGATTTAAATGGCAAATTTAGATTGAAGAAAGCTAATGCGACAACTTCTTGGCTTAAATATCATAAAAAGTTTCTAAAGAATTCTGATAAGGTGTTTTTACAGCAGGAGACGCACAAAACCATGCTTTGATGGACACATTCACAACACAAAAATACAAATATCACAAATTGCATGATTTTAGGCCAAGAGTTTTGAAATTTCTTAATCATTAAGACAGGACTGACCGGTAGTTTTTCTCGAAAACGCTTCCAAGAATAATTTCATATAATTATGTGATGTCTACAAGCAAAATATAATAGATTTTTTCTATATAATTTCTATCAAAAGGCATGCAACTCTAAAATTTACAGTATTCGTTGCTGTCGCGTATCGAAAACGAATGATTTAACATAATTCTGAAGACCCCATTTAGCTTTCAGTTCCAGATTGCAATATCGGCACTCCAAGAAGTTGCTCAGTATCGCCGTTTGAAAGAATCACACGAAATCTATTCACGATCTGTTATTATTTAGTATCCTTGAAGTGCTTCTTTCAGTTGCCTTATCTTCGCGGATTTTTTCTTTAAAAATAAATGGAACGAATATGAACTGCATCCCTGCCACTAATTTTAAATTTATTTGTAACTTTGCGTGGATTTGTAGCCAAAGAAGTGATTTTAACATTTTTTTCAAAAATCGTTGGTCGTAGGAGAAAAAGTGATTGCAAATAATTAATTTCTCGCAAGATAAAAAAGTAAAATAAATATTTGCTGTGATTTTAAGATTTTTTTTATTTTCAAGGAGTACACAGATTTTTTTTTCATGCAATGGCACCAAACTGGGGGATAAAAAAAATCGCAAAAATCTTTTAGACCAAAAGTAACTAAGGGCCACTCTATTACACATTGCCGCTTTAGAATATACCCACGAACTTCCTTGTTTATTTATTTATTGTCAAGCAGGGTTATTCTGCAACCATCGTATTTTTTTTAGGTTTCATCCCACTCGCGACTGTTTTAACCGGAAGTGGCCCCTAACAATAATAATTCATCTTTACCTGTCACGACATTCTTATCCTGAACAAGAGCTTTTAACTGTTTACTCACTAATAATATCTCTTTGTGTTTTTTACACCACATTAAAAAGCCATAGGAAGTTTTTTACATTAAACTTATTTTCACCCAATAGTGTAAACAATAATATACTACTAACAAACAGCTACATCATCGTAACAATTCTTTACCATTAGAATATTAGAATACTTATAATCGTTGTCAGTTAGTAGGTCCATTGAAAAAAATAAATACAAACCTCTCTATTTAAAAAATGTATAAATCTTATTTTTAAAAACCAGCTACTTTCTCCGCATGTTACCTATACTGTAGGCATATGTGGGTCGATTATATATCAGAAAACAACTACTTTCCTCGTTCGCCGAGGTCGACCTCTACCGACTTCCGTCCATTCACACTCGCGTTATAAATCTGTTTCGTCAATCTTCCTTCATGCATCCTCCCTGAATCTAAATTGATTCTAGTTTGACAATTAATATGTACAAGTTATAAATGTTTCTTTAAATGACAGTTTATTTTTTAGTCTACTTTTCTTCGCACGATTAAAAAAAATAAATATCAAAAATAATTTTTTTGCTCTAGAGAATACACCTATAATAAGCAAGTGAAATTTTTTATTCCTTAAAAGTGACAAAAAAATAACAGACACAAAACTTTTAGACAGATTCATATTTTTACGAGGTTTTGTTACGAATGTTAATCAGAAAATATTTTTTACCAATTTATGTATATCTACAACTCTGCTCATAAACTTTTGTCTAATTTATTGAGAACGATTAAAAAAGTTAAAAATGCTAAATATAAATTCGAGTTTAAAAAATGTGTTATATAATTTCTTAACAATAAAATCATCCATCACTCCCCTTTCCAGTCCGATTTCTTTAATTTGTTTTATCAATTTTCTTCCGAGTCCGCCTCTTAAACGTAAAAGGCAAATTGATTTTTTTCTCTGTTCCGTTATTTAAAAATCACTCCTAAAAATTAATAGCTAACCTGCGTGTTTGTATACATAACTACTAAATTCGCATCTCTTAAAACATAACCAGCGTCCTTTTATTATCCAAAGATGCGGGGGTAGCATCTTGGCTATGTATAACAGAGCGAGAAACCTCAATTTTACTTACGAATTTTAGTCTGGATAAGAAAGACATAAGTATTTATTTCAGTTGGGTCATTCCATATGAAATCAACCCAAAAAAATTAAACCTTTACATCTCACATTATTACAATGTGTGGATTACTTATAGTACTCCCCAAGAACAATAAATCCGCAGCTTTAGATTTTTTCAATTAAGAGTTATTGATAGTCAAAAACAAGCGAGCCTTACAGTAGTCGCATATGATGTGTAACATTTGACATGTCACCTTAGTAATAAGCAATATTAAAATTATATTCTGAAGAAAATGGGTCAGGTATTATTTGAAATGAATTTTTTATAACAAACAATAATTCTTTTTGATGAAAATTGTATTTTATTTAATTGACACTGACAGTGACAGAAATCAACCTCGCCAAATGATGGCCAACTCTAACCGCGCGCTCATTCGTCAAATCAAATGTTACTGTTACACATTTCACGAAATGACCCCCACAAATTGCGAGTAAGCGAAAGGAAAGATGTTTATTATTTAATAAATCACTTAGATATTCACATTACAAGTCTCTATGTTCACAAAATTATACTTCAACTTGAACTTCTTAAAACAATCTTTTCAAAAACTATATTTTCGCAACACAGCGGTTCTTTAAATAGGTGCAAATTAATTCTTCGAGGAAGGGAACGTTTATTCTCCAAATATTCTAATATCGCCGATGGAGATAATAAATCATCTGCCCGTTTGATGACACCGAAAAGCCGCTCTACAGGGGCGTACTCGCAAACCACTATCCGTAACAGTACTTTTCAAATATTTCTAATAAAGTTTTTATTCCTATTTAAATTGCAGTGTCTTTCATTTGTAATCGTTTGATGTGGGGTTACATGGCATAAAAGGGATTTGGTGAGTGTTACGTTAACTCAAAAGTTTAGGAACCACTGTAGTAAGAAACATCGCGTTCTATTTAAAAAAAATTTTCCCACAAACGGCACCATTGTTCAATTGCGAAATTTGACGTGTAGGTAGTTAAAAGAGCTCGATAAATCAACAATTAATCGGTAAAAAATCTAAAATTAAAGATTTTTATTGTTCTTGGTGGATAGTATGGTGTACAGTTTAGTATTATGTACAGTCCAAGCCATTGGTTGATTTGGCATGGAACAACCAATTAACTTAACGTACATGTCTTAGCACAAAAGAAATTTCATACAAAATATCATTTACATAAAGCGATTGTAATATTATAACGTCTTTTATTTTATTGTCTGTTGAACTAAAAATTGTTGTAAAATATAGGTACATGCTTTCTGTTCTTCTCAAATATGTAAATACTATTAAATTAACACACATTTAATACATATGATCATCAAGAGTAAGATGTGAGTTTATTTAATCTGAGATCATTTTACAATGAAAATATTAAGTTAAAATTTAATGCTTATATTAAACTTTATTGTTTGTTACCATTTACAGTCTAATTTTAAGAGAATTTGGTTGAGAATTCTTTTAAGCTTAGTAATTGCGTAAAATAGTGCACTATTCAAAATGTATTTATCAATTAATTTTTTTTATAAAAATTTTTTAGTCGATGTGAAAGTAGCAGTAGTTATAACTGTCAAATAATACATCTTTACAATAAGATTAAAGATTAAATAGGGGAACTATGCCTAATGTCACACCAATTTTTTTAATACGTTGCTACGAAGTTAATATGTTATAAAATATAGTAGGACTCACTTTTAAAAAAGAATAAAAGAATCAGGAAGTTATTTAACCGTACTATATTCGTATAAATATAAAACTAAAAAAAATTAAAATCCGCCATTTTTGGATTGTTTAAAATAGTGTCCCTAATATCGCACACTTTGATAAGCGCTAGCTTTATTTTGGGACATGATATAGGGGTCTAGGATAAGAAACAAAAGTCAAATTGTAAATTTTAAATATTTATTAAGAAAAAAATATTCCTAGTTAAATGAACCAGTGAGTCAAATTGTAAATTTTAAATAATTATTTACAAAAAAAACATACCTAGTTAAATGAACCAGTGAGTTTATAACGAGTACTTTCAACATTCATCCCTCTAAACAAAATTCACGAACAAAAGTTTGAAAATCATCGGAACCTGAAGAAGCTTCGTGGCACCAAATGCGGCATTTAATGCATCTCATCCAAGATTCTCCTTGTTTATCGGTTAAATAAGATTGATTGCAATAGGGACACTCACAATCATCATCACTGTCTTGTTCATCGGTGGAGACAGTCAAAGGGTTGTTAGCTTCTTCTTCACTTGATTCTGAAGATGACTCAATTGCCTTCTTTCCCTTTTTTTTGTGCTTTCGCCTTAAAATTGATATTTATCTTTACAGTTTTGTTTGCTTTCTTTCCTTTTCTCTCTCTTTGAACAACTGATTCTTGTATGGCGAACTTGTAATTATTGCAGCAGGACGGCTTGATCGTCCTCTGCCTTTAGTTTAGTGTGTTTTTGGTTTTATAGAAGGAAGAGGGTTGATATGAATTATTTTAGGACTTCCGGAAGGATGAGGGCTGCTTGATCCAGAGTCTTAGACAACTAGTTTTTGATGAATAATGCTGTATGCTGCTTGTTGAAAAGTAGCCACAGTTCTTCGTTGAGTGTTGCTAGGCACAGGCTGTTGATTATCAGCAGAAACAACTGTGGAGGGAATACCACTTGGCGCTGATTGTTGCATATCTAGTTCCGAATTAGAAGTAGCTTCCAGAGCAACGAACTCATGACCTTTGAAAATATTACGATTTAATGGAAATAATCCAGTCTTCCTAAAACCATTTTCTGCCTTGTTGCAAGCTTCCCCTAAAAGTTTGGCTATTTGGTAATGACTTACAGCCCTATATATATTTTGCTTCAACCACGTTTCTATAGCTTGGGCATAATAAGTCTTGAAAGGAGCCATGAACGCCCTATCAAGAGGCTGCATTTTGTGGGAACAATGAGGTTGCAAACTTATAATAATATGTACCCCATAATCTCGAGCCAACTCTAATAATGGCAGATTTCTCGTGTGAGAATAATGGCCATCTAATATTAAAACCACTAGATCATCTTTGGTAGTGATGGGATATAATGGCCTGTTGCACTCATACATGTAACCATTGTTACCAATGAACCTCTTTCCGCAGAGGAAATTGCCCCAACTTGACGTATGCCATGAAGAGATATCACTTTAGTGGCCTTATGTTGTACAATGGTTAAATCAATTTCATCACAGTTGTTTAGTCTATTTGGGGAATTTTTCACAAGTTTATAAAGAGGCACGTACAAGTAAAAAAATGTTTTTACATTCTCATTGCTAAATCCCGTAATTCTTTTTAGAGATGTAGCTTGTGGTTTTCTCAAATTAAGGCGTGGATGCCTTTTCATAAGTGAGGTGCTGAATACCATTCCTTTCGGCTAACTGAAATGCCATTTTTTTAATATCTTTTGCTGTTAGTCCATAGAACCGAGCTACGTTACTAATGCATCTTCTAGCTCTTTATCGAGTGTCGGTTTTTTGCCAAGTTTTGTAAATACTAATTTGTTTAGGTCTTCTTCGTTACTGTTTACCTTATCTTTTAAGGTTGACTTAGGACCCTTGTAATTATATTATTCCTAATATCGCACAGTACGATATAAGGCATCAAGGAGGGTGCTATTGTTGAAAAATTTAAGAAACAAAATTAAGTTGTTTTTTTTTGTAAAAAAAATTACTTTATTAAATATTATGTTTACAAATATTAAAACTAGAAGACAATCTTTCTTGTAAAATTCTGCTTTAAAAAACTTACCGTTCGCAGTTCTATTTAAGATTGAATATCACCTTACAAAAACCTATTGCACGTAAAACCACGGAACAAAGAAAGTCGATATTATCACTTCCGTAATTAACTCTGTACTGGACAATTGAGTGTGCCAACTTGTTTAACCGTCTGCAGTTTGTTTTGACCAATGACGTAGAAAAATAGCAGAGGGTGCGGAAATAGGCACAGTTTCCCTATTCAATTTAAGAAATTCGTTTGTTAAATAATTATTTATGTACCAAGGACCTAAAACTGAATATTATATTCGAGTCTGCAAATTAATAGCAGGTGAGACATGAGTTTTTCGCCGAGGTGCATATTAAATTTTTTCGTCGACCTCTACATACCTTTCTGAAAGTAATGAACGTGTTGTATTGTTTTTCGTATAAAATTCGTGACTTCTGAGGGAGTAAATCCAACGTGGCCGTAGTTGCCAATTCCCTCAGCTCTGGAGGAGTGTTACTGATATCCATATCGCTACAACTATCCATTTTTGGTTATTATGAACACTAATATTCACACCACGGACCCCTATTCACCAGTTAAATCTAATTAATATAAAATTAATAATTAATTTGAAAACAGCAAATGACATTTATTGTCACAGGCGCCTAGAGGTCGACTAAAAAATAATTTAATATATTTAATGTTTTTTTTTTCATTAAACTTGAATATTAAAAAAGTGGTATGGAAGCCGTGAAATTATCAAAATGTTTTTCTTAATATCGAATTTCAATGCGATCTTACAAAAATAGTCAAAATACAAGTACTAGATTTATCCGTTATTTAAATTGTTGGGCGATAACAATTTTAACTTGATATTTTCAAATCTAGTAAGCACTACTAGCTCGATATATTTTTTTAATGTATTAAAATATTTGTATAAGTGACTTACTGAAATTTGAAAGGGAATAGAGCAGATGTGACTAAAGTTTAAATTTTCTGTTTGGTTTAATTCATAACTTACACGTATCTCTTAAATGATAAAAATAGTTCGTTATGGATGTTTCGTTTAAAAATTGTAGAAATTGATTTGCATTCAATCAACTTTATATTTTAATGAAGTGGTTAGACTGTGCTTTTTACTAATTATATTTATTTTTATACAAAAATTTATACACCCACAGAAATTGTGCGCATTTATAATTACCAGGTTTTTTATTTCTAATCATGCAAATAATTAACAAATGTGAAAAAGTATTTAGTTTAATAAAATTTATACACAAAATCATTGACAATTTTAGCACACGTACTTCAGAAATGTTTTCTATCGTTGTTTTATTGTACAATTTTAGTTTATTTAAATGTTAAATGAGTGAGTAATCTAAAGTCGTATATCTAGGAGATAATTTGAGTTATTTTAGTATCCAAAAAACAGTTAGTTATACAAATTGGAGTGATGCGAGAAAAAATGTTATTGCATTGTTATTTTTATTAGAGATCTCCCCAAAAATTCAATCTGCACAACTATTTAAAAAACACCACTTAAAAAATTACATAGTAGGACCAATAAAATACAACGCAACTACCAACCTCTTTATTTTCAGTGGCGTATAATTTTTTAATTAAAAGTGAATAATCTAAAATAGGTTAGGAAATGAAAAACCAGAGAATTCCTGCTCCCATTCCCTTTAGACTTAAAGATATGTACGTCAAACATTTTTTCTAAACTTTTGTATATCATCGCATACCCTCCCCTACCTATGTCTGTGTAATTTACCCATAATTTATTTTATTTGTTTATAAACGTGTTTAGTGTACAAATCGGATGGATTTAACAAAAATATAATTTGAGAATTTTCTTTTTTTTTATTTCCTAATCTGCCTTGAAAATGAAAATCTAATCAAAAACATGTTTGACTTTTGTGTAGGTATTCAGTGTCATTTATGAACATCACACCAAAAAAATATTAAAAAATTTAATCCGAAATTATTCAGTATATATATATATATATATATATATATATATATATTCGTAAATAAGTTGAATATATTCGATCAAATGTTTTTATTTTTTATTATAATGGATGTTTAAATATATTTTTAAGAAATTTGACCAGTTATCCCTGAATTTTATATATTTTTTATTTGTTATTCTATTTTTATTTTAAAATTTTATATATCCATGTTTATTGAGAGAAACGATAGTGCAATATTTAAATGTAAAAAATATACTTATGTTTTACTTAATTGTTTTCGATTAAAAAATATCTCAAATAGCGCTAGTAGCTAATTACTAAATTTGACCTTTAAGTACACACCAATCCTACAATTTTAACAAAGTCTGGCTTTGTATTTCAGATCATATGAAGAAATTCGTTATTACGCTTCTCATGATTTTTACTTTTCCGAACCGAAGGGTAAAAAAGGAAAAGTATTGGTTGACCCCCAAAAATCAAAATCGCCAAAACCATGTGCGCTGCACGTTTCATAGCCCCTCGCGTCGAATGGCACCTTTTTTACCGTGACGGTTGTTTCAAATTGTGTTTTTTTTTTCGGACGAGGAGTCGAAGTGTCGAGATGGTCGGTAGTGTGGGATTTCCACCCACTAAAAAACCCCCTCTGCCTCTAACGGAAATCTTGAAAGACCTCCGTTGCGAATGTGCTTATTGCATCCCACGCTGCCTTCGATGAGAGCATCATTCCTACTTTCGTCTCTGGTCGAATTTTCTGTTTGAGGGCAGTTTCCAGAGTATTTCGCTGCGAGGTGAAACAGGGGCACGCAAAAAATATGTGTTCCGCATCTTCCATGACTCCGGGGCAGTTCGGAGACTCTTCTTCATGTTTGAACCTGTGTAAGTATGCCCGGAAACATGTCCTGAGAGCATTTGCGTTAAATAGTAGTTGACATCGCCATGTTTTCGGTTTAGCGAATTGTCCACTTGTGGAATAAGTTTGTATGTCCACCTGCCCATCGTTGCGGCATCCCACAGCACTTGCCATCGGCTTCAGTTCTGAGTTTTTCAGGGCACAACGTAGTCGTTTTTTGCGCCAGTAGAGAGCTTGTCGTTCCTCCACAAGCACTTCAATTGGCAGCATCCCCGCTATGACGCACACCTCATCCTTTGTCACCGTGCGGCACTGGTGACTTTCAATGCACTTATCAGAAATATTGGGATGATCCGTCTACATGACTTTCTGCATCTTAAGTGTGTCGGCCCAGACAGAAATTCCATATGTTAATACAGATGTTATCACTGACGTCAGTAGTGCTCTTCTCTTTTGTTTCGGGCCTCCTATGCTGGGCATAAGCCGTGATAGGGTTACTTCTATCACCGACGCTTTGGCACCAACATGCTCAGCTTGCTGTTTAAAGTTGAGTCGGGCATCGATCATCACTTCCAAGTACCGAAGAAATGGTTGAGATGTAATTTCATGGCCTCCCACCCTCAGCTTTTCAGTATTTTTCCTGCTGGTAATAAGCACTGCTTCGGTCTTGTGTTTTGCCAATTTCAGGTTGACTGATTTCATCCAGTGACTGATTCTATCGTAGGTAGCGTCAAAAGCATAGTTTTGTGCGTGTATGTGTGTGACCGCGCGTGTTGGAAAATCTTGTGGGCCTAATATCTTGGGACAGAGAGGCGGCAGGTCACTAAAACTTACAGGGTAGTAGTTTTGCCCGAAGGACAAGACCGAGTTTGAAGATGGGCCATAACGGTACATTCCTTCAGTTAGCTGCCTCACAAGGTGATCCTCAAATTTACCGCATTTTGTACTTTTCGCACGATAACTTCAGAAGGAGAGCTAGGGCGATAATACTTTCAGGTTTTTTTTTACTTTTCCGAACCGAAGGGTAAACTGGAACTTTATTAAATAGAAAAGAGCTCTCGGTTTGGAAAAGTTAGTTTTGCTACGGCGATACTATTTATTTCCGAGTTGGAAAAGCTCCACCCAGTGTACAACATAAAGACGGTTATCCGTATTATCGACGTTTATTTAGCATAAAACACACGCACGCACGCGCGCACACACACACACACACACGTCCACTTAAAAACTATTGTATTCGACTCTGGGGACCTTGAAATGTGGAGATATGTCAAAATTCGGGATTCGCAAAATCGGACCCATTAAAGTTTATCAAGTATTTGAATAGTAGGCTATGCATATTTTGTCCCGTTCTTAATGACAGATATCAAAACAATTCGTTTATATTTACAGTTTTAAAAAATTTCTTAAAAGTTCAACAATTTTGTACAGTACTTGCGTTAGATTTTCGTTAAAAGTAATCTTATAAATTGGTTCTTTTTTGAAAGTAATACATTGTTGTGGTACCTAGATTCTGAAAAATTAGAAAAATGAATCGAGCAAGGAATTTCGCTGAATAAGAGGAGTGCGGGCCTAAGTTTTATTGAATGAGGGATATTGTCAGTGTTATGTTGCCAATTTGTTAGGCAAAAATGGTTCCACAAGAAGTCGTATGGTAAGACGCTTAAATAAGGTTGGAAATTATTCTAGAAGGCCAGGGGGTAATGGCGAAAACGATGCACGATGCGCTTGGATCATTAAGACTATTTTCAATTAATATTCAGCGTTCCAATAAATTCAAATATTTGAATGACATGGTATTCGTTGGTCCAAAATTGCAGTCGGACGTGCCTTGCTACTTAAGGTAGTTCTAACAAAAATGAGAAGTAATGCAAACTAAATGAATTTTTGAAAATGATAAGATATCGTTTATCAAAAATTGCAAATTTTGCATACGAGCAATGATTTATATACTACGAAATGAGCACTTTCGGGATATTCAGCCACCAAAATTTACGAAGGAGTAATGCAAAATCCTTGAAATTTGGCACAAAAGTAGGTTAGTGTATAAAAAACAACATATATTTTACTGCAAATTTTCAACCATCCTGTAAAAAAGTATAGATTGTTTAAAAAAATCGTTTTGAGGCCAAAAGAACGCGTTAGTGAGCTTAACAAAGTCGCTTCATCACGACTGACATCTTTGGTTATGTTAGGCTATGTGGAGAGAGATGACACTGACACCCGTAACATCATTTTCGGCACGCATACACGCAGATAAATGAATCACACAGATCACGCGTGAAGCAACGTTGTCACGATTAAATTTTTAACTGGGACTACGTGAAACAAATTATTATTAAATTCATTTATTTAAATTGTTTTTACGTTAAGATTTTCATATGGTCTGGAATGTAAGCTGAAAAATTTATTTTTACTTAGTCATATAACTTTTTTTCAGAATTTTTGCTTCAGTTTTCTTTTGCCTACGCGGTCGAGTTAGAACTTCCTTAACTTTCGATTGTTTGATTATACTTTGACGGCAGACATCAAATAAATGTATCATTAAATATGCTAAACTATAGCTTGAATATTAAACCTTTTTGGCTCCAGTCACTTTCTCTTTAAAGTTGTTGATAAAGTGGATGTGGAAGGATGGGAAGACTGGGATCAGTAACCCCCTGAAAATGTTTTCGAGAGGTGGAAATAATTTTAACATGAATGCTCCGTTTTGTCTCAAGTAAAGGTTCCACGCTTTTTAGGTATCAAGGAACACTGCCAGTTAACATTGAACTGGTTTTGTGACGCCTCAGAGAAGGGATACGGGGCTGTTATTTGAAACATGAGTCGTCTAAAGGAACACCAATTACGGAAAGTCAAGGTTATCTCCTACAAAACTATTTTTATTCCACGGCTGTAGTTATCCTTTTTATTCCTTTTATCGGATTAGGTTCGTCCGGTAGTCGAAATTTTTCACCGACTCAATAAACGTACTGTGTTTGTGGTCATTATCCATCTGATCGTTGGACGGTTTTTGTAGCCCATCAAGTAACGAAAATATAATTAAATTTAGAGGTAAATAACTGGGCTCATGTTAAGACTAAAGAAAATCTAGCAGACTAGTTATTGAACCAGATGGTAGTCTTCTTATCGGAAAAGGTGGAGCCAAGAGTATTTCCATGAGCTCCAAGCGCACTCAAAATAAACTGCTAATGTACCTTTCATAAAAATTTAGACTCTGGTCTTAATAAAGGAAGACTCTTTCCTTGCCAATGACCTTTAGCGCGTGTCATCAAAGTGTACCTGGTACCGTTGTTCGCGCGGCACTTGTGAAAACCGGAGAGGCTTCTTTTATTCGTTTTTCTATTTTATTTTTTTTAAGAAAATTTTTCAAAGGGCCGTCAAAAAAATTGTTAATGTGTATTGCTGTCCCAGCTCTTTGTAATAGGCAAAAAATTCAAGGTAAGGCATCCTATCCTACTATCTTTTCATTATCAATATTTCCACAGCATTTTACCCCACGGCGAACATTCAGGGAGTGAAACGAAAAGACGACAAAGGTAAGTCATTTTTTAAGGTAATTATTGTTTATTCCGATACATTTTTTTAACATCGTGATATTGTTAAACAATAAATAGATACAGTCCGCTTAGTGATTCATATTGGGTTGATTAAAAAGGTTGTGGTCGCTTTTTGAAAAAGGTGAAGATTAATCTCAACAATCAGCTGTTGAAATTTCTAGTGGATAAAGGCGTTGTAAGTGGCGTACTAATTCTTCGTCGCCAGCAACTTTCTCCACTTTCTTGGTAAAATGCTAAGACTCACTAAATGCCTATTAGTTCTTTTCACCTTGTCTACCCTCACAAGAACAATATCTCGAAACTTTAAATGTTGAAATTTTTTTTTTCCAAAATGTAACAAGTCCCCAATATATTCTCTACTGAACATCCGTAGATTGACTCTTATAGTTTATAGAAAACTGAGTCGTCTTTAATGAAATTATTGTCAATTCTGTATGTGATCCTTCGATCCAAGGAAGACTTACTTCATACCTACTGTCATGATTTATTGATATTGTTGCTTTAAATGATCCGAAAAAATATTTTAATTTTTTTCTATAAGACCATAAGAGTTAAAAATACAAAGTATGGGGAGCGGAGAGGAATGCGTTCTAAAAATATGGAAGGAAGACATTATACGAGGATAGTTCACGAATTGTTGTCCCTAACATAGAAGCAAACACATGAGAATGAAACTAATTTATTTGTCAATATAGTCACCTGCAAAGTTTATACACTGGGTATATCGGTGTTAAGTGTTTCAAACCCTTTTGAAAAAAATTCAGATCTCTGATTCTTCAGTCATTCATCTACAACCAACATCACTTCGTTATCATCAGCAAAGCGGATTTCATGAAGATGTTCTTTAAATCTAGAGAATAAGGGGGTTGTTTAAAAATTTCAAATCCCGCATTGTGAATGGCAGCCATTGTAACACAACTTCTGTGGGCCGGAGCGTTGTCCTGGTGGAAGAGCACACCTCGACTAAATTTTCCTCTTCTCTTTTCTCCGATCGCTTCGCTTACTTTTGGTATTAAATTCGCATAATATTCACCTATTATGGTGCGCCCACGCGGTAAATAATCCACGAAAATAACACCTGCAAAATCCCAAAAAAAACTGTAACCATGATCTTACCAAGGGAGGGGAATCTCTATGCCGCAATTCCATGCTTTGTTTTTTGAATTGTTGTTGAATTGTTTCATCGACCGTAATAAATGTTCGCTTAAATTTTTGTTAATGATCTCCAAATTTGTCTCCACTGCAACCTGGCGAATAGAATAGAATTATGCGGTCTTGAGGGTTGTATTTGTAATTTAATAGATTATGAAAAACTGAAAATATATACAGAATGTATACTATTTGCGAAGGTTGGCAATCATCAATGCTATGCGTATTCTTGAAACAGCAGATCTAAACAACTGATTTGTTGTGCATCCGTACCAGTCACGCAAATTCTTCAATCACGATTGGCGTATTCTTCCGACACCTTTTCTTCCTTGAATCTTTTCCTGTATTATCAGTTGTAACAAGCTTTATTTATTTTTGACCCCCTCATAAAATGTCCCAGATACTGTAATTTTCGTTTTTTAATGGTCAGAATTATTTCTTTTTCTTTGTTCATCAGTCTAAGCACTTCAATATTTGTTATTCTGTCTATCCAGCTAATTTTTAGTATTCTCCGGTATGTCCAGTGTTCGAAAGCCTCTAG